>OX101785.1:49652668-49890168 GCA_944452715.1 Ophion slaviceki | reverse complement strand
TTGTTGCATTCAGACCGGTGATCTGCTTGTGGGTGAAACTGCAAAATCACCCCTCAGCACGCCTTTCTTTGAAGGGTGGTTTCCCCCTAAAAACCTTTTGTCCGCCAATAAAAAAAAGATGTGTCTAATAGTTTTCAATGCTTTATCACATATATGAATTCAACAAAATCGACGGCAAACACTCAACCCTCTGAAGCATACATTTTTCTTCACGTGCACGTTTTCTTTTTTCTTGCACTTACGTTATTGATGACACCCGCCGCGTGAACAATAAAAATTGAATAGGTATGTTTTAGTAGTTATTGAGGTCCTAGGAACCTTGAAACGCATTTACAACCGCTATATTTAGTTAAAAAACGCTTTTGTATCGTAAAAATCTGAATTGAATTAGGTGTAACACCAGTATTACACTATGCCGCAAAAAGTTAAATGATGTTCCTTGTCAGACAACAATTTTCTTCACCAAGGTAGATTATAGATTTCCATAGTGTAAAATCTTACTCGTGGTGGCAAAAAAAACTTTATTTCTTTCGTATTTTCACAATGGAAATCGATAGTCAACGATGTTGAGGGAAGTAGTGGTCTGAGTTCAGCTGAGTTGAGCCCATATATATATATAATTAATAGGAATTATATTTCTCTTCATTATATCGCCAGAGTCAATGACGCATTTAATTTAATTCTGAACAGATCGGAGAGAGAGAACAAGACAGATAGAGAGAAACCCAAAAATGACATAAGCCGCGTTATTTAAGCTTTTTCTGCAAACAGGTATATCCGAAAACCGACTAGGGTAATAAAAGAGCTACTGTGGTTCCCGTCTCTCGAGAAAATCGTAAAGCCACCCGCAATGCTTTGCATTGTCGCCGGGGAGAATGTATGTGGGTACAGAAACAGACGCGATTGCGTGTGTGTGTATATGTGTGTGTGGGCCGAGAGGCCCGCTGGCCTGATGTAATTTGGCGCTTTCCACATGGATTTCCCAGTGTCTTTTTTCTTCTTGTCTTCATTTTTCTACGTATGCGCACGCGTCTCCCTCGAGAGAAGAACGGCGTGCAGTCTCGGTGTGCACAACGATACCGTGAATTGTCGACCGAATTGATTTGCGCGGTAATTCATGCGAGTTTATCAGTTGACGAGGAAATGAAGAGAAAATAAAGCATGCACGTTGAGTCACGTGTACGAAATTATTCGGGTATAGTTACGTCTGCGACGACGGCAAACCGGAAATACCCTCTGTGTGTGGGCATATGTGTGCGGCTTCGGGAAAGCAGCAGAACAAGTGCACTCGAAGAAAAAGGTCGCGTGCCATTGACGGCGTAGACGGATGTGTTGCTCGAAACGAATTTTTTTTTCCTTTCTGAATCCGTATCGCTATCGGCGGATCGATCGCTAATGCGCTTCAATCGCAGCGCTCCGACCACTGAGTTGGGATTAAAGTATTTAAACGACGAGTAGGAATCAACGGTGAACCTCTGAATCGGAGTACATTGGGAGGACGTCATTTCCCGCTCGTATTCGTCGAGCCCTTTTCAGAAGGGCTTGGCCGAATGGATCGAATATAAATGTACAGAGAGTAACGAAAATATTCGGACACCACGGTACGTTGAACAAACCGCTGTGAATCGGAATTATTTATGAAATAAATAATTATATTTCTCAATTGATTAATTACGGATTGTAGCTAACAATAATGTGCCATAATATTCCATTTATTACGAATCTTTATATCGTTTTTTAAACAATGAATGTAATAACGTTCGAATTTCATGTTACAAAAATATTCGAACACCTATTAGAAACGACAGGTTTTGGAATGATCAAGGGACTTTTAATGTTTAGTGATATATTCTTTTTGATTTTCGACATGCTTCAGACGTTTCGGAATATTTTTAATATTTTTTTTCGTATATTCTGAACTTATTTGTTGCGATTCTTCCTGTAGCTTCATCTTCAATTCATTTCTCGTACGTTTCTCGAATCGAATTCTCTGGTCCAATTCTTCCCATAGATTTGCAATGGGGTTAAGGTCTGGAGATTGAGGTGGACGATACAGCACTTTCGAACAAGTATATAAAAAGTATTATTGCAAGCTTTGCGCTTCGGATCATTATCTTGATAGAATTTGAATGTTCTTTCAAGCCCAATTTGTGTAGCACTTTGTATTAAATTATCTTTCGATAACTTTAGGTATTTGTTTTTGTCCATACTTTCCATAAAAACCAATTTGTCAACACCAGCAGTCGTAATACACTCCTAGCCGAGTACGCTCCCATTGCCGTGCTTAACCAAAGCACGTAAAATTTTCGGATTCAACTCCGTATTAGGTTTACGCTACACCATAGCTCGTCCATCGGACCCAAGAATGTTAAATTTCGCTCGCGTCGCACAAGGCTACGTCATTCCACCGTCTATTCATTCGTTTTCGTCTATTCATCTCATTAATGAATGGTTTTTCCTGGCTACTCGACCATTGTATCCACTTTTTTTGAATGTCCGTCGAATTGTTCGGGGATGTATATTTTTCCCTGTTTCTCCAGAAATGTCAACTGCTAATTTTGGAGCACGAAATCGTGAATTAAAAAAAATGCAACCCGATCTTTACGTTTGAATCTTTTTATGATGTCCGCAACAGTACTTTTCCCCAAATTTGGCAAGGCACCAACTTTGCAATAAGATTTTCCCCGTGCATGGTGAAAAATAACAAGTTGACTCACATCAAATGAGGTATTACTTTTGCGACCCGTCTTTACTCACAATAGACGTAACACTGATGAAGAAGTCAGCAAAACGGCATCGTTAGGTCCTGATACACATACTGTGCTTGTAAACATTCATTTCAAGCCAAGTGCTGATTCCCTAGAAAGCATTGCTTTCAATGCATATTGAGTGACCACACATTTTTGTAACATGAAAATCGAAAATTATTTCATCCAGTGCTTAAAAAAGATATAATGGTTGTAAAAAAAATGGAATATTATGACATATGATTGTTAACTACAATCAATAATTCGTCAATTAAAAAAATGTCTCTTCTATAAATAATGTACTCTCTGTACATATGTACTAAAGTGAATTGAAAAAATCCGTTTTCAGTTTAAACTCCTTTCACCTAGTAAAAACTAGTTCTGACTGAACGCTTTCCGTTACATCTAGTTTTTCCTAGTAAAAACTAGAAACCCAAACAAACATTCGGAAATAGTTTTAACTGACTCATTTCGTTGGAACTAGGTTTGGGTTTGTTTGGTTTATATATATATATATATATATAGGACGTCGAGCGCGCGGTCGGTTGGCTCTGCAGTTACCGCGCTGGGGCCTTTTGTTATAGCGAGCAGGTATACAAGGGTAGGATAACTCCGGGGGCCTGGGGTTGTTTCGAAGCATCAGTCTATCGTTTATCATACAGGAGTGAACAGTATTTTCTATTCTGTGCATCGTTAGTGAAATCGATAAAATGAACCGTAAAGACCAGCGAAATAAAATCTCAAGAACGGATAGAGCGACGTTCAAGATCCGTAAAGACAATCCTCCAAAAAAAAGTCCGTTGAATCGCCATGAATGTGAAAAAGATCACAGTAAAGTGAGTGCTTCTGCCAAAAAAAAATCGGAAATCAATCGATTTAGAACCGAGTGTAAAACACGATATCGAATACGTTTTCCTGAATGCTGTGACTGTTTTTTCATTTATCAGTGAACACGTGAAATATAAAGGCTGCGAAAAGACAATTACCATCACGAAAACCTCCACTCGTGGCCTCGGTTTCAAAATAAAAATACAATGTCCATCCTGTGAGCCCCGAAGTGTACCCTCCTACCCATATATTTCAAACGCGTGCGAAATTAATACGAGATTTATTTTCGCTATGCGAATGATTGGAATTGGTCTGAGAGGTATGCACAGATTTTATGGGCTGATGGATTTAGCACAACCGGTGGTACAATGCACGTATGATGAAATTGTGAAGAATATTCTAACTGTGTCAGAATCAGTACGTGAGATGTTTTGTATCTCGAGTGTGCAAGAAGAGAAGGGAAGAACGTCTGAAACAACAGAACGGCCCAATGAAGGGTTGACCGTGTCTGGCGATGGGACATGGTGGAAACGGGGTTTCAATTCGTTGTTGGGTGTATCAAATGTCATCGGTCATTACACCGGCAAAGTACTTGTTATAAACGTCAAATGCAAATTTTGCCAGGCATGTGCGAATTGGCAAAATAAGAGAAATACTAGTGAGTATGAAGAGTGGGTACAGGATCATGCTGACCAATGGAAAGTAAACCATGAGGGTTCTTCGGGGAAAATGGAGATAGGTGCAATGTGCGAAATATTTGCAAGATCCGAGAAAAAATACAGAGTGAAGTACACAAACTACATAGGCGACGGAGACTCGAAAACTTATAAGAACATAGTCGATAGCGCACCTTACGGGGATACGAGAATAGTTTTAAAAAAAGAGTGCGTAGGACATGTTCTTTGTACAGTTCCTGGTACAAAGAATACGAAAGGATTGGGAGGAAAGGGAAAATTAACGGGCAAATTGATTGATAAGCTCACGATTTATTATGGCCTCGCCATCACACGCAATAGTGATTCTACCGAAAAAATGAAAAAAGCTACCATGGCCAGGTTTTTCCACATGATTTCAACGGATGATAAGCCACATCACGACCGATGTCCACCAGGAAGTGACTCCTGGTGTTCTTGGCAGCAATCGAAGGCTACCGAAACATTGAAGGACTATCACCATGAGCCCGCTCTACATTCGGTTATTGCTAAAGCCATCGAACCCATTTTTAGGGACGTAAATTTTGATGATTTGCTACAAGGCTGCGTCGCTGGATTTACGGAGAACGCAAATGAAAGCTTCAACAACGTCATTTGGAGAATAGTTCCCAAAATATTCCACAACGGTTCAAATATTGTCAACATTGCTGCCAATATTGCCACATGCGTTTTTAACTGTAGGACAAAATCCTATCTCCAAGTGATGGATGCCTTGGGGATTCAAGCCGGGAGAAATACTGACAGGCAATGCGAGATCGAGGATGCGGACCGCATTACGAAGGCTGAAATTTAAACTCGCAACGCGACCCGTGAAGGGAGAATTTAGCGCAGACAATCGAGAATTGCAACTGAAGAAACAGCGAGTTCTTCGGAGGAATCAATGTATGGCCCTGGGATTGCTGATAAACGGTAAGGTAAAAAATATCTCTATCCAGCGAGTCATTTTTCCGACAAATTTCGAAACAGCATTGAAGTACACTTTTTGAAAAATCGATTATAGCTTCTTTTATTTTATGTTTGAAGTACGAAGAATATTGTGTGAACATTTCATGTTGAAATTCCGCAATCGCCAAAATTATACGGAGAATTTACCGAAAGATCGTGCAGCGGCCCAACGTCCGAGCGCGTCATTTCTTTACCCACATTTCAAACGCGATTATCTCGAAACATAGTTTTCAAAGTCGGTGCCAGATAGTTTTTTCTCGTTCGCCACTTAGGGGTTTTTCATTTGATTGAACCATTGCTTTTTTATGCAACCACAATCATCGAAAATTGCGAACAAAAAATGAATGTTAAATTAAAACGGTCGCAATTCCGTCAAAAACGAACGTTTCAAAAAAATCCCACGAGGCGAACTCCTTTGTATATTATATTTCAAGAATCCGTTGCGTTTTCATGTTTCAGATCAACCGACTGCCCGGAATCCTTGGCACCACAAGCCATGTCAACGAACAACACGTCTGACGCTGACCACAACAGCGGCGCTTCCAGTCAACGAATTTATTTTTAAAAATTCCTAAACATAATTCAATGTACATGTTTTCCAATTTATAAAAACTCGGATCCAATCAAAACATTAGTTTTTGAGATAAAAATTTCCGAAGTTTACCTGTTTTTCTCGCCGTTTACTCAGGTACCTCCCCTTAATAATCCTCCTTCGCCAATTCGGCAAGATTCCGTTAGATCCTTGAAGAGCCTTTTCTCCTCCAACCCTCGAAATGTCTTTAAATTTTCTATTTTCCAAAAAAATATGGTCTTGGACTTTGCATAGCT
This sequence comes from Ophion slaviceki, assembly GCA_944452715.1. NCBI lineage: Eukaryota > Metazoa > Arthropoda > Insecta > Hymenoptera > Ichneumonidae > Ophion > Ophion slaviceki. Next base: position 49,884,107 of record OX101785.1, on the reverse strand, counting down.
GGAATTCACTGGAAATTCTTTATTTCTTTATATCTTCATTTTTATTACTATCCAAACCCTTTTTTCCAAGTTTAGATTATGGAACACTAATAAGGATCTTGAAGAATATTTCAGTGATGTTTGTAGCGTAAATGGGCCAAAAAATTGTCCAATACGATTTAAAAAAATATTTTCAATGCACCCCAACGATGCAAACTACAATACCATAAATAAGTAATATCCTCTAGATTCTCATTTGCATCCATGCACAATTGGGTCTCATCAATCACACTACTGTGTCTTTACAGAAACAAGATTCCTTATTTCCAATATTTCTTTGTACGCCCTTGCGGCTTTTTACGATCCTGCATCCCTTTCACGTTCACTCTACACTTGTCACTCTGTTCGTACCCGTTCCTCAGAGATCGTCTCCTCAGAGATCCCCCCAGCCATACTCATTCCCTAACGCGCCACTGTCCAATTTGCATGAGGGCACAGGGAAACCGTGGAAAACTCGTGACAGTCGGTGCGCAAGCCGGTGCGCGGCTGAACGGTCACCTATCGGAGTATTGGCCCAGGTCAAAGCAGCTTTGGCACGGGAGATCGCAGAAGTCGCACACCGACCGCACCTCCACTACTTCCACCAATCCGCCATTGTCGACCTTGATCATTTCGACTCACAGTACCGCAATTTTTAAAGATAACATAGGCGAAAAAAAATCCGTATCTAGCCCGCATTATCAAGCTCTCAATCTTTTAGGTACTGTTTGAATGTCTCCTTAAATGTGTGCGAGCGCGTTGTGTGGGCCGGGGTCAAATGCGATAGAGGAGACAGGTAAAAGCACGGAAAGGCAGGCAGAGCGTGGTGCCGGGAATTGTCTCTCTCTGCAGAGAGTATATAAATATATATATGTACCGAAACACACACACACACACACACACGCGCGAGTCGTACGCGTTGCTCAAGTGGCTTGTTTCCACGCTTTCGTGGCTTTCCGTAGAACGCGCTCTCTCGAACCTCTCTTTTTCTGTCTCGCATGTGTAATGAGCACACGCATCCATACACACAGTTCTTACGGCTAAAGTACGCGTTATTTTAACGGGTTACACCTAGTTCGTTATCGGAAAAAAGAGATATCTCTTAAGTTACGCATCTTTAACAATTTTTTTATTGAACAATATTGATGAATGTGGTAGATACAATGATGTGTGCAGACCGTTGTTTGAAAAACGGCCTTCGTGGCGACCACTGCTGCTCGGAAACAAATCATCGGATATAAAAAGAAATGAGACGCATTTAGTTTTTGCATAAAATTATCTAGTGTTTGGACAAAGGATTTAATAAAATGTTGATTTTCGAAAAAAATGGTCGCCGTCCAAAGTGAAAGTGTCGATTTTCGATTAAAAAACCCTCTATTTTCGTTGATAAAAAAAAACTATGCATTGACAGAAAATCCTTACTTCCGGCACTGCTCTTTGATATGTAAAAGATGCTTGGAAAATTCGAAATTAATCGATGCAGTGATTTTGGTGACATCGTGGTCACCGATTTTGAAGAAGTCATTTAAGAATGACTGAAGAATGCGCTTAAAGTTTGCCCGTTCGCGGACCCTACCTATAAACGCCCAAACCTCCCGCAATTTTGACCGGATCGACTTGAAGTTTCCAGAGAATATTTTTGAAATGTCATCTTATGAGAAACCGTCGAAAACAAAAAATCAATATTTTCAAAAATTGCAAGTATGTGTAAGCCCTGACCTATGGTGTTATGCCGCACACGAGCCAATCGCTCTATGAATGTTTATGGGTACATATATATTTATAAAAAATTAAAAAATAGGTAGATATCCTCTTTGCATCATGTTCTGATTCAACTGCCTTAATTTGATTATTTATATTTTGAATAAATTTTAAATATGAGTGTTTATATTGAAATTCAAAATAACGGGCACTGGTGGATGGGCGGTCGAGATTCGGCTCCGGCGGTTAAACAGCGCTGTTTCGAGTTAAACAGCGCTGTGCATGTGATACTCGGAGCGTTGACTGCTCAGCGATGCACCGGCTGGCGCATCAACCAGTGAACGAACGACCGATACTTCTAAGACCTTGCTGTGGATACTTGACTAAAACGTCTGTGCACCGGAGAATCAGAAGAATATGAGGGTCTATAGTACAGACCCTATATCCACTCTATAGACTATATACCCACTGAGAAAAATGTATGGTGTTCTCGACCATATTTCAACTATATATGATATTTCCCTAAGAGGATAATAATATTTTATAGCCATAGTTACTGCCATGTAAAGTATAGTAGTTACTGGTGATCGATATTTTAGCAGTTGCATGAATTATGCACATATGTTAACCGCAACCACCAATCTTACAAACATAAGTTTATTGTTCAATGCTATATAATATAGATTTTCATAAAATGGATATTCCCAGATACTATCAAAAGTTTTGAAAAACTTTCCCAAGATCCTAATAGTGGACAGGACTGAAATACATTGGACCGATATACATGGATTAAAAATGTTGCCTGCGACGATGGTTATAGTGATTTGTATCATATTGTAATATACGACCTGCTATATGGAAATTTGGTGTGTTATTCCAGTGTTGATTCAAGCCACCAATGCCCGTCTACTAAATGCATAGAATATTTCAGGAATCCAAAATGAAATAAATTGGGCATCTGAGAATTCTATCTCGATGATTTTTTATTATTATCCGCTATTCCCTGACTTTGTGTAATGATTTATTTCGTAGAAAATATTTGGCCTACACATGATATCAAACCTACAACCTAGCTGCCTATCCTACGCACGCTGTCGCTACGCTACCGCGTACTTATGGCACCTTGATCACAGATATGGCATAAAAGACTAAAGTAATGCCGGCTGTACTTCCGAATAACTGTTACCTGCGATTTACGTGAAATTTTCGACAGATCTTTTTGTTTATAATATAAGTCACTGTTTAAATGGATTTTTGCCGCATCGTAATAGTTTTGTATCACATAATAGTCATTTGTACCCTATTATATGACACGACCTGCTAAATTCATGGTAATGTGTGTCCTACAAGAACAGAAGGTGAACTACAAGGAGAAGAGTTGAACTGATATCGATTTTTGTCAATGCAACAAACATACTATATAACAGTTTGTGAGACATGCGTAGTTCTTAAAACTATTAAACTGCGGTTGCTCGAACTGCAAATGATTTACGTTTTCGCTATAAGTAAACTTTACCATAATTTTTTTCGAATATTCACTTTTCATAAGGTCTTCTAACAAATTATACTCGAAAAACGTTAATGTTAACCATACGAATTTTACAAACTTGAAAAGAATGGAAAAAGTATGACTGAACAAAACCTAACGTACAGTATACAACATTAGCATTTTTATGCCGATTTTGTTATAGTACTGAATTAACGATATCTATATTTTCAAGCGTGTTGCAATAGGGAATCATCGTTTCGGGGATAATAGAAAGTCAAACACGCCACGTCAATCGCATATTTAGGTATACTCTTCGTTTATACTCGTGTTAACCATATTATGATTGCGGCATCAATAAACTATAACGAATTTTAATATCCTCTCTTTTACCATGGGCGTTTGTTGTACATACCATGGACGTTTCTCTCAGTGCCGGTACGGGTTTTCCACAGTTTCCCCGTACCGTCGGCAAATGCGGCATAGTGTACCTTAAGGCGATCCTCTAGTTTCTCGGGTTGAAAAAATCGATTTTTTTTCATAAATCACATCTACAACATGTGTAGAAAATGTGTGCCAAAGGATTTTTCGATATTCGAAGTGGTTCACAAGTTACGGCCCTGGAACGGAGCAGGTATACGGAGCGCACGTCGGGCTGCTCCGAAAGCCGAGCGGCGCTGACCATTGTATTGATATCCCTAAATCTAACTGCTACCTGAACCTTTTGTGAATTAGGCCCGAGTAAAGGGGAGCCGAGACCGTTGACAGACGCTTTCGAATATTGACTAAGACGCCGTGAAGCGTCGGTTCAGTTCAGTTTTGCTGTGGCAGTTGCGAAGCGTACTATATTTTCTCTTGCGAGTCGCACGTAGCTTATTTTTTGAAAATAATTTTCAAAATGTTAATGAAAGGAAGTAGAGACGCCCCGGCTCGTTACGATCGACCTAAAAAGCGAAAATTCGCAGGCAACCGACACACTTTTGAAGAAGACAAGTCGTTTACATTGGCGTCAGCGAAGAAACTTCGTTAAAATAAAAATTTTGAAGTGAACGTTGAACAGACTGTTTTGTATTGTATTTTGAATTTTGTGAATGTATTTTCAACCATTTCTTCGGCTATTATTTGTAAAGAGTACAAAAGTACGGTGACTTTCCATCAACGGGATATAAGAGGATTGGGCTTTAAAATTTCTATGACGTGCAAGTGTGAGAAAGAAAAAGAAATAGATTCATGCCCAAAAATCGGTAAAGCCTACGAAATAAATCGTCGCTTAGTTCTCGTGATGCGTTTGTTGGGAGTCGGTTATGAAGGCTATAGAATTTTCTGTGGACTGATGGATATGGGACAAGATTTTGCTTTGAACACGTACTATTCCATATTAGAAAATATTCACTCAGCTTCTTCGGCCGTTTTTGATACAGTGTTGTCGATTGCGGTTAATTAAGAAAAGGAAGTCTTTCAAGAACAAGGAAAAGCAGAAAATGAATTCACCGTATCTGTAGATGGCACATGGAAAAAAAGAGGATTTTCATCTTTATTCGGAGTTTCAACTTAAATTACCAAGTACACCGGTAAAGTGGTTGATGCTTGTGTAATGAGTAGTTTTTGTGCTGGATGTAATTTGTGGAAAAATAAAAAAAATAGTGATCCAGTTGGATATGCAGGATGGCTCGCTGATCATGAAGAAAATTGTACTCGAAATCATACTGGAAGTTCTGGGAAGATGGAAATAGATGCAGTTGTGAAAATGTTTTCTCGTTCAGTAGATAAACATCAAGTTCGATATACGACATACATAGGAGATGGTGACAGCAAGACATTCAACGGTATTTTGAAGGCAGAACCATACGGAGAAGATGTTGTTGTTGTAAAAAAAGAGTGTGTTGGACACGTTGAAAAGAGGATGGGGACTCGGCTCCGAAATGCAAAAAAATCTAATAAAGGCATTGGTGCGAAAGGTGCAGGAAAACTCACTGATAAATTGATTGGTGAGATGACAACGTATTATGGATTAGCTATTCGGAGACATCCAGATTCTATCGAGGAAATGAGAAAGGAAATTTGGGCAACATTCTTTCACAAGATTTCCACAGACAGCAATCCACAGCATCAAAATTGTCCTGCAGGCGAATCTAGTTGGTGCAAATGGCGCAGATCTGAGTTTCTCGGAGAGGCTGAGCAATTCAAACACAATAAACCGCCTCTTTCTGAAGCAGTTCAAAAAGTTATAAAGCCAATTTATGAGGATTTATCCAAAGAAGAATTGTTAAGCAGATGCCTGGGAACGGAAACTCAAAATAATAACGAGTCGCTCAATTCGTTAATCTGGACTTTTGCTCCGAAGCACCTCCATTCTGGGCCAAAAGTGGTTGAAATCGCCACGTTTCTCGCTGTCATAATCTTCAACGAAGGATTCAAATCTATCCTGAAGACCTTGGAAACCATGGGAGTGAAAATCGGCCCATAAGCTAAAGGATATGTTCAACAGCGTGATAGCTCTCGGATCGACCGTTCAGAAAGGCGCACGAGTGATGTTGTAAAACAGGCCCGAATCACGAAAAGGGAAGACGGAGTAGCTCTGCGTGACTTCCAAGAAGAAGAGGAAGGCCTATTGTATGGTCCAGGTATAGCGGATTGACGGTGAGATAAAATTTTTAGTATAAATCACATGCGCGAACTTTCAAACGCGTTTTTCTCGAAACACCATTTTTCGAAACGGTGACCACGATATTGCAGAAACTACTGCACCGATCTTTTCCAAATTTATACAGCATCTTTAATATGTTATAAGCCAGCGATTGAACTAGGATTATCATGATTGCTTTGATAGTTTTTTTTTGTACGAGCGAAAAACTTAAGAAAAAATGAGTAAAAAATAGAATGTAATTTTCAAAAGTGTATAAAAAAGTCAATTTTTGTAATTTAGAATTCACTCTAGTTCAATCGCTAGTCTTAAATATGAAGATTAAAATGCCGTTTGGTTTTTTGATTTCAGATAAGCAGAACAGCCGCAATCTTGGTCACCGTCAAGCACCTCTTTTACTTGATGTCTTCCTGTCGGCCACTATAACTTTTATTCTATTATATATTTTGACTTCAAAAAATTTGTAATGCTTATTTAAATGTTAATAAAGATTATGCAAAAACAATGAGATTAATTATTTCGATGCTTTGCCCGTAAAAAATTATTGAAAAAGCCGTAAAAAAACAGCCGAGAAACTAGAGGACCGCCTTAAGACGGCTGTGGACGAAACGGAAGTGAGGCTGGATTAACGAAGTGCGGTTAAGGGGTAACGAGAAAGGGTTCGATTAAGAAGGGTCATACGCACTGTAAAAAAAATCTGTATTAAAATTAATATAAAAGTGTAGGAAGTCTTTTTACAGATACCGTTTATGAATTTTAATATTGTCGTTTGAAAATCAATGCACTGCTTTTCGAATGTCTAATAATCGTTTAGTAATATCGCAACACTTCAGTACTGGAAAAATCATATACGTATCGCAAGGTATCTATTATAAGCGTATTAAAATTAATACGCACGCATTGCATTTTTAAATTAAAAAAAAAGTAAATTTGGCATAGAAAAGTGTATTAATTTTACGGTGTTAGGTTAGTGTAATTGTTATTATTTACTTTCTGCGTCTTTAATAAATTGTGTATGAATTTTAATATACAAATTCCGGAATTATTTTACTGATTCAGTCTGTGAAAACTAATAATCGTTATTTTTTAATAAATACACTACGTTTTGAATGGCTAAGTAATGTGTAGTAATACTGTAATACCAAAGTCCTGGAAAAATTATGTACCTCTTCAAAAGTATCAGTTGTGGATATATAAAAATTAATGCGAAGAGATTTTATTTTGGTTTGATTAGACTTGGCTGCTTGTTCGGTTAATCACCACTTACTTATTTGTTTTCGCCTTAGCTTTCCCTTTTGTTCTCCTTTTTCTCCCTGTTCCCGCTTGGGCCGCGGCCGACTCCCCCCCCCCCCCCTGTATTACATTCATCATGACTATAATTCTTATTTCTACTAGTCTTATTTCGCCGTGAAATACCGAAGAAAAACATTTCACGACGAAATGTACGCGACTAGGATTCGAGCCCGGGACCTTCCGTTGGCTGGTTTAGTGGCGAGCACGCTAACCACTAGATCATCGCACCGGGTGTTCATCACCTACTTTAGATTTCGTGTTAGTCGAAAGCACGAATTTCAAGTTTTCTGCACTGAATTATATATTAAATCAGACTATTCGAATAAACACATACTAACAAGGAGAAGGCAGAGCCTGGATGTCGCGAATCGGTTTCTCTTTTCGCGTGGTGAAAGTTGAAGACCTCCGAATTAACGTCGTTTTATATTTTTGTTCCAATAGGCCTTAGTTGCTGACATATCGCGATTTGAAAATTTGGGAGTTTCGGATGGAGCTAAGCAGGTTTCGGCTGGCGCGTAGAGTACGTTGAGCGTTGATGCTTGAGACAAGAGCGGCCGTAGCTACTACGGTAAGACGACGGACTGGCAGTTGAAAGTTCACGGTTCGCGTCACCGTGCTTTTTTTTTAATTCAATTTTTATTTTATTTTATAATCTCTCATGACTTTGCATGTGCAGGTAAATAAAAAATTCGAAAATATGTATTGCTAGTTTTATTTATCTATTATATTAAAATAATTAATGTGGTTGCGGTGGTATTGCGTTCATCTTATGTTTGTGGTGTCGTAAGCCTTTGTGCTTCCCTTGCTTTTACGATGGTTTCCACCCTCCAATTTGTCAGCATACCGATCTGATAGAAGAAGAATCAGAATAATTATCTGCCGGGAAATTTGAAAGTGTGAATTAAATTAATTATTTGTTATACAATATTATTTTGCTATGTAATTGTGACTTCATTATTAGATTAATTATTTTAATATAATAGATAAATAAAACTAGTAATGCATATTTTCGAATTTTCTTATTTACCTGCACATGCAAAGTCATATGAGAGATTAGAAAGAAAAAAAATTGAATTTAAAAAAAAGCACGGGGACGCGAACCGTGAACATTCAGAGTGCCAGTCCGTCGTTTTACCGTATTAGCTACGACCGCTCTTGTCTCAAGTATCAACGCTCAATGTACTCTACGCGCGAGCCGAAACCGGCTTGGCTCCGTCCGAAATTCCCAAATTTTCAAATCGCGATATCTCAGCAACTAAGGCCTATTGGAACGAAAATAAAAACGACGTTAATTCGGAGGCCTTCAACTTTCACCACGCGAAAGGAGAACCCGATTCGCGACATCCAGGCTCAGCCGTCTCCTTGTAAATAAAAAAATGTACGTGCCTTCGTATTGTAAATGTCCTATTCATTTCTAAATATTCTCCAGTCTATCATAATATTCAGTGCACAAAAAATTGTATACTCCTGAACCAAGTATTGTAAAGATTAAGTCAGTTTGTAATATTCTTACTTCGTCTACATTGTATATATTCAAAACGCTTGTTGTATTTTTCAACTAAGAATATTTATTTTTCTATTAGACGCCTTGAAAAATTGTAGATAGTGTATTAATATTCAATACGTACGTATTACGAAATGTAAAACTCTATGAAATGTAGGTCCGGCATTGAATTTTACAACACTGAAGCCTAAATATTCATTCATATACTAAGTTTTGAAATTTCATTTGCCATAGTATTGTAAAAGTATTTTAAATTTCATATTTCTTTAAACAGCGTTTTGTAATATTCAATGTACAAGGTATTGTACTTTTCAACAGAATGAAGTTAAAAATAATAGTCATATTGCGATTTTAATACTTTTGGTGAGAACCGGTGCGATGGTCTAGTGGTTAGCGTGCTCGCCACTAAACCAGCGGACCGGGAGGTCGCGGGTTCGAATCCCAGTCGCGTACATTTCGTCGTGAAATGTTTTTCTTCGGCATTTCGCGGCGAAATAAGACTAGTTCCACGACTGGGGGGCGAACTCGATGACCGGCTGTATTGGTATAGGTTTTCCGCAGTTTCCCTATACCCATGACAGAAATGTCATGATGAATATGATACAGAGGGGGAAGTCGGCTGCGGCCGCAAGAGGGGGGAACAGGGGAAAGATGGAGAAGAAGGAGTAAAAAACAGTAGAGGAAATAATGGTCATAATGATGGGAAAGAATAGGTAACAAACGCGACAAGCGTGTACCTAAGGAAAAAAACCAATAAAAAAAAATACTTTTGGTGTAAATAATGAAATCGTATACGTTTGTTGCATTAATCAAACGAATATTTGTATTATTATGATGCGCGTTGAAAAACTCATACGCAGTATACTAATATTCAATGTCCCATATATTAAAATGTATACGCATCTATGAAAATTCATTTACATTACTGAAGTTTCCATTACTGTAGTGCGAATTTGCGTTTCATATTCCGAGTTTAGAAATTTTCAATTATAAAAGTATAGTAAATTTAACGACTTTTTTTACAGTGCGTATTAGCCAGCAGGGGGTATATTGGAACTCAGGGTATTGAAAAAAATGATAATTAATATTAAACAAATACACAGTAAATACTCAAAGTAAATCGATCTGATAATACGATGCAAAGACGATATCTAGCAATTTTGCAAATTGTTTTTCTGTCCGTCTGTTTGAGAGAAGTTAGCGCGAAAACGGCTAACTTTTTCTCTGAACGCTTGCTATGGGAAAATAAACTGAAAATAAACGAAACTGAATGTAAAACAGTTTCATTAGCTTAATCGTTATCGGTTTTAAAAATATACAATACTTGCAGAAAACTATATAGAATTTATGAAGAAAACTTATTTTTCATAATAGACTTAGTACATAACCCTCAACACGATGAGGCCCAAAACCAATTGCATGCATCCAAATGAATATACAACGTGAGGCAACAACTAGTAGCAGTAGAAATATATTCAAACCTATCAGACTTCGGAGAAAAAGATCGGAAGCGTGCGTCGAAATTGCCGGCAATTACTTCGGGTACCTTTAAGGGCCCTGCACACGGCGTATTGTCTACGCGCAGAAACCGCGCGTTTCACGAACGTGAGCTTACGATGCGTTTTTCAGTCCAAAAAGCGTGTGGATCAAGTGCATATCGCGTCATCTGAGCGTAGAAAATACGCCGTGTGCAGAGGCCCTTACAAGAGTAAAAGTGTTTGCATCGTATGTTCAATCGATTTTAGGATTGAAACATTGAAATTCTTGTTTTATCGATTTTTCATGCTGAATCTTGATCGATCATCTTGACATGTGGTGTGTGAACTTATTTTTAGTTCCTCAAAATTAAAAAAATAGTGGTCTACTTGAAAAAAAAGATGGCCCTCGAGGAGCTGTTCGATTTTTGTAGGAAAAGTTTTCTTCTGAGTCTGTTGGGTATAAAAATCTTCCCCGACTTTCAACGTATTGCCTTGCGGGTTTTGACAAATTAGCTTTCCCAACTAAACCCTTCGCTGTCACCCCCTAGCCGCACTTACCAATCTAAGCTACCTTCCGTTGCGTCCGTAGCCGTCTTGAGGTACACTATACTGCATTTACCGAGGGTAAGGGGAAACTGCGGAAAACCCGTGCCGGTATAGACAGCCCCATATTCTTCTGATTCTCTAGTGAACAGACGTTTTACTTCAGTATCTACAGCAAGGTCTCAGAAGTATTTACCTTCGCTCACTGGTTGATGCGCCAGCCGGTGTACCGCTAAGCGGTCACCGTTCCGAGTATCGGCCATGCACAACGCTGCTTAACTCGAAGGACCGCTGGAGCCGAACCCCAACCGCCCATTCACGAAAGTCGGTTATAGGTTCAACATTATTTCCACTACTAATGGTTGTTGTCTCACCCTGTATACACAGCAGAAGGCGTGAGTTTGTCCATTTTTTTATCGTAGCGCATACTAATAACATAGTAAGTAACACAACAGCATGTCTCATCAGAATAATAATCTCGTTATACTTTTGTATACGCGCGCGTTACACATGCGGTCTACATATAAACACACGATTCACATACACATATCGGTATGCGAGATCGCGCACGATCTTGTCTTTCTACTCTGTGCACTACCAGGTTGGTAATGGTTTATTTCTTCTTTCATTATTTTTATTTGTTTACCATGCTCCTTCGCTTATGTGCGCGGGCGTGCGAGCAATACGGGCCTATTTATAATTACAATTGGTATGTGGAACGTGCGATATTCTACCAGAGTATAGTCCCGTGTACGTATACGTCAACAATACGTACATGAACGATGGAAAGCCTCCGTACACTTTTCGAATATTTGAAAAATAAAAAACGCAGCTTCATGCTTTTTTCTTATTAACTGAGTTTTTCCCCGTTGTTCAGCTCGATTGCAAAGCTTCGTTTAGGGAGGCTTTTGAAAGCTGTACCCCGAAGACGACGGGAATCGCACATAAAATGTATAAAAGAAATAAAGAGTTCGATTAGAAAAAAATAAATAATTAAGTGGTTAGATCACTGTGGATGACGACGAGTCGTACGGCGCTTGAGGCAAGTCAAATTGAAGAGAAAAATCGAACATATGGTGCAAAAATCCCAGATTGGAGGTAAACTTATTAATACAACGATAGAACTGATAGTAAAACTTTAAACGCGTTTTTCTCGAAAGTATGTTTTTTAAACGGTGTACTACACGATTTCTTGATGACTAATGTACGGATTGACTTGAAATTCCGTACACTTATTCAGTATAAAAGTAGTTTACTCTTGACGGACGTTTTTCTTGACATTTTTTTTATTAGTTATTAACAAAAATGATGTTATTTATCCCCGGAAAGGGGAAAAACAAATTTTTTGTTTGTTGTTGATCGAACCACGATAGCAGAAAAAGGTTCGGTCAAGTCTTAGTCAATATTATCTATTTTCAGAAAAATAACTCGTTTTTTTGTTTCAGATCAACCGGGCGGCCAAAATCAAGTACACCGTTGAGCTCCTCGCGTGATTGTTTGTAACTTCTTTAATCATTAAAGAAATTTCTTGAATTTGGTATACGACTTCATTATAGTGCATGCAAATAAATGCCCAAGCGATTTTTTCAATCATCTTACTTTTTCCTTCAAAGTTCATTTTTATTTAACCCCTTAAATGATGAATTCATTAATAACAAAAATAATTAGCCCTTCTAATGATATAATATTTAAGGCAGACCGAGCGCGCGCTCTTGATTTCTATAGATTTTGTTCAAATGTTAACCAGACATTGTTCATATCATTATGCATGTTTGAGTTAAATTTCAGAACAGGTCGACTATTTAGATTGAGAGATAATGGGTTTTAAAAGTCCAACTTTTAACACTGCAGGGTCTGCATTGAAATTTAGACAGAATAGTTTTCCGTAAAAAATATTTGTCCCCTATAATAAGAAATCACTGCATCGTTCCACGTTTAAGTTGCGTATCGACTACGTGCGGCAAACCCGCGAACAGTGTCTCGCGGGGCAGCCGCGCTTAATGGATACGATGTTGCCGCGCGAGCCAGTTCGAACATTGGCGCGCTCGAACATGCTGCGGAGCGAGCCAATCTCGGTCGGTCTTTAGGGACGCGGCAAAAACGGATCATACTTTGCGCGCGCGCAGTTGATACGCGTGTTTCTGCTGATGCCTGAGTTCGTTGGCGCGTGAGGCAAGTTTATTGAAAAAAATATTCATACGACGCGGCGTACTATGAATAACGAAGAGTCTCACTTTTAATCCAAATGTACGGTGCCAAAGACTATTTGTGGAGCAGCAAACACTCAAAATTGAGTGTTATTTTCATCACACTTGGCTCAATTCATGATTTTAAGAGCTCGAATTCCAATGTTGTTATCCTTGCAAAGAAAATATATTGTATCGTCAATAGCTTCATATCTCATTTCTTCCATCAGTCTCGCGCCATACTGCATTCTATAACTGAACAATATTTTCATCCATCAACGCACTTTTCGTTTCGGTGTTTTGTGGATGATGTGATGCATTACAATGAAAGCGGCAGCTGCTCGTGCACGTGAAACGTCCTTGTTGCTAGGCGAGAACTGATTGCGTCAGTTGGATCGTTGGCCGCGCGTAGCAGTTTGATCGTTGGACGCGCGCGGCTGCCGCGCTCTGTCAAAAGTCGTTCCAAAAATGGCTTGCGCGGCAAATTAACAGATTTGCCGCGGACGAACATGACGCGGGCGGCAACCGCGCGAAGTCGATAAGCAGCTTTACATTATTGTAAGGCTCGCTCCGCAGCATGTTCGAGCGCGCCAATGTTCGAATTGGCTCGCGCGGCAACACCATATCCATTAAGCGCCGCTGCCGCGCGAGACACTGTTTGCGGGTTTGCCGCGCGTAGTCGATACGCAACTTAAGTTTGCGCGGCAAATCAAAACACGCGGCAGCGTCTTGACGCCAAATAACAAAACAAAAAATTCGACGCCACTGATCGATGCCACCGAACTCGACGCCACTGACCGACTGACGAACACGCCGCAACTCTTTATACAGTAAGATGGGCTTTAACAGACGACTTTTCAACTTTGATTCGATATTACGCGAAAACGCGGCGACGAATCGAACATTTAATGACATTCGACCAATGAAATCTGATTTTTTTTCTATCGATTTTGTTTGGGTCATTTTTCGATCCGTCTACTCAATCTTGAGATCTCATAATATTCGACCGAATTTCCGTTAGATCGGAGTACACGGTGACGATTGTTCGTCGCGTCTCTTTGAACGAGCCCCCCCCCCCCCCCCCTTTTTTTACGCAAGGTTCGTCCGCTCACTGCTGCGAGCTTGAATCTCCTATTCGTCAATAAAATTCAAAAAGAGGACAAGACAATGATTGCCAAAGAATCGAGTGGTTTTTATTCGAACCAAATAATCCTATTATTTTTTCTGATCTACCTGCAGTCATTCGGATGAACTTTCGAAATTGAAGCGCGTCATCTATTGCTAACTTATGTCGAAGATTATTTGAAAAGGTAAAAAAAGAACGCCAAGCAAAAAAATTCTTCCGAAAACATTATCGCTTGTTTTACCATGTTAAAAAGTCTGATTTATCTTAGAATATTTTTTATTTTTATTTCAACAATGGTTTTATTATATATTTTCAATTTAAATGTACAAAAAAGTGAAATAACTTTTTATAAAATAGCCAAGCAAGTTTACTAAAAATTTTGTAAACAAAATTATTAACGGACACTTTGTCCTTGAAATTTTCAAAAAATAAATTTTTTTTTATTACGGATTCTTAATCTACATGTAAGTAGAAATAAATCTGTCGAAGCGTTTCCCGGATTTCGAACGTTTACGATATTTTACGAACGTTTACAAAACTTTAAACGCGTTTTTCTCGAAAACACGTTTTTAAAAATGGCTGACATTGTCCTGACCGCTGTAATTAACATATCGACCTGAAATTTGGAGAGCATGCTCAGAAAATATGTCTTCACGGAATGACGGATCGTTTTTTTCGATAGATACATTTTTGCATTTATTATTTATCTTTTTATGCGAAAAAAACGCGAAAATTCGATTTTTTTAAATTGCCGCCATTTTCCGAAATTTGTACTAAACGAAAAACCCATCCGTCATTCCATGACCAAAGGGTCACAGATTGATAATATGCTTTGAATTTGTGTTTCAGATCAGCAAAGGGGAGTAGTGATGTCAGCCGCTTACCTCCCGCGATGTGAGGACCTGTTTTCGCGGAGCTGCAACGAGCGCTATTTTGTTTTTTTTTTTATTTTTTTAACGTTCTGTATATCATGAATAAAAGCAAGAAAAAACCGCACTCAAAAAGCTTTACTCGTTTCCTTTAAAAAAAAAATAAAATGTAAACACCTGATATATGGCACTCCAAGGACAAAGTCTCCGTTAAACCTATTGATATTTTGCGTATTATTTTATTTTTATTTAAAAAAATCATCTTACCGTTGTAACATGAAATTGGTGTCACCATTATATATTGGAAGTACAAATAAGTCGCCGCCATTTGACAAAAGATGGCCCCACCAGGAGGTTGTGGTTGAAATTGTCAGATGTAAAACGTCATATCGTAAGGTTGGACATCCGGCAAGACCATAACCTTGGAATATTAGCGATTTTGTATTAGCATTATGGTCTTGCCAGATGTCTAACCTTATGATATGACGTTTTACATCTGATAATTTCAACCATAACCTCCTGGTGGGGCCATCTTTTGTCAAATGGCGTATACTTATTCACACTCCCAATAAAAGTACAATGTAAGTACCACACAAGTATACTGGAAATGCCACGCGACGACTTAGCGTGCATGGTTAAGAAGAGAAGCTTGGCGAATTTTGTATATATACACGGAACAAGACGATCGGCGGTGCTCGCCCGGTTCGTCATCGATTACGTTTGTTTATAAATCTACGTTGTAATACCACACTTCAGTAGATGAATAACGGCCATGAAAAGCGATATTTCGAGTTCTCAAATGAATTCTCAAGGCTTTTGGGATTGTGTGAGTTTTATTACATGTTATTATATTATTGTTTGCATTTATGGTCGCACGTTATTATTGATTGTGGTTGGTTGCTTTGTTTGTATTACAATGGCGACTTAATTTTTATTTCGTTTGCATGTAGGTACTATTTAATGGGTGAGTTCTTGCCTGGCTTTCGAAAATAATTTGTCTATTGGAACTTTTATCTCGAAATAAATCACTCGTTGGATTATCCAAAAATGTTCGTAAAAAACTCCTCGTGATCGGTAATTTGATCATTTGATGAATTTAAGATCGACCGGGAGCTTTAAGAGTGCGACTTTCGTAGTATTTTTGTGAGATGTGCTATACTCCTGTATAACATCGATATTCATTTATATACATGGTTTTTGTACAGTTAGGTTATACTATATTCATGTTTATAGTTAAATTATGACCATAACTTAACTATAAACAATATCTCAAAATTGGTTGACTTTTGAACAAAATATTGTGTTGCATAAAACATGGTTATTTGACAGCGGAAAATATCCTATAACCCTTTTAAGGTATCGTGACCAATAACCAGTAGCCCTACATATATATTTACTTGAAAAAGATGTGGAATCCCCTTAAAAATTTTGAAAATGTAAAAAAACGCCAAGTAATAAAAAATGCTCTCGAAAAAATTATCAGTCGTTTCACTATCTCCAAATTCTAATTAACCTCGAAATACTCGTGATTTTCTTTTTAATACTTGTATTTACGTTATTACTTTTTCAATTCAAACGTACAAAAGAAGTGACATAACTTTTTATCCAAAAGCCAAGCAAATTTACTAGAACCGTACACAAAATTGTCAAACCCTAGAAATGCTATTTTTCTCAACATATTATTTTAAGAAACCATATTACTATTATAATAAAAAGTTCGAATTACGATTATATAAAAGTACAACTTATGCATCACACAAATACTGTATGTATGTATCACTGGAAATGCTGTGCAACGACTTGGCGTGCAATGTTAAGAAAAAAAGATCGGCGAAGGATGACGTTTTCTCAACAACTTGACTATCAGATTAAGAGAGACATAAATTGAGGCAATTTATTATGTAACTGCAAACCAAGTTTCCGAATCCGCATAGTACAAATAAAAAAATCAGCGATGTACCCATAGACCACACGGCTCTTGAAATCTCACTTTATTTACATAATTTGAAAAGTTACGTGGAGGTATTAAAATTTATTCACATTCTACTCTATTACAGAACCACCATACATCTCATGAAATCTATTGCGTCGCATAAATGTTAGTTCAATAGACATAGTTTTGGCAGACTGAACATCTCATTTATAATAATTCTTTATATCTGATGCAGTAACTGATGCGATGTTACAATTTGAATTAATCTAAGTAGATAAATTGTTGCAAAAGTTACTTATGGAAGCGGTAGGAACGTTTCGCCAAGAAAATCGTGTATCTTCCCGAGCGTTTTTTTCTCAACCATGCGCGCCAAGTCGTTACACAGCATTTCCAGTGATACATCCATACAGTGTTTGTGTAATGCATACGTTGTATTTGTATATAATCGTGATTCGAACTTTTTATTATAATAGTAATATGGTTTCTTAAAATAAAATGTTAAGAAAAATAGTATATCTAGGGTTTGACAATTTTGTGTGTTTCTTGTAAATTTGCTCGACTTTTGCATAAAAAGTTATTTCACTTCTTTTGTACGTTTGAATTGAAAAAGTAATAATGTAAATAAAAGTTTTGTTTGAAAAAGATCACAAGTATTTCAAGGTTAATTAGAATTTTGTAGATAGTGAAACGACCGATAATTTTTTCGAGGGCATTTTTTATTACTTGGCGTTTTTTTTACTTGTTCATGTTTTTAAAGGGGATTTAAAATAATACTGCAATACAAATTTTCATTTGGAAGTAATTTTTAATCGAACAAAGTTTTTAATTAGTTATGAAGTTACCAACACTTTTATTTGATAATGAAGATAGCGTAAACAATATAGAATATTAACATATACAGTGGCGTGCAAAAGTTTCGGGTTAACCTTTTTCTCTCAGTTATTCGATAGAATACTTAATGCCTGAACCTCTCCATCATTTCAAATATTTGAGGGAGCTGTGATATGCATAACAGCGTGGTATATTATTTTGTTTGTATAGTGTATGGTTTGTGTACAGCGTCGAACGCGTTCGGTCAGTGTGCAAAAATATTGGGCCGCTGTCTCACCTTCTCCAGCCACACGGTTTGTTAACGTTTTTCCGCGCTTTCTTTTGCGTTAGTTCGAAACATAAAGAACCATGAAAAAATCGGTTCTATTTCTGCCGCAATGGCAAAACACACAAATTGAGGTGCGCGAAGTTGTGTTAAAACTATTTGAAAAAGGAAAGAGTTCTCGTGATATTGCAAATACTCTATCTATTGGGAAAAGCACAGTAAACCGTATTATTGCGAAATATAAATCAACAAATTTGTTGTGTGATAAAAGTCGAAGCGGTAGACCACGAAAAACTTCAAAACGCGTGAACAAAATCATTAAAAGAAAGTGCGTCATAGATCCGCGAAAAACTGCAGCAATAATTTCGCGAGAATTACGCAATGAAAATCTTGCTGATATCAGTCGGAGTACGGTATCCCGACGTCTGAAGGCTGTGGAATTGATTGGGCGCGTCGGTGTAAAGAAATCACTCATTAGCACAAAGAATAAGAAGGCTAGATTGAAAGATTGACTAGAGAGAAAACTAAACCATGTTTAGTTATTTTTATAATGTTTTGTTTTTTGTTTTCATACGCAATACTATATGGCCCAATACTTTTGCACAGTCATTAAATAAAAACTGTTGGGTAATTAATTGTTGAAGAGTGATATTACTGTTTATACCACATTTTTTTAAATATCAAGCAACTCGACGCCAATTATAAGTGTCATCACTCGTTTCTATTTCCCGTACCATCGTATGTCTATGCAATATCCACGAAAAATAGGGTTGCCCGAAACTTTTGCACGCTACTGTATAACGCAAATATTTTTTTTATGATAAAAGTTTTTAACTTTAGCAACACGATAATTATTATTTTTTTCACGAAATATTCAACAATAGTTTTCTGCGGTGTTGCCATAGGTCTTCTTATTGTAGGAGACAAATTTTTTTGTACGGAGAATTATTCTGTCTTCACTGAACGTTTTTAGCAAAACTGAATAGTAAAGGCAATCCAAACTTCTTTCACTTTTCCCCAACTAGTTTGCTATAAAAAACCCTTTTTTCGAAATTTATAAACACAATGGTACGATGAATTACGTGACCTGCCTTTCCATCAATGCAGACCCTGCAGTGTTAAAAGTTGCAATTTGAAAACCCATTATCTCCCAATCTGAATAGTCGACTGTTCTGAAATTTCACTCAAACATGCATAATGATATGAATAATGTCTGATTAAAATTTGAACAAAATCTATAGAAATCAAGAGCGCGCGCTCTTTCTACCTTAAGACTGCTCGTGGTCGAAATGTAGCGAAAAGTGTTTTTTCAAACTTTCCACCGGTAGTGTACCACGTACGAGTAACTAAATTGGCGTTTTGTTCGTAATGCGCGTTCCACTGTTGTTGCCAGTTTTCATTCTCTCGCCTAATTACTCGTCAATGCCTACGGATACAGGGACCCCCCGCTTGAGACTTTTCTCTTTGTTTTTCGCCCGCGGAAAGCTTTCTATCCGTCTCTCGCGCTACCTCTGCCCCCACCCGCCCCCTTTCTTTTCTTCACTGCCTTTAGATCCCTCTCTCCTTTGCTCTCGAGCTCTCGTTATCTCTTGCTATCTGTAGCCTCTCTCTCTCTCTCTCTCTCTCTCTCTCTCTCTTGGTCTTTTTCGTGTCTCAACACCCGTAATTTCCGTTCGTTGAAAAAATGAATTCGCAACCGTTTCAAAACTCGACTATGCACGCCGTATACGAGCAAAATAATTGCTACGATTAATAGCTCCGTTTCTAAAAGTTTAGAGTGTGATATAATCGCAATGATGGTCTCTTGACACTCGGTTACGCACACACGCTGCAAAAGAAATGCGAGTTTTCTCGACGATCTCAAATATATATATATATATATTAGTGTATCTGCTATGGCGAACGCTTCGCTAATTGTAGCTTCCATGTACAGGGATTTCCCCTTTTTACATTTCCCACCATTTTCTCCAATCCACATCCCTAATCGATCCCCACCTTGCGGCCGCAGCTGACTTCCCCCTCTGTATCGCATTCACCATGACATTTTCTGTCATGGGTATAGGGAAACTGCGGAAAACCTATAGCAATACAGCCGGTCACGAGTTCGCTTCCCAGCCTCGGAGCTAGTCGCGTTTCGTCGAGAAATAGCTCACAGGCTACAGCCATACACACCCGACACACACACGTAACGGTCCGTGTGCGTGACATCCGTGTAGACCTGGAGCTACGTCACGCCTGTGTTTTTATTTCTCTCTGAAACTACGAGACGGCGATTCGAACCCGCGACCTCCCGAGAATTCTCTTCGTTGCATTTCGATGATGCAAACTTCAATCTCATTTTTCTTCTGGCACATTTATTAATCTAGAAATATCACTAAAATATTTTTGTAGATCGTAATTAGAGATCCACAATGTAAAGCTGCAAAGGAAGATTTGCGATAGTAATAAAAAATTGAAAATTGAAAAAATGAAGAGGGATTTTCTTTGCATTCCAACGAAACAAACTTCAGCACCATAACGAACATGACGTTGAAGTTTGCATCGTTGACATGCAACGAAAATTAATGCTTTTAAATAACTTAAGTAGTGTTTGGTCGATTCAGGTTGTGAACATTGCTCGAACGATTCTACGTAATTTTATTCGAAACCTACGAGCTCAATTTGGGGGAAAAAAAATTCTTTGGCTATTGACAAAAATGAAGAAAAAATTATAATATCGTTGCATTCCAACGACACAAACTTCAACGTCGGGTGGTTTTTTATACCCTTCCCGTGCGTACGTACGCATCACCATCTACAACTGACCTCGACTTTGGTGGCGTATTCCTCAGCGAGTATTTCGCTCTGTCTCGTAAGTTCCTGATTCCTCTCGAGGAGAGCTTTGCCAAGTTCCGCCGCGAGGACGAGATCCCTCTCGCGTTGTTTCAGCTGTTCGAGGGGATCGTCATCGGCGTTCTCGTCGAGGGAGTTCCGTCTGGCCTGCAGATCCGAGATCATGTCCTCGAGAGCGTAGGGCTCGACGTTTTTTTCCTTCCGTGGTAGCATATTATTCCCCGTGTTCGTGCGAGCCTCATATGAATCTCATTGCCGGGCAGACGCGCGCTCCTCCTTATCGTTGTATTATTTTCAGCCGCTCGGAGGCTGTGGAAACACGCGTTTGTTATTGTCGACGAGGCAACGTCGCGAATTCGAAGCGCAGGTGGCGTCGAGTCCCCAAAAAAAAGAGCCCCAAAATGGTGTCGTGTGCGTCAGCAACTGTCGTACATCCGTCGAATGTTTCTCTTTCTCTTCCACTCGTAGACTCTTAATCCGAATGTCAAATAAAATATGACGAGAAGCTATATACTTTATCGCAATCGTTTATGTCTTTAGCTCAACTCCGTCTCCTCTCTTTCTTCTGTAGCCGTATTTCATTCGCCTGCGTATATGTGTGTCAGGTACATCGCGTACGTAGATGCCGAGTAGGAGGAGACCGGGTGGGGGGTTGGCGATGGAAAGGCGCGTATCACGCTGGCGACGTGCTTATCGAAAAAGCCCGCGCGAATCAACGACGTATCGCTATCACGTTTGTTTATGCCTAATTTGAGATGACGCGGTCTAGTGGTGACCTCTGGTGTCGGACTGGCGAGGCCAGCGCTCAAGAACGGTCGCACCTGTGACGCTTGAGGTGGTCACAGTGGTGGAGCACGCGCCACGTGCGTATTTTGTTAGACGAGGTGACGTTCCAGAGACAGCTGACATTTCTACCTTCTCCTTCTCTCTCTCTCTCTCTCTCTCTCTCTCTCTCTCTCTCTCTCTCTCTTTGTCTATCTCTCTCTCTCTCTCTTCTCTCTCTCTCTCTCTCTCTCTCTCTCTCTCTCTCTCTCTCTCTCTCTCTCTCTCCTTCTTCTTCTTCTTCTCCTTCCTCCGTCTAGGCTCTACCTCTCTTTCTCTCTGATTAGCCGGTACTCCGTGGGAGCCGCGAAAGAGTAAACTTGTGGCGGTCGCGGTCGTCGTCGTCCTCGTCCTCCACGTGACAATCGATCAACCATTCTACGCCTATGGCCTCTCGCGTGTGCGTGTGCCGTTATATCTCTTATACGTCGGCAACCGAGGTATTAAGATCCTCCCACGGTTCTTCGCCGGTGCCCGGGGCGAGACAGGTTCGCGGTGCAACCCCCGCTAACTCCTTCTCCCCGCGATCTTTTTCGAGCTCTCTCTATCCCACATCCTCTAGTCACGCGGTCCCTCGCCGTATACTCGCGCGCTACGAACAAGAGAACAAGAACAACAATAATAATAATAAAAGTTGAGCAAGCTAGCTGGACGAAGATGAGTGGGAGAGCACGAGGATCAGTGGAAGGAAAAAACCGAACTATAATGTATGGGGAATGAAAATAACGAGAGCGGAAGTCACGGTTAGTTAACGTACTCGGGTAAAAGCCCGAGACGAACAGAGCCGCCGGAACACACAGCCAAACAGCGCATCGCGAACCCCTCTTGTGCGCGCCGGGCTTGCATCTTCGCCGCGCTCTCGTTACGAGCTCCGCGCGCTCCTTCGATAGTGTATATACACTCAAATCTTAAATTATATATATATATGTGTGTGTGTGTGTGTGTGTGTGTGTGTGTGTGTGTGTGTGTGTGTGTGTGTGTGTGTGTGTGTGTGTGTGTGTGTGTGTGTGTGTGTATGGATACGTGAATCACCTACTATTGTTTATTGTAATGTCACGCGTGTACCAGTTGCAAACATCCTCTCTTCTCATATCAATATATACACACCCACCCACACCCACCCACCCCACACACACACACACACACACACACACACAGTGGATCAAAAAGGATTTTGGCGTGCTTCAATTTTCTGAAATAACTCTTCGGGAAAAATAATATTTTCCGCAGGTTACATCATCATTGGCGTAGCCAGGGGGCTGGGATGCCCCCGCCCCTCCAGGAAGCCTGGTGCCACCGCGGTAAATATTCGATGCATAATAATTGAATTTGAATAAACAATTAATTTTATTTGAGTTTCACCCAAGCAAGCATGAAGAAATAATTGAATAAAACTCGAACTATTTCCTTCGTCGTAATTTCGTAATTGGTACTGAAAGGTAGCTATTTCATTACATAAATAAACCCTTCATAACTCAACGACGTAAAAAAAAAAATGTGGACTTTATCGTAGGTTTTAATAATAAAAAATAAAAAAACACGTGTTATTTAGTGGTTGAAAAATTATTAGTCATTGACCTAGTTATAAAGCAATAAAGCGAGTGTGACATACATGTTACACTGTGTCGTAACATTCCTTAACGATGTATAGAATGCTTTGAAGCGGTTGTTTTGTTTGTTGTAGCGCTAAACCACGACACATTTTACACACACCGTTTGTCGTTTAGATATTTTTTGTCGATTTTCGCAAACTTTAGGCACATTTGAATCTTGCAATGTCGCGATAAGTGAACTTCGAGGCAATTTCGATCAAACTAACGCCATCTAGTTTGCATGAATTGCTCTAAAAAATCATAGAAAAGTTATAGCTGGCGTGTGAGATTTATTAAAAAATAATTACATATAACTGTGGGATTTGGGGATATTACGATATCCGTGACCCCTAATTCTGACCACACGACCTTCATATTTGACCCAAAATAAGACTCTTTTCAAGAGTGGTAAAAATCGAAATTCGATCCTTAAGGGGGTGAAACAGGGTTTTAAAGTTTGAGTTTGATTTGGTTTGTTTCGATGTTTTTTTTAATGCTCACATATGTGTGGCATACGCAGTTAAGGAGTTAAAAGTACTACTCGACGATCTACACGCACCGAACAGCGAGGAAAACATGCCATAGTGTTATAGATAAAATACATTTGGCAAGTTTCAAGTAAATCTGGTAAGAAAAGGGTTTTCCATACAAACCTCAACACTCTCGTTCAGCCCCCTTAAAGGTTACATTTTGGAAATTGCTGAAATACATGTTTAATTATTTGTATTGGAGTGTATTTATAACAAGTTTCAAGCAAACTTGACCAAAAAATATGCTGTCTCAAATAAACTTTTAAATCCCCGTCTCACCACCTTAAGGGTCGAATTTCGATTTTTACCACTCTTGAAAAGTTTTATTTTGGGTCGAATATGGAGAATAAGTGGTCAGAATTACGGCCCACATATATCGTAATACAGCCCGGGATTTTGTGAGGACTTAGATGGTTTGATACAGAACTGTCACAGGGTGCTTTTAAGGGTTTGATAGATATTTAAATTTTACAATTAAGTCAACTGTGCGAAAAAGCAATACATTAGATTTCCCAGGTGATACACAACCAGAATAATACTGGAAGCCCAACATTTAATACGAAGTGGTAGATATTATCATTGTATTGAATTTTTTAAATTGAATATAAAGAACGGAGAAGATTTTATCAATAATTATTTTAAAATCTTAATAATCGATACGTCAACTTTAGAAGCTGAAGCGATGGTTATTAAAAACCGACTTCAATTTAAAATGATTGAAATAAATTCCGAAAATTGAAGAAAGCGTATTAAAAGAGAGTGTTATATCCCACGCCAACCCCACGACAATTTATCTCTGGACCATCACGCTACAGCGAAAGATAATAGAAAATCAACTTCAGTCACCCCATCAATTGACCGATCCACCCCCACCAATACTGCCGCCTACAGCATGAGCCTAAGAGACCATATAGCAGAAGAATAAATTCATATCAGATCGGATCTGACATTGACGTCCAGCCCAAGCTTTCAAGAGGCATTCGAATATTCTATAGAAAAGCTGTCGGCGCCGAAAAGGCGAGTTTTGTAGTTCAAAACTCGTAAGTCGAAATCAGCTCGATCACCCCTGGACGAGTTGAAAAGGAAAGAGCCACCCAACCGATACAGGAATCACCCACAGCACAACATCCGACCTAACTACAAAAGAGACATCACTAAATCACTTTTATCATCGTCCAGGGCAGCATCAAAACAGACTGTTCTAGGAACCCAAGAAACACCGACCATTGGCACCGCAACGGGAAAGTCACTTCTGAGTCTTACCATCAATACGAAGGTCACCCAAGATTGCCTACACTGGGAAGATCTCTTATCGGTATAATCACCGAAAAAAAGATAGAAAACCGACCCCAAACAGGGGTGTGAGAAGAAGGACCTGGACCATACTCGCAGCCGCTGCAGTCTCAACCTCGCGGCCGAAGGTACGTTAGTCAGTCTCCGCAGCCGAAGCCTACCGGTCACATCGTCGAAATTCAGCATAGTCCACTAAGAGTATTGTCCAGTCGCGTTTGATCATCTCATATCGGTTAAAGACTCTCTTCAAAAGAAGTGTAAGTCCATCTCGAAGTATCCAACTGTCAAATGCAAACTCTCGCATCATTACCGCATCTCTTAACCTCAGACTCGGCGAAAATTCATGAAACTGTCTAATACAGCCCAAATCTAAGCCGCAACCGCTTTAAACCAATTAACTTGAAAGAGCTATATTTCTTTCTTGAAGATTGTAACCATTGCAACTATTTAATCGTGCGTAAATGTTGTAACTATTTAACAACGTGTAACCATTGTGCGACCATTATAACCGTTCGATATACGTGTGAATATAACCATTGTGTGAACATTATAATCGTGAGGAAATTGTAACAGCAATAACGCGAGTTTCAAGACGACACCTCTAATGAAGGAAATTATAGCCACCATCCATAGACGACCACTGGACCAAAGCAACACACGGAGAATAATCCGCAAAAACAAATAAGTAGAGTAAACCATTTATGCAAAACTGTCGTATCTTCCTCAAGACAACCGTCATTATCCAACCGTCATTCCTCCCATGTAAAAAATGTGACTTCCATTCCTGGATAAAGGACTAATTGTCTTGAGCCTAAAGCGAAGTCAATACCGCGTTGCATCCGCCCTAAGATTTGATAAGTTCACGGGGACGTAACAGGAGTACTGCCCCAATTTATAGAAACTTTTCCAAGCAGCTCCCAGTGTGCTCCGCCAGCTCTGAGCGGAGTTTTTCTGCCCTGAGGCGGTTTAGACTGTGGCTTAGAAGCACAATGCTTCAAAAACAATTCTTTCATATATTAGTGGTGAACATAGAGAATGACATTGTTAAAAAACAATTACAGCTGAAAAATTGTTGGGCCGATTTGGTGGAAAAATAGCAAACCAAGACTTACATTGAGTACCTACTGAAAGTAAAATTTAAAGACTGCCGACTGGATTGAAAAATCATGAAAAATTAACTATTTTTTTTAAGGTACTGCAAGAGTTTGATATTAATGTTAACACGAACGTGTGATTAGAGCAAGTTCCATATTTCATGTGTGTTACGGGATCATCGTCTATTACGTAAATTTTATTTAAACAAAAATATGATTGTGAACAAAAGCAGTTTTTTGTGTCTGGCCTCTTACCCCCGTCCTAACTCCCGGCTCACTAACGTGAGCCGGTGCAGGGTGAAGCGGTCACCGCTCCGAGTATCGGCCATGCATAGCGTTACTTAATTAACGGGTCATACGCAGTTAGAAATTTCAAAAAAACGATTTTTTTTTTACATTTTCGGAATGTACAAATATGTGAGTATTCACATATATATAATATATTCCCTGAAAATTTCAATTCGATCCAGCGAATATTCTCGGAAATACACACATATTTATAAGGACGCTCGGGGCCCTACAGAGTAAGCGCGCAAATCTTCAAACGCCGTTTTTTTCAAAACGGTGTTTTCAAAGTCGGTGAGCACGATTTCTCAAAAACAGCTCAACCGATCGGGCTGCAATTTTAACATAACCTTGTCAGATATATTCTTCAGGTATTGAAGGAATAAGATTTCCGATAATTATTCCTATTTTTTTCAACGATTTAACGAAAAAAAATTGGTCGAAAATCGAAATTGTTTCTTTCCGGAGCCACCATTTTGTCAAAAATAAAAATTTCGACTATTCTCCTTCGATCAATACCTGGATTCAGCTACCCCCTAAAAGAATCTTTTTGGTTTTTTCATTTTATATAATTCGAACCGGAGATACTTTGCTCACCGCCGGACACTTTTTTCCGGGGACCTCCAGGAGACTTCGTACAGGAGCAATGTTAATGAATATTTCTGAAAATAAAGAATGCCAATCTAAAGCTAAAAGATGCCACTACACTGCCTAATACTTTTCGTTTTGCCCAAATGAAATTCTTTTCCAGAAAAAGATCGTGAAAAAAACGACTTTTTTGGCCTTGCAACTGCGTATAACGCCTTAACTGGAAGTATCGCCGAAGCCAAAATCCGAACGCACATCCACCAGTGTCCCCGTGATTGATATGCGTATGAAAATACGGTAACTATCGGCAATCCGAACTCCACATAAAAAATTCGTGGCAATTTGTCACTATTTGGAGTACGAACACGCACATTGATATAATCGAAACAAAAAATAGTCATAGTTCGAGGAAAAGTTTTTGTCGGTGTAGTTTCGAAAAGCAAAAACTGAATTCGATCTGAAATTTGGCCGACACCTTTATTTTAATGCTATAAGATTTCCCTGAAAAGGATTTTTGGCAACGCACCATAGTTTTCGAGATATCGATTTTTGAAAGTTATTGTTTTACTGGAGCTTCTACTATATCATAGCTGGCGAGGCTTAGCTCTGGCTATACCTATATATGTTATCGCGCTCTCTGCTATCGGAGGTTTCTCCCACTCACACCAGTGTTCCACGCACCCCACCATCCCACACGCACATCCGAGAGGACCCGCACCCACACCAGTGTTTCACGCAGCCCATCATTCCACAACGCACATGCGAAATGACCCGCGCCCACACTGGAGTTTCACGCACCCCACCATTTCACACGCACATTCGATGTGACCCGCACCCACACTAGTGTTTCACACACCCCATCATTCCACAACGCACATCTGAGGTGCTCTGCGCTCACACCAGTGTTCCACGCACCCCACCATTTGCACCAAACGGAGAGCGCGGTAAAATGTATAGGTATAGCTAGAATTGATCCTGTTAGCTATAGATATAGTAGAAGCACAGTAAAAAAAAAACTTTCAATAAACGACTTCTCGAAAAGTAGAGGATCTCTTAAAATATTAAAAGGAAGGTGTTGGCCACATTTCAGATCGAGTTTAGGTTTCCGCTTTTCGGAATTTTATCTCTTTTTCCCATGCTAATAACATAAAAAAAACTTTGCTTGCTATTTTCGAATCTCATAACTTGCCAACAAGGAAACGTACAACAATGCCCAATATATATTTTGTAGGAAATTGAACGCTTTGGGAAAAAGGTCTCTTATCGTTTTATCATAAATCTACTTGTTCAAAAGTTGCTCAACGTCATAGTTAAATTTGTAGTAAAATTCAAGATTTTTTCCCTCTTGCGGCGAAACTATCAGACTCATCACAAACTGTCATAGGACATTTTTGGTAGATCATTGCATTTTCTATAGAATCATGTCATCAAATAATTAAAAAATTGAACAGTTTTATTGTTTATTTACAGTACGAAAAAGTTATTAGGAATTCATTTTCATAACTTTTATATTCAAAATTTAAAAAATATTGTTAGAGAAAAAATTATAACTAAAACGAAAAAATACTCACGTGTTTTACAATTTCTATCAATACTAAACATTAAAAAGTAACTTTGTAAAAAATTACGTCTTTTCATTTATATTTTTGGTTAATATAACAATTAATTTCACGGAACTAGCAACTTTTCTCCAAGAAATGAATATCTAGAGCCTCTAAGTAATAAACTATTGAATGTTCAAATTATTTAATGACGTTATTTTATAGAAAATGAAATGATCTCCAAAAAAGGTCTCATGACGTTTTGTGATTAGTCTGATAGTTTCGCCAAAAAAGTGAAAAAATCTTGAATTTACTATAAATCCAACTTTGACCTTGAATGACTTTCGAAAGAGTAGATTTATCGTGAAACGTAAGAGCCCTGTTTTATGAGCGTTCGATTCCCTACAAAAATACGTCTTGGGCATTGTTGTACGTTTTCCCGTTGACGAAATATAAAATTCAAAAGTAGCAAGCAAAGTTTTCTCCATGTTATTAGCATGGGAAATAGAAAATTGCAATGAGGAACCTCTAAATATTGATACAAAGGGCTCATATTTTAACAGGCGTCTTATTTCACCTTATTGAAACTGCTAAATAGGGAAATTTGAAAAAAAATACTCATTTTTTCTTCCATTACCCTAATATAAATATATATATATATATATATATATATATATAAATATACACACTCGCCCATGCACGCACTACTGGACAAAATTACGCGAAGAACAATGCAAAGTAAAAGGCAAGGTGCGCACTTTTTTGTCCAGTGTAGCAAATGAAAAGGCTGGGTGCTTGTGCCAGGTACGCGGGTAATATTTATTATTTAAACAAACGACAGCTGTATCGTGCATCGCTCGGGAAGAAAGATAAACAGAGGCGTATAATCGATCGCTCAAATCAATACAAAAAAAAAAGGAAAATGATGTCCATTGCCCGAATACGAAATTGTTAAAAATTCGTATTTTGTACATAATCGTACGTAAATATCGTATGCATTTATTTACCAAATGTATGGTCGCCTTTGGACGCCTTTTCTCGTGAAGCAATATCCGAGGACGGTTTCGTGTTTTTTTTTCTTATTCGTAGATTTTATTGACAATTCACACCACTAATAATATCGTCGTTGTTAGCGATTATTTTTAATCCTCTCGATTTCACCGTTGCTATCTCACACAAATATTCCATTATTGAAGTGAACTCGCATCAATAACGGTTTCACTACCATCGACGATTGAAAAACACATAGGGTACATATGTACATATATATTTATAGGAACACACGTGAAACAATGGGCGAATACGTTCCGAACGAAGCAGCGCACCGATGCAAAGCCGACGGGTGAATAATGGAAAACACACGCGAATGGGGAGAGAAGCATTTAATGGAGAAATGAAAACGGGCGCGCGCGGGGTACAAACCGAGACTAGTACACCGTGTGCTCGCGGCCAGGTAGTGAGTCACCCGCGACTCGCCGAGACCGCGTCGTTTGTGAGAGCCGGCGGTGCGAGAGGGGGGTGGCGAATATTACGGAATAACTCGGCGTGCCCTGCTCCCGGAACGGCTCTCCCACTCTGCTGTACGTGCGAGGGAGAAAGAAGGGGAGAGAGACAGCAAAACACCAACGCCGTCACTTTCCTTCTCTCGTGTGTAAACGCGCCACACACAGACACACACCTGTGCGGTACACGCGACCGTTACGGTGGACGTGACGGCTACGTAGTCGTAACTACGAATTCAGCGATCGTGCGATCTCAAAATTGTCATGCTTCGCGTACACATCGTAATGAGGAAAAACGGTCGAGCTTGGATGCCCAAAAAATTGCGATACATTAGACTCATTTGGGAATATTCAGCGTATAGTTAACATTTTTCAGCGTCAGCTGTGCGGCGCGTTATCGGAGTGTAGAACATTTTTACGAGGATTCGGAAGAATAACCGCGAAGAGTGAAGTTACCTGGAGGGAGAAAAAGTCTGCGTGGAAGTAGGGGCAGTTAAAGAATAATTTTTTAAATATACAAAATGAAACATTTTTTTGATAGTCGACGCGGTGCGAAATACAATCCTCGCCCACGCTTGGAGGTCAGCGCCAGTACCGCTGTCTCTCTCGCACCCGTTTCATTTTTGAGTCACCTGAAGCCCGAACCCGACAGGTCTCTTACTACCCACCCGACGTCCCGCGCGCGCAGTGCGACTAATCCCCACCACTTCGCCCCACCGAGCACTCGTAACGCGCTGCTGGGTGGGAGAATCAGACCGCGGCAGGAGTGGGGCTTGCTAGGTAGACAAAATGACGGGGGGGGGGGGGGGGGGCGGCCGGCCATGACGCCACTCGCCGCACTTGATAAAATTTCGCTTCTTTTTCGTACATTATCTCGAAATATGATCAATCGTATTCATTTTGTAACATATGCTTGTTTTCGAAACGTACGCTTGAGACAGATAGCTTTTGCGTCTCTGATGTTACCAGATATCCGTGAAAAACAGACGAAGTTTTCGTACAGAATATTAATGTTAAATGATCGAATCACAGGAACGAATATCCGAAAAACGTTTACGGGATTATGCCTCGCTGTAAAAGTCGAAAAATCACTTTTTTCAAAACCACTATATTTTGACAATATGTCTTATAAATGTACCCGGAAAATTTTAAGGTAGCCGGATAAAAAAAGAAAGATTTATAGGCGTTATATTGACTCTCATCGGAACGCTCGGAGGGTCGCTCGAAACTACAAACGCTTTTTTCTTGAAAGTACGTTTTCGAAGTTGGTGAGGGAAATATCTAAAAAACTACTGCATCGACCTTTCCGAAATTTTCAGAGCTTTTTCTAGATGTAAAAATTTAGTATTTGATCGAAGGATTTTTTTTCCGATGTATACTCTCGATTTGGTGAACGAAAGATGCCCATTTTTTTTTCCAAAAAAGACCTCTACACATGCGCTATTTTTTATTTATGTTAATATTTCGGAAATTCCTTTGGATAATCATAGCATAGTATCCTAACGAAACCTGTTTCTTTTTTGATATTACAATAGATAACCTGGTTCAGAAGGGCATTGCTCACGGCAAAAGACGTTTTCGAGAGGTACTTCCCAGACATCGGCTGTAAATAGATTATAATAAAATATCTTCAGACAAAAAATTCAGATGATACTTTTTCAAATACTTAATTTTTGTAGAAATTTATTATCAAGATTTTCTTTACAAAATCCCAAAAATGAGCTGTTTTCGAGAGTTACGACTATGCATACCCCGTTAAGGGCATGTACAAGGTTGACGTAACATCACACATTTTCGAACATGGTTTTCCCATAGATGGTCATGTTTTTTAAGGAAAAAAACAAAGCATCACGCTCTGTAGAATTTACTGAGGCAGATCTTGATGGTTTTCTTTTATTCATTTCTGAGAAAAAAATGTTCGAACAATTCAGCTATCTCTCTCACACTTGTATGTCACGTGGTACATCTATTTCGCCTCAAGGGGGGGAGGGATTCCATTATAACGTGAAAAAGAGCCCATGACCGAAAATGAACTCAACGAGGAAGCTGTATGGCCCCGAAATCGCATATTAGTCGGCAGGTCATTTAGTCACAAAATTTTTGAGTGTTAAGACTTTAAACGTGTTGTCTGGAAAACCACTTTTTTGTTAACCTTGTACGAGACAACTCAAAAACTATGATCGATCTTTTTTTTAATTGCACACTCTCGGATAACGGAATTACTGTCTATGTGAACCTAAAGTTCCTTGAAAAGTATTTGAAAAAATAGTATTTCGTTAAAAAAATGCTATACTACCAGGTGTGTAAGTATGAAACCGGAATTTGCCCATAGGTGGCGCTAGATGTCGATGCAGTTACCGACACATCACGTCAGCGGTGTCTTGTTATTGTATTGATATCCGACAAAGATTTCCAACTCACAATAACCCGAGTTTCATTCAGTAGCATTAGTTTATTAGAGATAAATATGTCGAGTTTTGTGCCAACAAATTACGATTTGCCGACAGCACTACTTTTCTGTTTTCATCTGAAGAAAACCGCAGCCGAATCGCATCGAATGCTTGTGGAGGCGTTTGGTGAGCATGCTCTCGGTAAAACACAGTGTTTCGAGTGGTTCAAACGGTTCAAAAGTGGCGATTTTGACGTGAGGAACGAAGAACGTGGAAGACCACCGAAAAAGTTTGAAGACGCTTACCTGCAAGCCTTGTTGGACGAAGACGACGCTCAAACACAACAACAACTGGCGGATCAGTTAAAGGTGACCCGAGAAGCCATCTCGAGTTATTTGTATCATGTCATTACAATAAACGTGTTTTTTCTGTACAAAAATTCCGGTTTCATACTTACACACCTGGTATAACTTCTCGGCTCTGATATTTCAGATCAATGCACCAGACGCTAGGTTGTACGCCGTGAAACTGAGGCGACAACCGGCTCTGAAGTACATAAGTGGCCTAGAGCCGCTATTTTGAGATATAAAAAATTGTAGAAATATTTTTTTTGTAAATTGTAAAAATATGTACATTACATTTTTATTATGTAGAGTAAATAGTTTCGACGCGAATTTTTGGTTGAAAATGCGCATATTTTCAGCTGCCTAATTCGATCTCTCCCATTAATTCAAAATTTGCCATGAAGATTCAGCGTATATTTTGGAATCATATCGTAATGATGTTGGACCGAACATTACGCGGCGAATAATTCAAAGAATTTACTCCAGCCTTACATGACGTGTCGCAAATGTAATAATAATGAATCTTCAACTCATTAGCCCACTTGCCGTCACGACTGCTCTTTGTTCGAAATTTTTTTGCGCTCGGATATTCAAAAACAATTCGAGCGAGCCTGTCAGTGAATTATAGCAGGCGTTCTCGCGTTGGCTGCGCAGGTAAGCGTAAACGGCCAATCCCCGCGCGTGTCGCACGCGCTTGCCCAACTTTTACCTTTCCTCGCGTTGCACTCCCCCGCGCCCGCGCGCTCTGCAGGCTTTTTGTTTTTCCATCCCCTTTCGAAACCGTGAACAATCGACAAGCGAGACACAAAACGCATGCGACCTCGCGTCCGCCTTCCCGTTGTCATAATATTTTTATAACCTTACGCGGTTACTAATCTGCCAGCGGACGATACAACTCGCGGTTTGTTTTTGTCGTTCAGATCAAGCGTAGTTTGTCGATTGTAACGTACTGCGGCAGGCCAGTCCCCTTGAAATTCTGCTGCTGAATGTGACGTAGGGAGATTCGAAAGAACGGAAAAGCGAGTCTTTCCACTCCAATGTAACATCGAAATTTGTATGTAACTTCGCACACTTCAAATGCCAACTAGAAACTGACAATTTTTCTGACCTGCCCGGGTTGTCCAACTACAATTGAAAGACCGGATATCCGGATTCGCGAAGCTACGCAAATTGTAATTACCCTCTTTGGTGGCGGATCCTTTGATTTATCCGGATTGCAAGCCCCGGGACGATCTTTTCGATAATACACGTGACCGAGAAATATCGGCAAGCTGATATAGTTACGACGTCGTGGTGGACGAGGCTCGTTGTCCCGGGCAACGCGTTCGGATACACAACCGCCGCGTCGTGCTCACGTGTCACGTGTATTTCGTAGCCCTGCGCGAGCGTACGAAATACACCTCTGGCGAGGTATCATAGGCCCGCGAATTTTCCGATTGTCCGACTGAATAAACCGTCAATAGAACTGTTCCATCGATAATTCATAAACACGCGGATATCGCCGGAGAACGCCATCGTTCCCCGACCCTACCTCTCGTGTGTTGATACTTTCAAGAAAATGGCGTATCGACAAGTGCAGCCGGTACAGGACGAACTTGAGCTCGAGACAATGGCAGAGGCCGAATTGTCGAGGCTCAAGAGACAGTATAGAATAATGGAGAACGACAGAGTCGCATACGCCGAGGACGCTAGACTCCAGCTTCGCAATCAGCAGAGTATGATCGTTCGCCTTGAGACGGAAAAGGCCGATCTCGTATTGGCGATCGGTACAGCCAAATCCGCCACCAATACGCGCAAGGACGAAGTGATGGACGAGAGGCTCAAGTGCCTTCTCGCGAAACGTACGAAATACGTGGAGATGATACAGAACGAGAGACAGCAGATACGAGAGTTGCAGGAACAGATCGTCAAGGTACGCGAAGCTGCGAGTCTCTGATCGACCGTCGGTAAGGTAGTTTCGCGACCACGATCGTACGGGTCTGGAAAATGTGCGTCGTTTTGAATAACGGGAGGGTACTTTTTGGTAGTTCCTTAGAGGACCGCGTGGATCATTGAGACCACCAAGGGCGATAACCCACATGCGCACCCCAGTAGGGAACAAAGACGTACAGCCAACCCCCGTTTCCCTTTATGTGTATAGAACCTATTTTTTTCGAAAGGAATTCATATCCAGTCTTGTTGAAAACGATTCGGTAGTTTCTCCGATGACGCGTCGGTCGCTGCGGCGATGCGCGGAATGCGCATGCGCCGTCCACATGTATAGCAGATGGAGATGTGTTTCCTAACCTCTCCAGTTTCTGTTTATTTACATATAACCTATTTTTTGTAATACATTTTTTACACGATTTTTTTACGAGACATTTGGGGATAGTACGATTTCCGAGGCGCCAGGTTTTGACCGTTGATTCTTTATATTTGAATAAAAAATTTCCCGCGTTGTCTTCCTTAAGGGGGGGGGGGGGGGGTAAAGTTAATTCGGCGAAAAAAAGGCATGTTTTTAAGATTTTTTTTTTGGCGTAACGAATAGTGTTCGTTATTGAAAAATTTACATATAATAAAGTAACATTTGAACAACATTCTCCTAAATTTGCATTGCAAAATATTCAAAATTAAGCGAGTGAAAATTAAACCCCGGAGGCGCCTCGAAAAAAAAGTTGGTTTGCGGTGTGCACCATAACTCGCAACAGAATCATCTGAAACAAAAAAATCAAAATGCATTTGTTAAAGGAGATGTTTCTCGAGGTAATGACGGGAGGATTTTTTTTTCGATTTTTCGATTTTTCGTAGCACTTGGGAGCCAAAAACCCGATTTTCGCTAAAAAAATCGGCTAATTTGTTGTTGAAAAATTAGTAATTATTAAAAAAAAACAAAAAAGCTCTCGACAATACCTGGTGAATTATGTGAAGAAGTACTGTGCAAAATTTCAAAGCGATTGGTCCAGTAGATTTTGAGTTATCGTGCACACGGGCTTCAAATATGACAAGTCTCAGAAAAACGGTTTGAAAAACGCAGAAGAGTTTGGTCGCTTAGCGACCATTGCACATAAGTTTGAGAACACTTCTCGATTGCATAAAAATCTGAGAAAATTCATGCATATTAAAGGTACTCAAAAGATTAATTTTGCATAATAATAATTCCAAAATGTTATTAACAAAATGATGAAAAAAAAAATTAGTCAACAAATTTCCCCGCAACCCAATTTTTTTTCGTGATTCGTTCATTTTTCTGAATACGTATGAATTTTTTCAGATTTTTCAATAATCTTTGAATTTTTAGAAATTCAAAATAAAACTCGATAATTTTCTTATACTCACTCAAAGTCGTCGATGCCAGGTCCGTAGAGCAAAAGGCTTCCATCAAGATGATCGAGAGCATCTTTTTGCGTTTGTCTCCGCAAAACTCTTTCTTCTTTACAGCGGTCAACTGATGTACAGACTAATGTGTATACGAATATACACCGGAACAGGCCCGTTTATCAAGAAATTTATTCGGGGTCGAAAAAAACAATAGCGCGCCGCGCAGCTGCCGCCCAGGTATAAAACCCGGCATGGAGCAATAGACGCTCAAATACTCATAACTTCGTCAATTTTACTCCGATCGACTTGAAATTTTAACACAATATTCTTGATATATTATGCATTCCTTTAAAAAACTTTAAAAAAATGAAAAAAAAAATTTAATACTTTACCCCGCCCTTAAGGAATTATGAGCGCTTTTAGCCGTAATTGGAAATAAGCCAAAATTCCACGATTGTTGGCTCATGGGTACAATATCTTTATTTTATCACAAATAATGGAAATTGACCGGACGAGCTTCGAAAAGTTTTTGTTTAGTATTGTCTCAAGGGCAAAAAGTTATTCTCTTATTTGGCCGAGACCCAATTCGGTGCATGTAGGCCATTTGAGTTACTCGGAATACACCACGTGGAGGTTGCCTGCTCAGTATTCCTGGCCCTGATAAGGACCGTTTTAGCGTTTCCTTGTAGGTGTGTGTGTGTGTGTGTATACCCAGATCGGCGGGGTCAAGGTGCAGAACCCCTTGCGGGGCGAAAAGGTCGCCCCCCCCCCCCCCCCCCCCGAGAACATTGAACGTAGTATTTATTATTTGCAACATAAATTCCGAGATTATAATGCTTTCTTTATTTATATTATTTGTTTATTTATAACAATAAGAATTATGCTATATAATTACTGCACCAAATTACTTAACGATATATTTTACATAAACTTGGAGCCTTACAAGTCCGAAGAGGGGTGAACCGTATACTTTTAATCCCTCTTCGGTCTCGTAGTGATTAAAAGTTCTACTTTACTCTCTTTCTAGTCGCACCTATAAGCGAGGAAAACATGGTAGTGGTATTTAAAATACATTTTTGGCTTCTGAGACACTGTTGAAACTCAATATTTCCAAGTTACCTTTCCCGATCTTCCTTGGAATTTTCAAATTCGTAAAAATCGTTATTTTCGATAACTAACGAACTATTCTAATTTTAACGCAAAATAAGTGAAATATTAACTTTCACCACTCTTTATGTTTTGTTTATTTTTACTCGATAACCCTAAATTCACCGTCACATCTTGGCGCCTCGGATATCGTACTCTTGTCAGAAATGTCTTCTGAGTAAATTTTAACAAATTCTTTATTTGACTAATTTAACACCCCAAATAGGGTTTTACAATCGGCACAGTAATGGCCCACGACTGGTTGCCAGAGAACAAACGATGGCGCGGTAATGGCTATACAAACGGGCCAGATCCGCACCATGCATGGTTGGTAATGGTAAACCATGAATGGCTGCTAAGACTTGGCCAACGATCATACGCCCATATTGGCCCAGCAACGGCTACCGGATCTTCTGCCGGAAATGAAAAACAAAAAATTGACAAATTATGAATATAAAAATTCTAGTAGTATCTTTTTTGTTTTCTTATGCTTTACTTATGTCCATGTAAATAGAATAATTGCATTAAAAACGCTTTCTGAATTGTTCAAGTTTTTGCCTTTCATCGGGATCGAACCTGCGCCTTTCGTTCTAGTGTCGAGCGCCCTACCCACTTAGCCATTCTAACACTTACAGAATCCATCGTTTGTTCGTTCCTTACTTTTATGCCGATAATTTTATTCGTGACATTAAAGTTTACCGATAATTTTTTCGGTCCATTTAGGCTGTAAAAATAACTCGCTCGTTTTGGGTGAAGTTCCGAAACGCATACTCCTCTGATCGAGCTGAAATTTTGCAATGAACTTCCTCTCATTATCCTAAGAGAAACCGTTAACGGATTTTTGACGACTAGCAATAGTTTTCGATATATCGCATTATAAAGTTTATTATTTCACGCCATACGAGTATATCTATATATCCGATAGACACCCCCCACTCCTCCGGCCGCGCTGCTTCCTGGCAAACAGTGCTCGCCCGTATGTGCATATCACTTGCCATGTGGGATGGTTTTGTTTGGGTTTATTTAATATAGTAGAAGCGCAGTACAATAGATAACTTTCAATATACGATATATCGAAAACTATTGCTAGTCGCCAATATCCTTTTAAAGGTTCTCTTAAAGTATTGAAAAGAAGGTTGGTGCAAATTTTCAGCTTCATCAGTGGGATATGCTTTTCGAAACCTTATCCCTTGTTTTTACGTGTTACAGTTTAACGACCTGCATTTGCAAAACAACCAAAAACAAACCATCAATGGCTGGAATAAATCTGGCAAGCCGTTCATCCGCCTACGATACCCCAATGCTGATCGCCACATTATCGGTGCGATAGTATTGGCCCACGAATGGCTGGCATAGATCTGGCAAGCCGTTCATCTACCTACGATACCCCAATGCTGATCGCCACATTATCGGTGCGATAGTATTGGCCCACGAATGGCTGGCATAGATCTGGCAAGCCGTTCATCCGCCTACAGTACCCCAATGCTGGTCGACGAATCATTGGCCGATTATCAGCAAACCGTTTAATGGCTGAATGCTGGCATTTTTGTTACGACAGGCGACCCTATATGGGACACGACCTGTGACAATTCTTATTCTACACTATCTGTTATTCGCGTAGCGCCGCGAGCGGTCTCTGTTGGCTGCGGGAGTTTCCGGACCTGTACGAGCGACCGCAAAAAGAATGGAATCCCGAACTGACAAGGAGACGGCACGACCGCGGGGTCGGGGATTTGGCCGAATTTTTTTGTTGGTGAAAGAGGACCCCTATCACCTCACGTGGTTAAAGTAGTAGGACGCACTACTCGGAAAAATCCGAGAAAGATCGATTCAAAGTTTCTTAGGCGCCTTATGAGTTTAAAATGTCAGGCACTTGTCGAGCCGCCGTCTAGTCTAATCTACAACGGTTAGGGCTCGGTCTTTTGGCCGGAGGTCTCGGGTTCGATTCCTCCTTCGGATCTTGTTTTTTTTTATCCCAACAATTATTCAAAATTATTTTATTTTATTACTATTATTTTATTTTAGCTCAAGAACATAAAGTTTTGCATTCACTGAAAAATATTCGTGCTCGTTGTTCTATTCGGTTTTATGGCCTTGTAAGGGTCTAAAGAATTTTGACCTTGGGGCCCCTTAGGGTTATAACGGACATCTGCGCATAGGACTGTGCGTGAGGCTGTGAGAATTGAACAGCAGTTCATTTTTCGATTTCGTCGTGAACAGACGTGTCTATTTCTTATTGTTAAATTTCAAAGTTCTCTTACAATTCGAAGTTAAAAATGTCGACTGAAGAAGTTGTTGGCCTCAAAATTATCAGTTACTAGAAACATTTTCATGAATGTTAATGGGACATGTTTTTGTACGGATGTATTCCAAACTCTTTATCGACTTTGTTATTCTCATTAAAAACCCAATGTTCCTCCTCATATACTTTACAATGAAAAATAAAAAAACCCACCGTTATGAATTGTTTCATTAGGAAAAGAAAAAGAAAATAATTTGAAAAAAATGAAGATAATTGAAATAAATAATGTAAATGAATTTTGAAAAATAATGTAGGGATGAGAAACGTTTTGGATAATTGTTGGGATAAAAAAAAAGAAAAAAAAAAAAAAGATCCGAACGAGGAATCGAACTCGAGACCTCCGGCGCAAAAGACCGAGCCCTAACCGCCTAAACCAGACGGCGGCTCGACAAGTGCTTGACATTTTAAATTCATAAGGCGCCTAAGAAACTTTGAATCGATTTTTCTCGGAATTTTCCGAGTAGTGCGTTCTACTACTTTAACCACGTGAGGTGCTAGGGGTCCTCTTTCACCACAAAAAATTCGGCCAAAACCCCGACCCCACGGTCGGGCCGTCTCCTTGTGAGTCAGTAAGGTAACCTAATCCACGATCTCGTTGCGAAAGGTCTCGAAAGAGGTCACCGCTCTTGGCGCCAAGCTTCAAACGGATTCTCAATCCAAGGAGATGATGATGAAGCGACAACATTTAATTTCCATTCTCGAGAATCGTCTCGAGGTGGCTATTAAGCGTTTCAATCTCGTCGTAGCGGATAACACTCGGTTGAGACAGAAGATCGATGGTCTTCTCAAGGAACGCGCCCAATTCAATGCACTGTGGGCAAAAATGATCGGCCAACTGAACACCGGGAAAATGATAATAAACGATCTCATCGAACAGGCAACCGTCACGTTCAATCAGCGGGACGAGGAACTCAACAAGATACACGCGCTGCGCGAAAGGTTTTTTCTTTATATTCGCGATTTCCTGGATAATATAAATATTTCGAATACTTGAGAAATCCCAATGTGGAACTATCCGGATGATTAGAATTTTTCAAAACTTTTTTAAGTGCTGATGCTTTGGCGATATGATATTGAAATCAAATCCGTCTGTGTCCCAACAAACTGCCCCCCCTCCCCCTATTTTTTTCAAGTTTCATCTGTACAAGGTCCTTCCCCCTTAATACATTCCCCATATTCCACTTTATATCCCCACCTTGCGGCCGCAGCCGACTTCCCCCTTTGTATCGCATTCACTATGAAATTTCTGCCATGGGTATAGGGAAACTGCGGAAAACCTATACCAATACAACCGGTCCCGAGTTCGCTTCCCAGTCTCGGAGTTAGTCGCGTTTCGTCGAGAAATAAATGACAGGCTACAGTCATACACACACGACACACACACGTACCGGTCCGTGTGCGCGCCATCCGTGTAGAACTGGAGCTACGTCACGGCCATATTTATTTTTCTCCGAAAGTACGAGACAGTGATTCAAACCCGCCACCTTCCGATGTACTGGTTCAGAGGCAAGCTCGCTAACCACTAGACCAGCACACACCCCCCCCCCCCCCCTATATTTTTAGCCCTGTGGGTTGTGAATAGGAAATAATTCATGAAAATAGCATTGAGAG
Source organism: Ophion slaviceki (assembly GCA_944452715.1). NCBI lineage: Eukaryota > Metazoa > Arthropoda > Insecta > Hymenoptera > Ichneumonidae > Ophion > Ophion slaviceki. The sequence goes on along the minus strand of OX101785.1, from coordinate 49,843,061 downwards.
AGTAGGTTCTAGAAAAATTATTGTGGTTATCGTAAATCAATTAATTTCGAATTACGGGATTAGGCGGTGACGACCTGAAAATCAGGGTTTTTTGGAGAAAAAAATTGAAGGCATAAGTAAGGCGATTTGAATATCATTTGGACATTTATTTGTATGTATATAAAGAAAGTTGTGCACCAAATGTGATAAAAAAGATGAATAATTAACAATAATAATTAAACAATCTCGTGAAGGTCCGTTGAACGTGAGGGGCTCAACGGTGTACTTGATTTCGACCACCCGATATTTGAAAACGAACGAGTGTTTTTTTTCTTATAATACATAATTTTGGCTAAGACTTAACCGAGCTTGTTTGTTGTCGTGTTCCAATCATCAATGACAATTTTTCGAATTGTTTTTCGTTTTTACAAGGCAGAATCACATCATTATTGTCAACAACTAATGAAGAAAAAAATGTTAAGAAGAAAAACGTTGATCAAGACCAAACTACTATTGTATTGAATAAGTGTACCAAATTTCAAGTCAAGTCGTTCATTATATGTCGAGAAATCGTTTGCACCGTTTTGAAAAACATAGTTCCGTGAAAAACGCGTTTAAAGTTTTACTAGCGGTTCTATCATTATAATCATAAGTTCACCTTCGATCTGCGATTTCTGCACTATATGTTGGACCTTCTTTAATTTGAGCTGCCTCAAGCGACAAACGCGTTTAACAGGTCTGCATAACTTTGCATTACAAAAACAGGTCGATTTTCAATATTTTTTTCGATGAGCGTATTGGGATGACGAGGTCGATATTTTACACACGATTAATACATAGTGTTGCCAAGTTGAGGTTTCTGTTTCATAAAAAAATATTGATAAACAATGGAGTTATTATTATTAAAGCAAAGTGTCGCTTCTTCCGCATGGCCAAAAATGGCAAGCTCTAAAAAAGAAGTCCGATTTTCGAGAAAAAAAAACAACTTTAATAATTTGTTATTTACAAATGAATAAACATATGACAAAGTAATCTGGTCATACGATGAAAAATGTTATAAACATCTCTGTCCGAATTTGAATTAAAATGGTCTAATAAATGTTGCGATATGACACCGTTTTATGAAACATGATTTCGAGAAAAGTGCAAAAAAAAGTTCAACCGCCGCAGAGCCGTTTACCATAGCACAGTGGTCGACATGATGGTATTAACGTTCTATTTTATTTTTTTCTATTATTTTTCTTTCCAATTTCCACTTTTTATTGCATATTTAGTCTACAAAAATCACTGAAACCTTTCTGAGGATCTCCACTAGGCCAAAGAATTAAACGATTTTGAAAAAGTCCATCAATTTTAGGGTCATTTTCAAATAGCTGTAACTCCTCGAACAATGGTCGTACAGCAAAATAAAAAAAAGCAAATTGAAGGTGTAAATCTCTTGTTTTGAGATCATGAGCTCAAAATTTGTTCGCATCAGCCAATTTTTAGTAGCCATCAAAAAACCAAAGAAAAAAAAATTTCAAAATTTTTGCTCACCTTTCACAGTCTGCACGGACTTTAATAAATTTTTTGAATGATCGGATTAAAAGGATCGTCTAGCTGGATTCTTCCCCTTTAATTTGAGCGGTGGGAGAGCTCTGTACGATTTTTTCTCGCTGAGTTATCGATGTTCAAAGCAAAAATGACACTTTTGACTTTGATGACTGATTACTCGGAGACTAATGGTGGCACAGAAAAAAACCAGAGGGTTTTAAAAACTTTGAAGTATTCTCTATAACATGCTTTTATCATTTTTTTATCATGATTTTTTTTATGCGGGAAAATGGATTTTAAAAAACGTGAAAAATGGCATATTTATGAATATACTTTTAACTAAGGATTATTTTGCCAATATCGAATAGATAAAAAAAAAATCGGTTTTTTTATGACCTCAAAGTATCCTAAAAAAAGCCCTCAGAAGTTTAAACCCCTGCGATTTTTTTTCATTGTGTTCCGAATGATCGAAATCGTGGTTTTTGCCAAAAATCGATGAAAGGCTAAATCTACCACCTTTTATTCGTCTTTTGAGAAGCACAATTTTTTTTGGCACTGATCCGAATTTCCGGTGCTAAAAAATGTTGGTTGTTGAACAACAGGAACAAATTTTTGTTTAATAAAAACAAAAAAATTAATAAAAAATTTTTTTTTTTTACAAAGGAAAATTAATATAAAAGAAATCGAAAAAAAATTGTTAGATTTTTTTTTATAGCTCTTAACGTTTTTCATGATACGACGAGCCATTGGAGTTGTTGGAATTCACAGTTATTTGAATGTGTGCGTGTGTACAATTTACATCCCTACGATACGATACGACACCCTACGCACACGTCTCACGATCATTAGATCAAGATTTTTTTTATAAACCTTTTATTCACCACCGGCATTAGCGTAACCTAAAGCGGACCACGTAGAGGTTGCTCGGTTGGATTTACGCTTCTTTGTGTGTGTGTGTGTGTGTGTGTGTGTGTGTTCGTATAATTTTTCTTAAGGAATTGAGACCCTACAGCTCGACATTTCCGCAGTTTCTAAAGAGTCCAAACTCATTCCTTAAGCCACGCATAAGGGTGTGTGTGTGTGTGTGTGTGTGTGTGTGTGTGCGCGCGCGCGCGCGTACACCTCTTCTTATGGATATGAGACCCCACAGTTTGTCACTTCTGTGGTATTTTATGACTCCAAACTCATCCCATAAGCCACGTACATTGTGGGTCATGGTTCAAAACTGTGTATTGCTCCCTCGATTGCTTATTACGACTTCTAAGCGCTCTCGCATGTTGATGCACCGCCGGATATCCCTTTGCGAGATCCTTTGCCAAACTCGAAGGAGCGCTTCAGTCAATTGACGGTGACCTCCCAGATTTGGATAGTCCCGGCGCAATCGACGACCAACCATGTCCCAGACATGTTCAATGGGATTTAAATCGGGACTCATGGCTGGGTGGTCGAGGGTCGTCACGTTATTCGCGTCGAGAAAATTTCTCGTTAGCATCGCGGTATGAGGACGAGCGTTATCCTGCATAAGGATAAAGCGATTTCCCAAACGTATACGCAAGGGCAAGACGTGTGGTTCCGGACTGTATTGACGTACCTTTCGGCTGTCAATGTCCCTGGAATGATGACTAATGGCGTTCTAGTGTTGATAGATACGCCTGCCCATACCATCACAGAACCACCATTAAAAGGAGCAATCGGTTGCGTGTATCCGTCGCGATCACGTTCTCCAAGGCGGCGCCACACATTGGAGCGCCTGTCACTACCATGAAGCGAAAATCGCGATTCGTCAGTGAATAAAACGAGTGTCCACTATCTCCGACCCCAGTTTTGATGACGATGAGCGTAGGCTAGTCGGGCTCTACGATGCCTGCTATTTAGCATAGGCACTCGATTTGGGCGATGAGAATGTAGTCCTTGCTCGTGTAAACGATTCCGGGCCGTTTGTGCCGAAATGGATCGCCGAGGAAACTCCTGTCGACGATTTTGAATCCGATGAGCGATAGTATGGGCATGTATGGCGAGCTCTCGACGAGCATGTCGAACTATGGCCTTGTCATCTCGTTTGGTAGTTATTTGTCGTCTCCCTTGTCCCGAACGTTGCGTATAGTTACTAGTCTCACGAAATCGGGCATAGACACGACTGATTACCGATTGACTAACGCCCATCATATTGGCAACTTGCTGTTGCGGATAACGACCCTCACGCAAAAGCGTGACCACACGCACATTTTCGACTGTAGACAAATGTTGCCTCATTAAGATTTTTTTTTTCAATTACCAAAAGTCTCGACTTTTGTATGACCTTGAAAAAAAAACTTTTTTTTCATTAAACAAAGCTCATACCGTAAGGTGAACGCTGAACAAAATTAACCAAGAGTTAAAAACTTGCAGCAGAAAAAAACAGTGATTGATAGAAGGGCATACGGTTTTGCAACTAAACATTAAATCAATATTAAAAGAAAGGTAGATATAGCGGTCAAATGAACGTGACACGATTGTTTTTGAGAGATGTGAATCTTTGCATCCCTCAGTTATGAGTCTCGAATAATGATCGTGGGACGTGTGCGTAGGGTGTCGCATCCTTAATGTAACATTGTACACACGCACACATTCAAAGAACTGTGAATTCCAATAACTCCAATCGTTCGTCGTATCATGAAAAACGTTCAACGCTAAAAAAAATGTAACAATTTTTTTTCGATTTTTTTTTAATTAATTTTTTTTGTCAAAAAAATTTTTTTTTCATAATTTTTTTTTCTTTATTAAACAAAAATTTGTTCCCGTTGTTCAACAATCAACATTTTTTAGCACCGAAAATTCGGATCAGTGCCAAAAAATTGTGATTCTCAAAAGGCGAATAAAAGGTGGTTTAGTTTAGCCTTTAATCGATTTTTGGCAAAAACCACAATTTCGATCATTCGGAACACAATGATAAAAAAATCGCAGGGGTTTAAACTTTTAAGGGCTTTTTAGGATACTTTGAGGTCATAATAAAACAGAACATTTTTTTAATCTATTCGATATTGGCAAAATAATCCTTAGTTCAAAGAATATTCGTAAAGATGCCATTTTTCACGTTCTTAAAATCCATTTTCCCGCATAAAAAAAATCTTGATAAAAAAATGATAAAAGCACGTTATAGAGAATACTTCAAAGTTTTTAAAACCCTCTGGTTTTTTTCTGTGCGACCATTAGTCTCCGAGTAATCAGTCATCAAAGTCAAAAGTGTCATTTTTGCTTTGAACATCGATAACTCAGCGAAAAAAAATCGTACAGAGCTCTCCCACCGCTCAAATTAAAGGGGAAGAATCCAGCTAGACGATCCTTTTAATCCGATCATTCAAAAAAATTTAGTAAAGTCCGTGCAGACTGTAAAAGATGAGCAAAAATTTTGAAATCTTTTTTTTACTTTGGTTTTTTGATGGCTACTAAAAATTGGCTGATGCGAAAAATTTTTGAGCTCAAGATCCTAAAACTAGAGATTCACACCTTCAACTTGCTTTTTTTTATTTTGCTGTACGACCATGTTTCGAGGAGTTACAGCTATTTGAAAATGACCCTAAAATTGGGGGACTTTTTCAATATCCTTTAATTCGTTGGCCTAGTGTATATTCTGGCGATGCTTAACCTAAGTCTGCAAAAAAAGATTTTATATATTAATAAAAATACCGAATTAAAGAAACCAAGGACAATTTTTATTTTATCCTAATGTTTCATCCTTCAACACCGTGCAATCTGGCTCTTCACAAAAATCATCATCACTCCCTCAATTTTCGGAATTTTCATAAAATCTGTGTTGCAAATTTGAGTTAAGACCCTAGATCATAAAACCGCGCAACAAAAAATCGTATGTTTTACATTTCAAGCTTATACAGACCCCTTAAGTATCGTTCCGTCGTGCACGCGGCCTCTTTTTCGTCTCATTTCGGACCGGTCTTTTTATACCCTTAATTTTGTATAACGAATAAACAGGGGGGCGCGAGATCTCAAGGCACATACCTCGGAAATGTGCGAGCTGCAGCGTACCTTGGACAATGAGATGAAGCTCCAAGAGTTCCTCGGGGTCAAGGGCCAGTACAGGGAAATGGCCGATCTAAACGCAAAGAAAGAAGCGGAGCGCCAAGCCAAGAGAGAAGAGATGCGCAACAATGTCGCCGTCTACACGAACATACTGGACCTCGTCAAGCAATTCACCGGTAACTGGGAAATCGTCATTGTTCTCTCTTTTTTCCTTACACGCTGTGTTATTATCGCAATGCATACCGCCGCACATGCACGCGTCCCCCAGGCGAGGAAGACATCGACAAACTGACGTCCCACTTTGTCAAACAAGAGGAGGAAAATTTCGCTCTTTTCAATTACGTGAACGAGTTGAATGACGAGCTGGAGGGGTTGCAGTCGAGGGTAGCGCAGCTGAGATCGGCGATCGACGAGGCCAGAGCTCTTAACGTTCATCGTGGAAATCAGCAGGCTGAAACACTCGAAAGGATATCGAAGCAACTCGAGGAAAAAACTCTATTGGCTGATACTGCCGAAAATAGCCTCTCCGAGGTGCGCTTGCAGTCATACTGTCTGACTCTTACCACTATTCTCTCTCTCTTCCACCCTGTTGAACTTCAATTATTCTCATTATAAATTTATTCATCTTATTTTGGATTATTATCGTTATCCAGGTTGCGTTATCACGATACCCAAGTCATCGTCCGTAATCTCTTGGGAATGTTACGGTATTCCTTTCACGAAACCGAAAAATCAACAATCAACTCATTTTCGGCTATAATCGAGTAAATATATCTTCCAGTATACTGGTCAACCTCTAAGCCGAGTTACCAAACTTTTAACGAAAAATTACAACCCGAAAAATTGTCTCATTTATACGATGCTTTATGGAGATGATACGCTCGCCGCATTTCTATCTGATAATTTATACACTAAATAACTCTAGATGCCTGATATAAACTGCTCACGCGTGTAAAAAAAATTGAAAATGTGACTAGCAGAAGAATTTTCCGTAGCCGCGACTTTTCAGAGAAAATGTAAAAAAGTAAAATGTAAAAATAAAAAAATATGAAAGTGGATTTCGATAGACTTTTACGATAGAAGGAAAAACATTCTGCTAGTCTTATGTGGGTACCTCGATTAGTTTTCGCGATATCGATGACATTGTGTTTTATCAAAAGTGAATTGCAACAGTATTGCGTAAAAATAACTGAAAAGTGCATCAAGTTGTTCGTTTTCATGGAAATCTTTAGTAAAAGACGGAAGTATCGCGCAAATATGATAAAGAAGTGAATGAAAGGGGGTAGCCGGTTAAGGGGGGTCTGACGGCCCCCACCGAGTTTGATCGAATCGACCCAAAAACCTGAAAGAGGGCTGAAAAACAAAATTTTAGAGATATTTTTTAACCCCCTAAACCCTTATGAAAACACCATAATCACAAAAAATGCGTTTTTTTTATGTTTAATTTTTTTTCGAGCTTTCAAATGCATTTTAAAGCGGTTTTAACACAACCAAAATTTTGTTTCAGATGTGTAGACATGCCCTGAATTTTTCCAGATTTTTTCGTAAAGTTAAATCATGTGCAACATAATTTTAATGGCATAAAAACCGTAAAAAATCGTCATTTTTTGTATTTAATGCTATGGTTTTTATTGACGTATTAATGGTAAAAAATCGTGCACCATAGCATAGAAAGCTACTATCTTCCTCTACAAAATGACGCTAATTGGGCTCAATTCGGTCGTCTCTAGCGTCCGAAAATCAAACTTGAATAAATTCCGTTTTTATAATTTGAGCATTTTCAGTTACGAAAATGACACAAAATCATATTTTTCAATTATTTTACTTAATAAAAGTACATTTTGGGGTTTCTGAGGTCGCCGATTACAAATTTGATGTCAAACAGCTAACAAAAAAAAAAATTACACATGTCATCAAATGAAAATGGTATTTGCTATTTCGGTTTTTTCAATAATTAAAAGTCATTGTATTTTAAAAAATCTATTTATTTATAATAATATTACATACATTCATCTAATATATACATTAAACAGACACAAGTAATACATACATTGCAACATGATTGTTATGTTGTTAATCTTCGTCACTGTGTTCTTCAATAACAGGTTCGACATTATCAACGTGAAATAGATTCGTTAGAATTTGAGCTGGGCGGATGATTTTGGACAAATACCGTGCATGACTTAAAAAGTAAATGATTGTTGCAACGTGGGCACAGCAACCAACAGTTCTTAGCCCATTTGCACAATCACATACGTAGTTTTTTATACCGTTATATCCAATACTGTTAGGGTCGTACTGAACGTAACATCTGTATACTTTCTTGTTTATATGTCTTGATTTAACTTCACATTTCAAAATGGTATCGTCCTCCAACAAGTATTGCATATTCAAAAGTCCTTCTTCGGTATACATTTCAGCTAAGTATGAAACAGTTTGCGATAACTGGTACGAGCCAGTGAAAAGGATCTTCAAATCTTGCTCTGTCATTTCCGGAAAGTCTAATACGTCATTTGATGTTAACGGTTTGAAGATCCTTTTCTTCCTATTCCAGTTTTGTTCTTCCACAACTTTCGCTAAAGAATTGTCAACGTCTTTTCTTTTCAACATTTGCTCGGCAATTTGATCTTGTAAATCGGTATCGCAATTCAGTCTTTTTCCAAACTCATTAACCAAAAAATTCGCTACTTTGCAATAAAGCATCGCTGAATCCAACATGTTGTTGTTAAACTGATTATGCAAGAGTTTGAATTTACTACCGATTATACCGTGGACAGCCTCTACCACCCACCTCAATTTCGTAACAAATCGACTTTCGTTTGCTTCATTTGTTGGAAGTTGCTTTCTTTTGCCTTTCAACGCTGGCATCAACACAACGAACCCTTGAGATTCTAACCAATCTTTGACGTCTCTGAACCCCCTGTCAAGTATAAAAACATCCCCTTTTTTGAGGATTGATCTCAAGCCGTTCGGATCACTTAGTACATGTTGTAAGATTTTCGCATCATTCACAATTGCTTCGTACGGTCCGTAAACATCTATTACATATCCATCTGTGGCACAAACTGTGAAGGGTTTACAGAGTGGACACTTTTTCTGACCAGAGAATGATTTTTTTTGGTAACAATTATTACTACTTTTTTGGTGTCGAAGGTATGAACCATCAGCGATCAAGAGCAGGCGATCTTCAAATCCGTGTAATTTTTTTACGTAAGGCGACGTGTGATTAGCAATTAAATCTTCGCGAGAACATGCCCGAGCTCCGAAACGAAGTGGAAAGACGTCTTTCGCGAATGAATCCAAAACCGATTTGCAATAAGCAGATACTAGTTGTTCAGATTTGATATCGAAAATTGACGCAGTGATTGTGTTGGAATTTCCAGTTCTTAATTTAAAAAGGAATATTAAAAGAGCTTGATTAATACTGCGATTTTGAGAATTTCGCAAAGTGACCAACATGTTTTTTAGAGTCTTGATTTCTGCAACTGTGTATCCAGTTAGCGATTTTATGCGCTCTGCCGATAAATTGTAATCATCTACTCTGTCTAAAATACTGTTGTCGCATTTTTTGGACAGTGCATCCAAAAATAATGCCAACTCTTGAGAACTGATAGTACAAGTATTCGAAAATATTTTCAAGTTTGAAATTTCGTCAACGTACATATGTTCACTGATAAGATGTACAGGACAACAGCGATTGCCTTTTGAAATGAAAATTCGTGAACTTATAAATACCTGTAACCTCGCTTTAAACGGAACAACCGGAGATGTCGTAATTGGAGTAAGACATACGCAACAACATTTGTGAGTCGCGGTAACTCTGTTGAAAGGCATCTCGATCATTTCATAGTCCGGTTCTCTTGGACGAAGAACGTAAGGAGGGTCCTTAGAAGATTGTGATGACTGTCCTGTGGAAGATCCAGACTCCGACCGTGACAATTGTTGCGAAGACTGTTCCGAAGATTGTTCTGTGTCATCTGATACTGTCAAATTGGAGAGTGTTGATGAATGTCTCTCTACAGGATCGACAGAATTTTGTTCGCGATCAACATCTGGCAGAGGATTTTCCTCGGGATTGACGTTTGGCAGAGGATTTTGGCTCGTCGTCGGTTTGGCTCGTCGATGGTGAAACCGTTCGGGATTTAGCGATTGCGGAACGACACAGATGACATAAAACGTCACCTTTCTCTACTCGTTTACCTAGTAGTTTAGTATATAAGTGTACGTCATCATCTGAAGAAATGGACTTCTGTTTTCCGGGATCATAACGCAACAATCTGTTGCATCTTATGCACCTTTCACCAGCCGTACATTTTCGTTTTTTCGGTGGCATCGCACAGTTTTTCCTAAAGAAAAAAAAAGAACATTGTTATTTTTTTTATTATGATTAACAAATTATTTTTTTTTTTTTGAAAAAAATGAAAAAAGTAACTGAAACCCGGAATAAAAAAAAACCATAATTAAAAAAACAAATAGAACAAAAGTAACGAAAATCGAAAGTACATTAAAAATTGTAAATCAAAACAAAAAAAATGTTGAAAACATCGGTAAACAAAACAGAAATAAATTATTGTATTCCAAATCATTTTTTTATTGAAATATCGTTTCGTCTTAGTTTTGTTTTTTTTTTTGCTTTTTTTTAATTCTTTTCATGTGAGTGAACTAAACAACAACTTGAAGTTGACGGCCACCTTCTGTACGATTTCAAGTCGACTATGAGGCAAACGATTGTAGATTGAGGTTATGATTATAAATCAATTTTTATGTTGATTGATATTTAAATTGATATTCAAACTCACCTTAGAATACTGCTTCAATCACTTCGTGTTGAGATAGGCAGGTTAAACGATAAATTAAAAAAACGCTGTTAACAAAACAAATAGATTTGTTTAACGGAGCAGAGCGCGTCGCATGACGTGTGTACTGGACGGCGGCTGAACACAGAGAGAAAGAGAGACCGCGTGGAGCGGGGTTCTCGATGCGTCAGTGCGTAGTGGGCATGCGCAGTACCGTGCGGAGGGGCATACGAGCCTAAGGCCCACGTGGGTACGGTGGCCTTAGGCACTCGGGTACGTGGCTTAATAAGGTACAAGTTGGGATTTTCTCCGCCAGGTGACAGTTTAGTCGGGGAATTCCAAATTTTTTTTCTGAATAATACGTAATTTTTTGTTTGTTAATATAACTATTGACAGCTGTTACGATTAAAAATTCGTGTATAAGAATGAATTTATAATCAGCGACCTAAAAAATCCTTATTAATATCGTTCCCATAGCTTTTTTAAAAAATTTCAAAAATTAAAATATTTTTTCTTCGTTTTGACAGCTGTCATGTGACAAAACTAATTTTTGACATCAAATTTGTAATCGGCGACCTCAGAAACCCCAAAATGTACTTTTATTAAAAAAAATAATTGAAAAATATGATTTTGTGTCATTTTCGTAACTGAAAATGCTCAAATTATAAAAACGGAATTTATTCAAGTTTGATTTTCGGACGCTAGAGACGACCGAATTGAGCCCAATTAGCGTCATTTTGTAGAGGAAGATAGTAGCTTTCTATGCTATGGTGCACGATTTTTTACCATTAATACGTCAATAAAAACCATAGCATTAAATACAAAAAATGACGATTTTTTACGGTTTTTTTGCCATTAAAATTATGTTGCACATGATTTAACTTTACGAAAAAATCTGGAAAAATTCAGGGCATGTCTACACATCTGAAACAAAATTTTGGTTGTGTTAAAACCGCTTTAAAATGCATTTGAAAGCTCAAAAAAAAATTAAACATCAAAAAAACGCATTTTTTGCGATTATGGTGTTTTCATAAGGGTTTAGGGGGTTAAAAAATATCTCTAAAATTTTGTTTTTCAGCCCTCTTTCAGGTTTTTGGGTCGATTCGATCAAACTCGGTGGGGGCCGTCAGACCCCCCTTAACCGGCTACCCCCTTTTTTGTCTTCATGGAAATCTTCAATAAAAGGCGAAAGTATCGCATATTCGGGGTGCATCACTCCCATGCCAGTATCGCGCGCACCCCACGATTCCACACGCACATCCGAGGTGCCTCCCCAGATAGAACAGGAAGGTCTAATATACATATATTATATGTATATATGTATATGATATGTATACGTCTATAATAGACCTGTATTATACGTATATTGAACGTATATTGTGGAGCTATTTCTCTGATGATAGTGAAAGAATTTCACATACGTATATTTTACGTATATTATACAACAAGTATTGAACATCGAATTATATACATATAATATGTGTATAAGGAACATCTACTGAACAATAAAAATTAATTCAACTGCATTGCTATCAATATCATGTATTTTATACGTACATTGTACATAACGTAACATGTACGTATAATATTCGTTCATTTTATTACGATTGTGATTCCTTTATTGGATTCTGCTCGTTCTTCTTTCGTTGAATCTTTGATGTTGAATATACGTATATTATAGGTTCCTTAAATAGCTTCAGATCCAGGAATCACAATCGTAGGATAAAGAACGTCTATTATACGTATATGAGGTGTACAAAATTCCACGGAGATAATGTTAATAAAAACACATCCAATGTACGTATCTGTTACTTGATATTGACAGCAATGCAGTTGGAGTCATTTTTATCGTCGAGTAGATGTTCCTTATATATGTAATATACGTATATAATTCGATGTCCAATGCTTATTGTACAACGTAAAATATACATATATGAAAATCTTCCGCTATTATCAGTTAAATAGATCCACATTTAATATACGTATAATACAGGTATATCATGGACGTATACACATATACATCACATACATATGGGGCACTCCACGCCAAATTAGACACCATTTAGCTTTTGCACCTCCGATTTTCTCCATAATTTTTTGTCTTTTAGCATCTATTGAGAAAGGCCTCCATGCCAATTTTAAGCTTTTTTTGTCCAGCCACTTCCGAGATATGAATTTAAAAAAAAGCGGTACTTTTTTTTTAATGCCCATAACTTTGCGAAAAATGATCCGATTGGGATTTTTTTTTATAATTTTCGTTTTTAGACGCACTTTTAGGAAAGAAAATGGGATAAAATCATCAAAACCGTATTTCCATAACATTTTCGAGTTCTAAATATTAAATGTTGATTTTTGAAAAACACGCGGCGATCGATTTTCTTCAAATTTTTCCTATAAATACTATCACTCATTATGCAACTTTTAAGCCCGGCACGGTAATGGGATAAGGTTAGGGTCCATGTTTTTTCGAAATTGAAATTTTGTATCTTTTAGTAATCCGTACGAAAAGTACATAATAATCATTTTTTCAGACCTATGGGCAATGGTTTTTTTCGTCTATGAAGTTGAATAGATATGTCTTAATAATTTAATGGACAATGACCCTTTCATTTTAGTTAAATATATAATAACATAAGTTTTTTGTATTAATTCTTATTCAATTTTATATTCAGTCAATATCTCATGTGTATGTAGAGTAGAGGTACCTGAAGATCATTATTATCTAAAAAACAAAACTTATTTTAAAAGAATTTAGGTAATATATGTGTTCAAAAGTTGGCGCTTTTCGAAATCATTTTTACCTTTTAACTACGGTCGGTAATAAAAACTTCGTTAACATAGCCTAGTGGCTGAGTATCTTTCTTGTCTACGGCTTCATTTCAGAACAAGAATTCAGTGTTGTTTTCAATCTCGTGTTGACAGTGTGTCCTGTGAATAACCTCCCCTAATTTGCCTTAAAGAAAAGTTTGTGTAATATCACGGTATATTTTTTGAAGCACAACTTATTGTGAACTTTTGTGCCATGTCAAATTTTGGGATATATAATTTGTGCTGTAATACTTTGCAAATAGAAAATCATAGTTGATCTTAATTTGACTAAGGATGATTTTCTCTGCACATCGTGTAGAAAAGCATTGGACACTTGCTTGTAATCAATCTGTAAACTAATTAATAATCATTGCGTGTCAGGTAATCCTCGAGAGTAGCTTTGATGTAAAGTATTTTGATTTCAGATTTTTTAAATCATATATAAGTGAAACAAGAAAATTTTAAAATTCGAAAAAAACATGGATCCCAACGTTATCCCATTAACGTGCCGGGCTTAAAATTTGCGTAATGAGTGACAGTATTTTTAGGAAAAATTTGAAGAAAATCGATCGCTACGTGTTTTTAGAAAATCAACATTTAATATCTAGAACTTGAAAATCTTATGGAAATACGGTTTCGATGATTTTGTACCATTTTTCTTCTATAAGTGCGTCTAAAACGAAAATTAAAAGAAAAAAACATCCCAATCGGATCATTTTTCGCAAAGTTATGAGCATTGAAAAAAAAGTACCGTTTTTTTTTAAATTCATACCTCGGAAGTGGCTGGACGAAAAAGCTGAAAATTGGCATTGGAAATTGGCCTTTCTCAATAGATACTAAAAGACAAAAAATTATGGAGGAAATCGGAGATGCAAAAGCTAAATGGTGTCCGATTTGGGGTGGAATGCCCCATATATATAGGTTATATATGTACTGGGTGCGCAACTACATTTCCGGGTTTTTTTGACCAATAAAAAATCGGAAATTTGAAGACAAATACGAAAAATGGTTCATTCGAAGTATTGTCCTTCGCTATTTACACATTTTTGCCATTTCTCTGGCAATTCATAAATACCGCGACCATAAAAAGGCGCGTCTTTGGACTGAAACCATTCGTCCAACCAATTTTGTATTGCATCGTAATTGGCCAAGTGTAGTCCACCCAAGCCATGCGCCATCGACCGGAACAAGTGATAGTCTGAAGGGGCCAGGTCTGGCGAATACGGCGGGTACGGTAGCAGATCCCATTTCAGTGTTTTTATGATGTCGTGGACGATGGAACTGCGATGGCACGGAGCGTTGTCGTGCTGCAATATCACATGTTCGTCTCTCGTGTCCCATTCTGGCCGTTTTTCGAGCAATGCGTAGTTCAAATTGATTAGTTGTTGTCGGTAGCGATCCCCATTGACAGTTTCGCCCGGTTTCAGCAGCTCATAGTACACGATTCCTTTCTGGTCCTACCAAACACAGAGCATTGTCTTTTTTCCGAAGCGATTTGGCCGTGCCATCGATGTTGACGCTTCGCCAAATGAAAGCCACGATTTTCTGCGTTTGGGATTCTCGAAATATATCCATTTTTGATCGCCAGCAACAATTTGATGCAGGAAACTCTTTCTGTTCTGCCGCAAAAGCAAAATTTCGGAAGTGGCTCTTTGATTTTCCATTTGTCTCTCAGTCAACTTATGCGGCATCCACTTTCCTTGCTTATGAATTCTTCCGATGGCGTGCAAACGTTTCGAAATACATTGCCGAGTCACATTTAATGACTCGACAAGTTGATCTTCTGTTTGAGTGTCATCTACATCCAATAACGCTTGCAGATCGGCGTCCGCAAATGTTTGCGGTCTTCCCGAGCGCTCCTTGTCCCCAGTCGTAAAATTGCCACTTCTGAACCGCTTGAATCAATCTTCACACGTTGTTTTTGATGGTATATGTTCGCCGTAGGCCTCCTCAAGTAACCAACGTGCTTCAGCGGCTGTTTTTTTTAGGTTGAAGCAGAAAAGCAATGCCTCCCGCAAATGCTGTTTATTCGGCACAAACTTTGACATTTTCGAGATTATAAAAAACGTCGTTGTGTTGCGAAATTTGTTTATATTACGACTGGGTATTCTTAACAATGTCCAATCTATAAAAACACGCAATTTCAGACCTGTATGCCGACTACATGTGTCGCTAGCGCCATCCATGTGTGAAACCCGGGAACTTAGTTGCGCACCATTAGACATTCCTATTCCATATGGGACATATATACATATAATACACCATATAAATACATAGCACTAATACCCAGATAACCACGTACCGCAGATGTACCGCTGATGTGGAGTACGCCGTAGGGTACAATCTCGGTACGCCGTACCAAGTACGCTTGGTTATCTGGCTATATACTTGAATTCTCGGCATATATCAAGAAACGAGGCAGCGTCTTGACGCCAGAGAATTAAAAAAATGATGAGCACCACTGTCATGGATTACGAACACGCCGGCAGTCTTTATACAATAAGATGGGCTCTCACTGTACATATTTAAAGTTTGAATCGAAATTACGCAAGAACATGGAAATGAATAAAAAATTTAATGACATTCCACCAGTGAAATGTTATTTTTTCGATCGATTTTTACGTATACTACATACGTATATGGTATACCACGTATATATGTATACAACCATATGTATGGGATACGTATGCCATACATATACTATACGTATTTTTACGTATACCATACGTATTCTTACGTATACCTTACGTATAAAATACGATACCATACGTATGGTAAACATATTTTATAGATTTATCATTCGTATATAAGGCGTTTATGATATGTCTAATATACGTTAATACGATGTCGCCATCGACGTTTATGAGACGTATTTAGTACGTATACTAAATAGTTAAATGTTCGGCTAATATCCGTATAATGTGCGTATATTCTACGCTGGTTAAACAATATATTTGACGTATTTTTGACATCTTATATACGTGAAATATACCGTTTACTGGACGTACAATATACATACATTATACGGATATTAACCGGACATTTAGCTCTATAGTATACATACAAAATACGTCTTACAGACGTCGATGGCGACGTCGTATATACGTATATTATACGTTAGTGTTCTATATGGGTCGCGTCCACCCCACGATTTCATCCAAGACGCTTCGCGCCCACCCCACGAATCCATCTGAGGTGCCTCACGCCCACACCAGTATCGCACCCACCCCACGGCTGCCCACGCACATACGAGGTGCCTCGCACCCATACCAATATGCTGTCCATCTGGGACAAAATACTTTTATGAATACGAAATAAAATAGAAATTACTCAACATTATGGATTTTTTAAATCTTTATCAATATCTCGGAAACCAATTTAGATATCGATTTAAAACCAGCAGAATCATTTTCCTCACAAAAACTATCGAAATCCACTTTCATATTTTGGCGGCACGGAAATCGTAATCGTGCCCTTATTTTTATTATGCGCCACTGTAATTTACCAATGATGCGGAAGGGCCATCCTTATGACCCCACAGAATACAGCCCTCCGTAAAAAGCATACCTTCACCAGTTTACTGATTAGTTCTGTATCCATTTTATCATTTCAAATCTTCCCGATGGATATGTCGAAAGCCTACATATAAATCAATCAATCAATTAATCACTCCCTTTCTGTCTCTCTCTCTCTCAATCTTGGTATTCAATTTGATTCGTTGTTCCGCAGTGCAACGAGGTACTCGAGAAACTTCTCCGAGGCATCGACACGCTATTCAGACAGATACGCTGCGACAACTCTTCGATTCTCGACTTGCTCGGTGACAATTCGAACGTCACGATGAACAACGCTATGCTCTATCTCGGCATTATCGAGAAACGTATTACTGAAATGTTCAACAGGGTTCACTGGATCGACACGTCGACGAAGAGCGAAGCGATGCGTCTAGACGAGAACAACAAGCCACGATTCAAGGTCCCCGAACTATCCTCGATCGTACCCAGCCAACCTTGTTCCCTGTAAGCTCCTTCAACCTCTCTATCCGTTCCCACGTAGCGATAATTTTACGTCAGATCGGTACATTTGGGAGATCCTTTGCCACTTTCTTTGCTTCAAAATGGTCCCTCGAATGGACCGAGCATCATCTTGGGTCACAATTCGCTACGAAATTGTTTACGGAATAGGGATTTATAAAAAATTCGATATTTTCATCCATCCAATTTATCGATCTGGCGTACGATGTTCCGCATATCTACGCTTCATAATTCCATCCGCCCCCGACCTGCTTGCCCTCTATTACGATAATTACCCGATCGCTTGATTATCAAATACGAGGTGCGTCGAGAAAGAGGAATTGCAATACGTGTCCGAGGGCATCGAACTACCACTCACGAGGGAGGAAGCAATGGAAAAATTGGAGATACGAATGATGGAAGACTGCTCCGAGCTTGTACACAACGTTTCCGGTTGTCACTTGCCGGCGGCTCGAAAAATCATGCAGAAACGCTACCAGTAGCGCGCCATTACGTTTTGTACGGTATTGTTGTACAAAGGAGGCGAACAAAAATAATTCTTCATATATATATATATATATATATATATATATATATATATATATATATATATATTTCTCGCTCGAAACGCCGACGTAACTCTCTTCCCTACGTCCTTTTTTGTCCTATACTTTTAATTGGACCCTCGCGCACTGCACTCCCCCATCCCTGCGTCTCTAGCCAGGTACCATTTAAGGTGTAAAACTGCCGCGGAAATGTGAGGCCCCGCGAGGCACGTCTTTCTTGTACAAATAGCCTTAAGCCCGGCCGTCGAGCATCCACCGTGGGAGCCGCACCGCTCCTGCCACCCGATCCCGGTGGCAGCCCTCCCTGCCCCGTCCCTAGTTATCCCCCCCCCCCCCGTTTGCTCTCTACCGTCTTTATCCCGCAGAACCCTCAACCTCCCCTCTCCCCGCACTCGAGAAGATCATCCCCGGAGCCCGGAGCCAGCAGCGACAGGGTCATAGAGAATGGTCGATGCCCGTCGGTTCGACAAGACCAACACCGACCGCCTCGCTCCTCACGCGGCGCCGCCACACGATCCGAGCCTCCGCGGGAAGCTTGACCCTGCGGAGGCGCTCGGCGTGGCCACCGGTATTCACCGTGCTACACCGTTCGAGAGTGAGCTGTTCGACCGCCCCACTAACCAGGGCAAAGCGAGCGCCGAGGAAAGCGTCAGTCCGAGCATGAGAGCGAGAGAGAAAACCGAGTCACGGTTCGTCCAAGGAGTCCGAATACCGTCACGCTGCTGCCATCCTTCGTTGCGCCCGGGAAATTCTGGACACCGAGCTACCACTACGCTCCCCTATCCTACCCGGCCCTATGATATCGACCCTTCTTCGATCGACCCTCTGTTAGATCTTAGTCAGTCCGGGAGGTGCTGCCATTGGACGTCACCCGCCGGGTCCCGGTCAATGATCCGAAAAATTTGGAGAATTTCGGCGAGCATGCGGAAGACAACGAGATGACGAACAGTTATCGTCGAGCTATGTACCGAGCGACGCAACTTCGAGCGAGAATAGATCATCTAGCTTTTTTCTGGCTTTCGCGTTTGAGTTCTATTTTCCTTTCGTTTCCTTCGTGCTTACATCGGTCTTTCTTTTCTTTTTACGCTTTGTTTTTTTTTTGTTGCGGTCGCTTGCGCTTGCCTTTTGTGTTTTCTTTTTTCTTTGCGTGTTCCTTCTGCGTGACAGCAACAGAGCACACAGAGATCCGGACGGGGAATTAGAAAGGATTAGCCGATAATCAACCCGGTAAGTCCCTTGTCACTTGCGTTACTCGCCGCCAACAGTCTCATCCCAATAATTCCCCGTGTGTTAGGCACTCCAGTTATTATTGCATCCCTAATAAATTCGCGTTTCGCATTTTTCCCCTTTTTTGTGCAGTGCGTGCATTTTCCCCTTCCCCTCCCCGCGTCAGTACCGACGAGTTTTATTTTATAAAAAGCTCATTTTGCGCAATCACCGCCGAGGAACCTTAGCGTGATTTTCCCGACACTCCCCCCCCCCCCCCACCCTCCCCGCCCCGCCTCTAACCGCCTGGTGAATCCTCAGTTCGAGCCGGGTACTCGTTGGCCTGCGAAGGAGCGGGCTTTACCTGTCTCTCTCGGCTCGGCCGGTCAGGGATAGACCACGCGCGTCACAACAAACCTTGCTACATCTCGTAGCAAGGCCGCTCGTAATAACAGCTGGCAAAATTTATCATAGTGTCGGAAATATTATTTCGGACTCTCGAGAATTATTCGAATCATTCCCGTCCTTGCCCTCCCTTCCCCTCGCGCGTATATCGAGTACGAGAATCCCCCGTGACTCTGAGATCCCCGTTTGCAAAGTAACTTGAGAAACTGCTCTTTGGAGCTGGCGCCCAACACACCCCTTTGCGAATAAGGTACAATAAACAATTATATTGAGTCGCCCCCTCCACCGCGTTGTTAATAAAGTGTGCGAGTCGAGCCCTCCCCGATTGCGCCCAACCCATGCCACTGCAACCCTCCCCCGTTTTCTGTTACAAATTCAGCTTTTGTTCTTTTTGCCTGTTAGTTTTTTAAATCATTTCTCGAGTACATCCGCGCTATAATTCTTGTTTTTTTTTTGTATTATTTTTGGCTCCGTTTTCTTGGCTCCCTCCTCCCCTATTGCGTAACCCCTCGACCCACCTGAGCTGACCCGGCCCCAACCCCCCGCACGCACTGCAACGTTTATTTGTCGCTCTTGCCCACCCTCGCTCGTGATCTACAATTAGTCTTAGGACAGGGATTTTCAGGTGCGCGGATTATCTGGCGATACAGCCCCCCCCCTCTTTTCTGCGATTACCGACTCTTTTCACCCCACCCCTTTTGCGCTTCATTTTTTTGCTTAGTACCGCAGCCGTTTACGACTCGTTATAATAAGATATCGAGCCATGGCTACGGTCCCCGTGACGACTTCGACTATGACTAGCCCTCCCCATCTATCCATGGACAGTCGTAACCCCCCCCCCCCCATCTGATACGTTCGCGTCAATCTTTAAGCGCATTGAGCGAATTAGTGGGGTCAAGGAGATAATAAGCGAGTGCGATCAGGCCGGTCTGTCCCTAGAGGGCACCGCCATCGAGCTACGGGGTCGCCTCTTCCGCCACACCGTAAGGAAACAGGCGCCGAGGGCCCCAGTAGCTTGGGACCCACAGAAGGACGAGAAGGGCGATGAGCCCCTCGGCCGCTCTGCACAACCCCTCATTTTGGGACGAGCCAACCCCCTCATCCCACTTTCCCCCCGGTCGGTGAGTACGCGCGACCCATCAGCCCCCACGAGATTATGAGGACCATCCGGCCCAACCGCCCCCAGGATTTACCGCAACCTGTGCCCTCGAACCCCATATCCCCCACCCCGCCCGCACGTTCCAACCTATCCCCCGCCTCTACCGACCGAACCCCAGAACGACTGGTCTCCGGAGATCTATTCTCGCCCCCACCCGCAGCCGAACTGGACGAATACCCGTATGAGCCCCATACCTCCACGTCAACCCCGGCCTGACCCCCTACCCCTCCATCCAGCTTCAACCCGATACAAGACTGCTCCCTCCCTTTTTGAGTCGTACTGGTCTAGAGACGCTCGAGCTCACGACCATTGGAGAAGACTTGCCCCGAAATTTGCTGGAAAGAATGGTGAAGACGCGGAGGAGTTCCTCTTCCGGCTCCACGAGTACAGCCACGGCCGTGATCTAACCGAGGCGGATGTGCTGAAAGCCCTCCCGGAGATCTTGGTCGATGAAGCCCTGATGTGGTTTAGGGTGGAACAAGAGGGATGGGCGTCCTACGCGGAGTTCGTGTCGCACTTCCGGGAGCAGGTCTACATGGGAAACTGCAGGAGCGGCTCCGCAGGGACCTGGAAGCCCATACCCAAGGTCCTGACGAACCCATCGGGAGCTTCATCACCAAGATGAAGACCATGTTCGCGCTTTTGAATCCCCCCATGTCTCTACCCGAGTAGTTGGAGCTGTGCGGCTCCAACCTCAATCCCGACCTCAGTGGATATGTCCATCGAGAAGAAGTCAACTCCTATCGCGATCTATTCAGAATCGGACGACGGAGAGAGAAGGAAAGGGTGCAGATGAAGCGATACCGTCCCCCACTTGCCGCGTCGACGGTAGTTCTCCCGTCCACTGCATATCGCCCTTCGGAGAAAGAGACACGCCACCGAGTGGCGGCCATTGAACCTCCGGAGAATCACCCATACCCTCCGACTTGAGACCTTTCACCCCCACCTCCATTCGACGCTGCTGCTGCTCGTCTGCCCCCCTCTCCTCGTCCCCGCAAATCCCCTCCATCTCCTCACCCTAGACCCACAAAGCCCACCCCCTTCGAAAACCCTCGCCCCCGACCCTCTCCGCCCCCCAGAGCACCTCGTCTGACAGACGTGGTGTCTTGCACTCCGCTACCAACCGCCCCCCAGGATGGATTCGAGCGTCCCGGAACGGTGCTACAACTGCCGACAGGCAGGGCACCGCTACAGCCAATGCGCTCAACCTCTGGGGTATTTTGCCGTATCTGCGGATACCCAGGGGCAGACTTCAACACCTGCACGGTGTGCGCCCGGCATCGGGCGGGAAACGCCCACCTAGATCGCTAGAGGGTTGCCCCCTCCCCCCAAGGCTTTGAGGCGCCCCGTTCGCTTTGTGGACACCATTTTCAGCGCTCTTCACGAAGACAACCGCCATTTTTTTAGACTGAGCGTGTGCGGTACTCTCCTACGGGCATTAGTGGATTGTGGCGCCAGCTACACGTACCTCGGGGTAGGGGCAGCTGGGCGATTACAGCTCACACTGCGCCCACTGGACGAGTGCGCAAGAGTGGCAAATAATGCCATCATTCTGGTAGACGGGGAAACCACGCTCCTCTTTTATATAGAGGAGGAAGTGCAGCCACTGAAAATCCGTTTTGCAGCATTGAGCTATGATTGCGTTCTGCAGATGAACTTCCTCAAAGCGCTGGGAATCGTAGATTTTGGGAAGGAGACATGGAGAGTCCGGGGCGGACGCTCCCAGACATTCGATACGGAGGAGAACCCCGTCTGGAGCATACTCGTATATCCCGAGTGCGCGGGATTACTGGAAGTCTCCGATCGAACTCGAGCACGCCTGTACGCCCTTTTAACCCGATTAATTCCCCCGCCTTGTCAAGAAGTCCTCTGAATGACAGGCTTAGCCCAACACACCATCGACATCGAAAACCACCCTCCCATCCGCCAGAAAGCCCGTACCATTTCCCCCTACCTCTTGAAGGTTGCGCAAGCCGAAGTGGACCGGATGGTCCACGAAAGCATCATCGAGAAGCCCTGTTCCTTGCACAGCAACCCCGTCATCGACTGCCGGTGGCAAAACTTGGATTGGCGCATGGCGGTTAAGTCAAACCGGCATAAACACGAAAGAGCTAGGCTTGAGCAAGCATCATCGATTGTAGATCTCACATTGTAAATGGAATGTGCTTGAAAATAAAATAAAATAGTGTGATGGAACTAATAACGATTACTTACGGATTTCAATGTATCCTCATGACTTCCTTTCGCCCTAAAAGCATATCTATAGGTATGTGACGAAGAGAATGTTACTGAAATTGCGTACATTGGCTGCACACAAATTTTTTTCTGTCGTACCACAAAATTTCTGTTTAAATTATTGTTTGCATCGGAAATTTATATAAAGGATGTTGTAATATAGGCAGAAAACTTTCGATAGTCATCATGTATCGGAAGTTTGCGAAATTGTTGCTGGTGAGAAAAGGACTGTGATGGGAAAAGATCTTCCTCAAACACGCGTGAACAATGCCAAATACGGCGTGAAACGCTGTTTTTACAACGTAAACATCACACGCGGTGCTGTCAGTCACGCAAACACCTGATTTAAATGGCGACCGGCATACTGCACTAGCAGACGAAAACCAATCTAAGTTTTTCCAAAACTCGCCGCAATATTGGATATTGGACGGACTGCGACGAGCACAGTACGTTTCCAAATTAGACTTGAGCCAGGCCTACTTCCAAATCCCCGTTGAGCCTTCATCGCCTTCGCGGTCCCCGAAAGATGGCTCCATCAATTTCGACGTATGTCCTATGGACTGATGGAGCCTTCCAGAGACTGATGGACCGACTGATCGACCCCGCCTGGAAACCACACGTGTTCGCGTACTTGGACGACGTTATTATAGCGACAGAGACAGTGGCAGACCATTTCGAGCACCTGGAACGAGTACTGGGGACTTTTCGCGACGCCGGGAGGGGGATCAACCGGGAGAAGAGTGAGTTCTTCTGCCCGGCGGTCTCCTACCTGGGATACATTATAGGACGAGACGGATTAACAGCAGACCCGGACAAAGTAGCCCCAATTCCGAAGTACCTCCCGCCCAATACCCATCGTCAACTACGCCGTTTTCTGGGCATGGTTGGCTGGTATGCCCGCGTCCTCCCCACCCTAGCCCAAGACCGTGTACCCCTCAGCCGCCCCCTGAAGAAAGATGGTGCTCGGCACTGTGGTCCGGAGCAACAGCCTTTGACTCCCTTCGACACGCCCTAACCCAAACCCCCGTCCTAGCCCGCCCCGATTTCAATCGTCCCTTCATAGTGCAGACCGATTTGAGCGATACAGCCGTGGGTGCAGTCCTGACCCAAGAGTTCGACGGGGCCGACCACCCCATCATTTTCACGAGTCGACCCCTCACGACCGCAGAGCGAAAGTATACCGTGACCGAGAAGGAGTGTTTAGCCGTGTTGTGGGTGGTCAAAAAGTACCGCCATTATATTGAGAGAACCCACTTCACGGTGATCACCGACCACAGTAGCCTGCGGTGGTTGAGTAATTTGCGCGATCCATCCGGCAGGCTGGCCCGGTGGGCCCTAGCCATGCAGGCTCTGGATATGACCGTTGAGCACAGGAAAAGAGCCCTCCATGTAGTTCCCGATGCCCTATCCCGGATGTTTGAGGATGAAATTGCCGCCCTAAGAGCCTTTGAACCCACCGCAGACCCGTGGTACTTAGCGAAAATCGAGAATGTCCGGGAGTGCCCGTGGAAGTACCCCAATTGGAAAATAGAGGGAGCCCGGCTCTACTACTGTCACGTCCGGAAGGGATGTGGGCATATGTTTTTTTTGATTTCCTCCTTTTTTGCCTACGACAAGCGCAATAGCACGGGATGAGGGTAAAAAGGGGTAGTGCTTGGAATGAGTTGAAATTAGGAAATCATGGAGTGATTTGGTATCGAGAAATAATCCGACAAATTTTTACAAACTTAACTAAAGGTTTATTACAAATAAGTGAGTGGATTAATAAAGTTACTTATACAGTAAAAATGACAATGAAAATAACTATAAAGTCGGGGGAACAATCGGATTAACATAAAATGAAATTTGTCGCTTACATTGTTCGTTATATTCGTGGGTGTATCCGTGTGTAGGTATGCTCGCTCGCAAGGATATCGGTTGTCGCTCGCAGATAAAGGCCTAGTTGACGGACGCCACGCTTAGCGTTCGGAAAGCGGACACCAGCACCAGACTTTTGGCTGCGAGAAAGCGGACACCAGCACCAGACTTTTGGGGCGCTAAGAGTATTTATGTATATACGCGTAATAAAGTTCACGTGAACTATTTTACGGATTCGAGGCTGCGAGAGTCGACTAAACGTTTATACGATACTTCGGTCAAAACCCGAAGATGTATAATATTTGAAACTCTATGATACCGGCATTACACTTCGAATTCTGTCAGAACAAGATTAAGAAGTGAAGCTAATTCGATGGAAGATTTTACGAAACTGAGATCTGTATGTGATGAAGATTGTCGGGAGACTGGGATTGAGACTTGATAGAAGAACTTGAGTCGATGATAGTTGACGGGATACTGACTTGCGGAAGGAAGTCTTTCTTGACGAAAAAATTAAAGGGGTTCAATAGTGGAAGAAGGAACCACAGGGAGAGTGCGGTTTTGGTCATCTAGTTCTGCAGGGATTGGACCATTGGTCGTAAAGATATCGGTTGATTAGCGTGCTTGGTCGCGGTATGGTGTGCGAATACTTTACAGATTCGTTAGGCACGTGCGTGGCCTTATTCCAGGGCATCGGTTCTGACTAATATGCGTATTGAGAGGAGACCTTTGTCCCATGTTTTGGCGAAAAAGCCCATGGGATATAGAGTTCGACATTTGAGACCTAAGTATTCGCATGGTTTGTGGTATGTCAATTTATGGCTACGTTGACTTCTCATATCGAGAAGTTTGTATATCGGACTGCGCTACTAGACCGGATGCCTTATTATTTAGTCGGAGTTATAAGTTCGTCGGGGCCGTCTAGCCTATGTTATGTTTAAATAATCTAGGGTCGATGCTTTTCTTGGTCTCCATGCGGATGGGACGGCGTAGAGTTTTTGGAGTCTGTTGATCGAGTTTATGGTTGATTTTTCATTCGACAGCTCTTCTTGGAATATGCGCCTGAGATCGTGTTCTTGTTGACAGCCAATGGGATAGGAAAAGTTGATGTCTGTGGCGGTGTTGCTATCGTATATATATATATATATATATATATCGCTGTGATTTGAATATGCTCGCGGAACGTACGCAAGTTCCGTTTAATGCTGTCACGCGTCTTATCCTTAGATTTATACATTTAATACGCTTATGACGGCAAATGAGGGAATAACCGAGAGAAGGCACATTCGCTAGGATGTAACACTACCACCACCTCCACTCCATTATTGACCCTACCTTGACCGACCTAGACGCCTGGAAACTGGTATTGCCCATGGAGCAATACCCGCGCCCGAGCCCTTCGAGAAACCCACAACCCGCAAGCGGGGCACCTAGGAGTTGACAAAACCTACCAGCGAATCATTCAGGACTTCTTCGGGCCAGGGATTTTGTAGGACGTAGCTTGCTACGTATCCCATTGTCCGGACTGTCAACTCCATAAGGTCCCCCAAACCCCGTCAGTGGGCATCATGCACGAGCGCACTACAGGAGGTCCGTAGTGCGTCGTTGCCGCGAATGTTATGGGACCCTTCCCCCCAAGTAAAGCCCAGAACAAGTACGTGGTCGTATTGCAGCACTTGTTCACCAAGTTCGTAGAGGCCAAGGCCATGAGAACATCGACGGGACAGACCATTATGACGGCACTTGAGACGCTCATACTTAACAGATACGGTTGCCCCCAGTACTTGCTGACAGATAATGGGACGGAATTCGTGAACAACCACATGACGCAACGATTGACTAAAATAGGCATCCATCAAACGACAGTTCTCCCCTACCGTGCCCAGGCCAACCCGGTGGAAAGGGTCAATCGTACCCTGAAAAAATGATTAGCGCTTATGTAGGTTTGGACCATCGCAATTGGGACGTGCATTTGTCCGAGTTCTGCTTCGCCCTTAATACCGCCGTATAGTCCTCAACCCACATGACCCCCGCCTTCTTAAACTTTGGCCGAAACCCGAGACCAGCCCACAGAACGTGGCCATAAATCAGGGGATTATCGGACTTTTTCCAAATTTGATATACTTACGTTTTCGGGATCGCTGATTACGAATCTGGTGTCAAAATTTTGAAAAACAAACAGCGCCTCAAATATGGCTGATTAAGACAATAAATTCGTGATAAATTCGATTGAAAATTCATCTACCCGATGTTTTCGGGGTCGCTGATCACGAATCTGATATCAAAATTTAGGAAAACAAAATGGCGGCTCCAAAATCGCCGATCAAAACATGGAATTCATAATAAATTTGATTGAAAATCCACTTCACCGATGTTTTCGGGGTCGCTGATTCCGAATCTCATATCAAAATTTAGAAAAACAAAATGGTCGCTTCAATATGGCCGATGAAAACATAAAATTCGTATAAAATTCGATTTAAAAGCCACTTTCCCGATATTTTTGAGGTCGCGGATTATGAAGCTAATATAAAAATTTGGAAAAACAAAATGCAGGCCGCGAAATATGTTTGTAGAGCGGCTGCTATAATAGATTAGAAAATAGATTTGGAAATTTCGCGAAAAATAATTATTCTCTTACAATATGGTAAACAGTCTTTATTGCTAAAAATTAAAAAAAAATGATAATCCAAATCCGGATTAAAAAAATCATTAGTAATACTAGGATTCGCTAGTAGTAAAATGGCTTCTGACGAAAAGTGCTTCAATTTCTTTTGAGGTAGTTTCCTCAAGTTTGTGATGAAGGAGTCCGATGACACTAGCAGCCAATTCAAAATATCCTGCATGGTATTTTCTCGCGATGATTTACCAGAAAATCCGTCCCGAAATTCCTTGATATCTTTATGTCTTGTTCCTTGAGCCTCTTCCGATAATTCTCTAATAGGTAAAATAGCCGAACCTATGATCAAAGAACCATGGATCAATATTTTGTGAATGGTTGTTGGCATATAATACCATGAATATTCGCTCACGAACAGTTTCGCAGTTTCTAAGACTTATTTTTTTAAATTGTCCACGTTGATATCGTCCCCACTCGCGATAACTTGTAGAATTACGTGGAATATTTTTATAAGTTCTTCTTTCAAGCCAGTTATCATTGATGTTATTTCGTGGTTTTCAAAAAAGCGCCGTGCAGTGCTTCCATCATTGATGTTCCCATACCCAGGCTTTGGACAATCACCTATTAACCCCAATTCAGATTTCAAACATTTTTTAATCTGCGCTTTTCGCTTTTCGTTAACCAGGTTTTTTTTTTATTTTCGGTTTGTGCCTGCCACTTATTCAGATCGAGTTTCTAAGGTAGATGCAAAAGGCACTCAAACAATCGGATCCCTGCATGTAACGGAGGCATTGCGAATTTCAAGTTCTCTTCATTCACCTCTTTTCAGGATTTTATCGAGATTGTTCGAGCTCCACATAAATAGCATCTCTGTGGAGAAGTCGTAGACGTAACAGCATTGCAGATTTTTCCATCTATCATCGTAAACAGCAGTTTATAATTAACTGTTACTTTTCTGCCATCGATTCCAATTTTTAATGGTTTTAAGGATGAGATTTGTTTCTCAACATACTTCATTTCATCCTTCGTAGATTGTGTATTTTCGTGCAGGAATTGCATTTTTATAGGCGGGCAAAAGCGAGGAGATAATGGCCTCGGATTTTTTCACAAAATTTGACTAACGGAGTCGGTAGATCCACTCTCAAAAAATGTGAGTTGTAGTGGCACAAGTGATGTTAAGAATATATTTGCATCCGAATAACTGTCATCGTGAAATTTCTGTTTATATACACTTTGGCCGGAACTTCCGTCACACCCTCATTTACAGATTAAGTTCCCATTTACCAAGTTGTCCATATGCACTGATTGCAGAACTTTTCTCTGACTATTAAGAAGAATACGCGTGCATGTGTGGTCCAGCAAGTCTTGTCATTTTATATCAGCACAATTTTCGGTAATAGATATACTAAATCGTGGTGGGTAACATAATGCTTTAGACTTTGACGAAGTTCTTCTATTTTTCGTCGTTTCGATCGCTCAGTTGATGCAGCAAAGTCCAGTGAGGGACGACCATGTGTGCTGGCTCCATCCAGTTTCAAATCACCAGGAAAGGCTACTCACTAACCACTCCCGATTCTTATTAAGAAAATTTGTCATTTTCCTTCCTGACTCTTGCCATTTTGTGCGCATTTTGGAGAATAACTTCGATAAATTTTGCTTGGCATCTCGGTGAATTCGAATGGCATATTTACTTTTGTTGGATAATTCTTGCTCCAAATGTTCTACCTGATCTTAGAAATCCGCGACCAAGTACTGTTGTAATATTGAAAAGATCTCCCTTCGTTTAAATGCAATAACAGACGTTTCAGAACCTACAAAGGAAGAATAGTATTTAGTATTAATTATAAATGGCATAGTAATTCGAATGAGGATTAGACATACGCCTTTGTGCATTTGGTCTTACTTCATTAGAATGCGGATTTGGCATTCCGAATACAATAAGAAATTTCGAATCAATTCCTTCGCCTCTCGGAAACAAATTGTACGTATGCTAAAACAGGTATCAGAATTTTGACGAAGAATGTATTTATATATTTCGAATCTATTGTCAGAGTGGACCAGTTGAACGAGTCCACGTAGGGCAAAGCAGCTCCAGGCCTAGCTCGCCTGATCAGGCAGCCGGCACGCGGGCGCGCGGCGAGCGAGCGCGGGGGCCTTCTCGGGTCACGCATTCGGTCACTAAAAATGCTGTGGAACGCACGGCACACCTTTGCACACTCTCTTTGACACTCCATTCGAAAACTGATATTCTAAGCGACAATTAAAAAAAACGAAGGCGGGAATTCACGGGATTCCATACTAAAGGTCTACGCAAAATTAATATTTAGTTCTGACGAAGGCACTTCTCCGAATTATCGTTAGACTACATAAAAATGGACAATCAATGCTATTTTTTAATTGTTAAATAGGCTAAATTTTCTACATACCTTGAGAAAGAGTATCCATTTTGTTAAAATTGATTAGCACTTTACACGGCTGAGTTATAGGTGTTTAAAGGTTGACTGAATAACAGAGCGAATCTGAGGTGCTCAACTGTCACTGACAGGGATAAAGGGTCGGGACAGCCAGGGCCGTAAGCAGAACTTAGTTCTCAACCAAATTCTCTGGTCTTTATACTTGCATCAAAAAGTTGGTTTTTCAATTTTTGGCCACGTTTTCGTGAAAATTCCTCATTGTGCGCCGGCAGGCCCAGTACTACAACCGGAATCGGCGTGACACCCGGTTCTCGGTTGGGGAAATGGTCCCGCGCAAGAACAGGGTCCTATCCCCCGGCCCCAGTCGTTCGCCGCAAAGCTAGCGCCCAAGTACAGCGGACCGTTCTAGATCTTGAGAGTTTTATCGCCTGTCGTGTACGAGTTGGAGGATCCCGCTAGTAGGAAAAACCCGAAAGTGCACGCCGCGAATCTGAAGAGAATTCGGTCGGTGGCTCTTTACTCCCGTAGTTTTCCGCTGCTTGTCCATGTTCTAAAGGTCGGTAAGATAGGAGGAGGTAGGAAAAGAATTGTTGCGTTTCGTCTCGGGTACAGTGACAGACTCATCAGCAGGGCTGTGTCACTGCACCCTGTCCTAGACACGCCGGGTGTTGAGATCTAGGGGAAAAACGGTTGTATGTATTGGAACACACGCCCCTGCGACCGCGTGTGAGAAACGCTGGAACGACGTAGCCACGTAGCGGTGAAATGGTGGAACTAGGAGGACCGCCACACACCCTCGCCCCCAGCCCCCCTAGCGACCCCAGGACAAGGCCAGCCTCTCCCCCCCTCTACTAGCGGTAGAGCCCTGCGATTGCAGACAGAACAGAAGGGAAATGGGAAGTAATAATTATTACCTCCCCCCAGTCCTATCCCCCCCTTAGGATCCAAGAGTCCCTACATTGAGTCTCATGGCGAGGAGCGGTGCGAGGGATGAGGGATGGCCTGGGGTTGGTCGGGTACTCCCCGAGCTTCCCTGCATCTCCCTGCGGCGCTAATATTAGGTGTACAACTTAGTTCGGTCCGTTTTCAAAAGATGGCTCTAGGTGCTATAAATGGTTGACGGCAGCAGCTGATTTTTGCTGTATCGTGAAGTATCAACATCTCTTAACCAAATATCGTTTACAGACCTTTGAGTTTTGCTCATGAAGTCCAATTTTGACTGCAGTGAAAATGTCGAATTTCGTCCTAAATAAGCTTCATTTGCGGGAAGTCTTGATTTTCTGTTTCAATTGGAAGAAAAGTGCAGCTGAAGCCCACCGAATGCTTGTGGGACCACCACGGGAGACTTCTACAGGCAACAATTGATCCGTTGAAAGCGAGCTATAACCGAAAAACGTCCAGAATATGCAACCAGACACGAGTGCATAATCTTCCAACATGACAACGCTTGGCCTCACGTTGCTATTGTGGTTAAAAACTATTTGGAAAATAGCGGGTGGTAAATTCTGGCTCACCCACCTTATAGCCCAGACCTTGCTCCTTCCGACTACCATTTGTTTCGATCGATGTAGAACGCTTTGACTGGAATACGCTTCACGTCACAACAGGGTATCAATTGGCTCGATTCATTCTTGGATTCAAAAGATGAACGCTTCTTCTGCGACGGAATTAATAAATTACCAAAAAGATGGGGAACAGTAGTGGCTAGCGATGGGCAATATTTTGATTAATGTATTAATTCATTTTATCATTCAATTAAGTGCGTATTTTAAGCAAAAAACGGACCGAACTAAGTTGTACACCCAATATCTACTCGTTGCGTTCTTTAAATTCTGGTTTCATCTGCTTTATTCATTCTTGCTTGTTCCACAACCGTTATGCTTTGTTTTTTTTCGGAGACGGTACATGCCCCTAAGCAGGGAGGAGTTGTGACGTGGCGTTACTAAGAATCGTTTCGCGCTCGAAATGCCGACGTGACTGTCTCCCCTACGTCCTTTTTTGTCATATTCTTTTAATTGGTCCCTCGCGCACTGCACCCCCCATCTCTGGGTCTCGAGCCAGGTACTATTTAGGGTGTAAAAGCGCCGCGGAAATGGGAGGCCCCGCGAGGCACGTCTTTCGTGTACATATAGCCTTAAGTCCGGCCGTCGAGCATCCACCGTGGGAGCCGCATCGCTCCTATCACCCGAGCCCGGTGGCAACCCTCCCTGCCCCGTTCCTAGTTATCCCACACCCCCGTTTTCTCTCTACCGTCTTTACCCCACAGGACCCTCAACGCCCCCTCTCCCCGCGCTCGAGAAGTTCATCCCCGGAGCCCGGAGGCAGCAGCGACAGGGTCATAGAGAATCGTCGACGCCCATCGTTTCGGAGAGACCATCACCGACCGCCTCGCCCCTCACTCGACGCCGCCACACGGTCCGGGCCTCCACAGTGAGCTTGACCCTGCGTAGGCGCTCGGCGTGGCCACCGGTATTCACCGCGCCACGCCATTCGAGAGCGAGCTGTTCGACCGCCCCACTAACCGGGACCAAGCGAGCGCCGAGGAAAGCGTCAGTCCGAGCATGAGAGCGAGAGAGAACACCGAGTCACGGTTCGTCCAAGGTTTTTTTTGTTCTTTTTTTTTATTGAAAATAAAATTTGTTAGGCCTAAGACCTACTTAGGCAAGTACATAGTCAAAACAGCGGCTACAGCCTTCTACACTCCCCGAATGCCAGGCGTTGATTCTGTAGTCTTTTTGTTCGGTGTCCGCATCGGAGCGGTGATCGTATATCTTCGTCACATTCTCATTTTTTTTTAATACTGAAAATGGCTGCCAGCATGTGGTGGCTGAGTAAACCAGCTGAGTAAATGTGGACGTTACTCTCATATCTAGATTTAGCAAATGCGTGGTTGTGTCACAACCCGCATTGTGTTTTTCACCTTGATGTTTTTACTTGTTTTTTTTCTTCTTGAGCCTTAAAAACCAGGCTGGTTTGTAGTCAAGGTGGTACTAAACATCTCTAAAAAGTCTTTGTCGGTATCTGATGACGTACTTAGCCTGTTTCCTTCTTCAACGGAGATGCTAGGGTTATGCCAAAGAGGTGCATATTGGACACTGTAGCAACAAGATTTTTTGGCCTGGGCCAGTAGGTGCCTCTTTGGTTCTAATTTCCTGTACTCTTCGACTAAAAGAGGCATTGCTCCCCTTTGGCAGTGTACTGGATTCTCTATTAATTCGCTATATGTTTCTAGAAGTGTCTGTAGTGGGTGATCTTCGGGATAGCGCTCGGATTATGAAATTTCTGCCCAAATAAGCGAATGTCATCTTCACTGGGGGAGTGTTGGATTCAGCTAGGATGATATTGGTTTGTGTTAACTTTTTATACCCTAGTGCTATCCCTAACACCTTATATTGAATTCGGTTAAGCCTCGTCATTTGTGTTTCTTTTAACGGGCAGAAGGCAAAGGCGCCGTATCCGATCCTAGACTGTACTAGGGCTTTATATAGTCTTAGCATAATAACGGGATCAGAACCCCACCACGTCGATCTAAGATAGCTCAAAATTTGAGTAGCGTTTATGCAGTTCTCTTCGATAGCACGTACTTGTCGATTCCAGCTGAGTCTAGAGTCGAAATGTACGCCCAAGAACTTCGCTTCCCTTTTGGCTCTGATTCGGATGTTGTTCATGCTAATCGATATCTCCTGTGTTGGGACTGTCACTTCTCTACTGAAAACTACCAAGTTGCATTTTTCTGGAGCCAGCTCAAGTCCTTGTTCTGTGAGGTATGTCGACATTTCGTTTGCAGATCTTTCTATGGCCAACAGGGCCTCAGGTAGGTTCTTGTGTGCAGAGTGGATCTCTACATCGTCAGCAAATTGTAATACAGCGCAGTCGCATATTGTTTATCCTCTAGGTCATGCATGAACAGCGTGTACAGTATTGGACTGAGGACTCCGCCCTGCGTTAGGCCCGTGTGGCATCGCCTGACTGCATCCAGGGAGCCAAAATTACAGTAAAGACTTCGATCCGAGCATAGGTTGTATATGAAGGTAAGTATCCCGGGTGAGAGCCGTATCAGCTTGAGTTTGTCTATTAGCAAGTCGACTAGGACATTATCATATGCCCCCTTGATGTCCATGAACAGTGCTGCAACACAATCACCTTTTTCTAGTGCTAGCGCCGCCTCTGTGCTCAGGAGAGAGACGTTGTCTTAGCTCGAGCGATCTTTCCTAAACCCGTCCTGCGTAGTCGGGAGCACGCCGTGAAATTCCAGCCACCAAACTAACCTATTGCAGACGAATCTTTCGAGGAATTTTAGCATGCAAGAAGAGAGGGATATTGGACGTGCTTTGGTCGAGTCACCCTTTGGGATGAAAAATAGCGCGTACTGCCTTCACTCAGAGGGGTAAGCTCTTTTTATGTAAATTTCGTTAAAGAGGACTAGCAATAAATTGGTCATTTTTTTGGCAGTTGTGAGATGATTCTATAGTCAATTCCGTCCACACCTGGAGCGGCCTTCACTCTCAGTTTGGATAAAACGTACACGAATTCTGACTCGGAGAATGGTTCGTCTAGAAAGGTGTCTCCTGTATAGGTTTCAGGATGTTCCAACAACGGTGGTTTTGTTTCAACCCATGGAAAGCATAAAGCATAGAGGTGGCTAGTGTATTTAGTTCTATTCCTTGTTTGTAGCTAGAGGTGGCTAGTGCATTTAGTTCTATTCCTTGTTTGTACTCATGGTAGTTATCTCCCTCATTCCATCTATTTTAAAAATCTTTGACTGTTCTCCAAATCATGCTAGGGCTGCTAAACCCGTTCAGCGTTTCTGTAAATTCCACGAACTTTTCTTTTTTTATTTTCCGTAACTCTACCTGGATATTTGCTTCAACTTTTTTGTACTCCTTAAAATGATTGGACGAGAACCAACCTCTCATCTTTTCGAATGCCGCTTTCCGCAGTCTGATTAGTCTGTCACACTCGCTATTCCACCAAGGAGGTTGTACCTGTTTTTTGTGAGCAGATGATTTCCGCTCGGGTCGGGTAGACTTCCCGGGCCTATCATACCTGATACAATCTTCTAGTATTGCGACGAAGGTGGAGTATTTAGCCTGCGTCTCTATCGCCGCGTCTAGAACTACGCCCGCGCACTCGGCGGCACGAGACCCGAGCAACTCCTGTACCCTGTTCCAGTTCGTGTTCCGATTATATAGTCTCCGATTAGTGTGTCTATTTTTTATTGGCACAGGCAATCCATCCAATTCTATGAGTACAGGGTAGCGATCGCTACCCCACGAGTCATCAGAGATCGGCCATTTGTATCGAAACTTCGAGTTGTTATCGCCGAATGTGATATCTATGACAGATTCCGATCCGTACTGGCGGGACCAAAAGGTTGAAGCGTTATTATTCCGAATACCCGCGTCTGACTCCAGTAATCATTCCACTATTTTCATTCCTTGTTCGCAGTTGCTTTTATCGCCCCAGTACGAGTGGTGTGCGTTGAAATCGCCAGCCACCAAAAACCTACCATGAAATCGTTGAAAAAAGGTCTCATATGATTCTAAGTCAATGTGACTATCCGGTAGCCTATAACACGAAACTACCGTTAAACAATTCGTTGGAAAAATGATCTCAATTGTACAAAGTTCAATTCTGCCTTCGCAATTATACAACCTCTCAATTTTCTTATACTTAAGCTTGTTACTTACAAAAATAGCGACTCCGCCGCCTTGCCGTCTTACCCTGTCTAATCGAACCGTATGGAATTCCTTTAGGTGTACATTATCTCCAGGATTCAACCAAGTTTCAGATAGTAGAATTATATCGTAATTGGGAGCTCTTTTCTGTGTCTCCGGTATTTTACGCCGGATGCTTTGACAATTCCACTGCAGAATTCGTAGTTGTTGTGTTTTCTTCTACATAGCTGAATTTTAGATGAAGTTCGACCGCATTCCAGATTCTTCGCCACACTAGGTCTCTGTCCGGTAGTGCGTTGATAGTAGCTTCTAGACGCTGTAGTTCTCTATCGCCGGATTTCTTGCTCGTACTAGCACCTACGTGGACTGTGCTTTTCTCCTTATCAGCAGTTACTCGTGCAAAGCTATTGGGTCCCGAATGATTGTCTTTCCCACCTTTTAATGGTGGAAAGTGCCTGTGATCCAGGATTGGAACCGCCCCCGCGCCGGCTCGTTTGTTGAATAAGCGTCTTGCAGTGCCGAATGGTACATTTTCGGTGACAACAATCTTGTTGATCGCTTTTTCGTTAATCACCTCCGGGCATAATCTATCGAGTGTTCTATGGTTACCTGCGAAGTTAAGGCACTTTGGAGTTTCCTTACAGCTTCCTCCGTCCGCATGTCTGTCTTTGTTACATGTCAGGCAGATTTTCTTTGCCGAGCACCATTTTTTGCTATGCCCTAGCTTACCACAATTGAAGCATTGTCTGATGTTAGGGAAGTATAAGTCCACCTTAACCAGGGCTTTGCCTACTGAGATATTTTTTGGAACGACCTGTCCCCTAAAGGTAGCGCAGACTGACGTAGTGCTAGCCCATTCGATGACGTTATTCTTTCGGATTCTTCTTTTCAGCCTGAAGCCTGTGGTCACTCGAACCGACCTGTTTTCCATGTTGATTGTTTCAAGGAGCTCTGGTATCTCCATGTCTTCTGGGA
This sequence comes from Ophion slaviceki, assembly GCA_944452715.1. Taxonomy (NCBI): domain Eukaryota; kingdom Metazoa; phylum Arthropoda; class Insecta; order Hymenoptera; family Ichneumonidae; genus Ophion; species Ophion slaviceki. Next base: position 49,806,803 of record OX101785.1, on the reverse strand, counting down.
TATCCCTGACTACTCCCTTTCTGTAAATCTTGTAGCTAGGAATAAATGCTTCGAGGCCGACCTCTTTCAACAAATAGTTGTCAATTGTGTCATTTGCCGCATTTCCTGATGAGAATGTGACGAGCCAGCACTTTTTCGATAGAGTTTCAATCAAATCGAAGTTGATTGCTGCACGGCTAAGGAGCTTGCTCACCTGGATGGTCATCAACGGTTTTACGTCACCTTGTGGGTTGTTCAGCCTCTGTACGTGGATGATGAAGGGTCCCTTGTCGGTTCTATCGTATTTAAGTTGACTCTTGTGCTGGTATTTCTTGCTTATTCACCGTTATTGCTCACGGTGGAGGTCATTGAAGATTCTTTAGAGAACTCGCCCTGGGAGTCATTCTTCTTGACGGGAGGTCTGCCATGCGACGAATCGTCAGGGCTGCATCCTCTCTTGCCACTTCCATGTTGTTTATTTTTATTGTTTTTGCCCATGTTGGCTTCTTCGACTAGCGACGTATACAGCGAAGCACTTCTCAATTATTCTCATTATCGTCCATAAGGACATCATCAAGTTCGGATTCACTAAACACTTCGCATGACTTTTCTGCTTGCATGCAGGCAAGCGGTGCTTTGAGCGCGCCACGTGCTCGAATGACGTTAACAACACTTGTTTCGGCTTTTACGTTGTTTAAGATTGGACCTCGAAATATTTGACCTTTCTAGGATCCTCAAGCGTTTGGGGATATAATGGTTTCTTGCGGATATGTATCGAAAAATTCCGATGTTTTCCTCTCAGAACTTTTCGCCTTCCCGATCCTTGACCATCAGTACTGATGAGTACTTTCGTCCAAGGAGTCCGAATACCGTCACACTGCTGCCATCCCTCGTTGCGCCCGGGAAATTCTGGACGTCGAGCTACCACTATGCTTCCCCATCCTACCCGGCCGTATGATATCGACCCTTCATCGATCGCCCCTCTGTTAAATCCTAGTCCGTGCGGGAACGCGCCTTAAATCCCTAGACGCGCACTACCAAGTTCAAAACATTATCTCAACGGATATTAAGCAAACGGATAGTACTGAATATCCGAAAAAAAGAAAAGGACGTAGCCACGCCGTACAGAGTTCCGCTTGGGCAACGAACACGCTCATCTTAAACTTATCTCTTTCTATCGTATTAATAAATAGTATATTGTTATAAGCTAAACAGGTAAAAGTTGTATGTGGCCCCCTTTAATCCCTACATAATTGTGATCCAGAGGTGATCCAAGTGGATTCCAAAAACTCAAATAACGTGCGCGGGACTGGCTTTTCTTCGCGACCACGTGTTCGTGCGACGCATAAAAAAACGTGACTCCCGTGAAAAATGGCAACGTCTCAAACGCCACTTAAAGACGCAGACTCTCAATCGAGTGGCTCGCGACAAAACGAACCCAGTACGTCGAACGCCAACGAAGTAATCAACGACGTAACCTCGCTGCCGCACGAGGTAACAATGGACGCAGGAGAACCATCGATCAGAAGCATGGAACGGATGATCATTCCGCCGTTTCGCTCGAAGAAACCCGAGTTATGGTTCGTTACGCTGGAAGCAACGTTTCAGTTTCACCGCATCACATCCGATCTATCGAAATTCAACGCCGTCATCTCAAAATTGGGCGAAGACGCACAAACTCTAGTCGAAGACGTCCTCTTGAATCCTCCAGCAATGGGCAAGTACCTCGCACTTAAACAGGCGCTTCTGAATCGCTTCTCGGTCTCACAGGAGCAAAAGCTTCGCACACTCGTCTCCGGTCTTCAACTGGGCGAAAAAAAAACCGTCATTCCTACTAGCGGAGATGGAGTCTCTCAACCAAAACCGGATTGACGCACAATCAGTGCGCATGCTGTGGCTCGATCGCCTTCCACAACAGCTACAAGTCACACTGGCTACGGCGACAGCACTCGATAACAGCGTTATCGCACAGCTGGCCGATCGCATCTGGGATATCCACCAAGCATCGGCACCCAGAGTGATGGCCGTCAGTGCCTCGCATTCCAGAGTCGACCGCGAGACTACAAGGCTAGAAAATATCCTCACGAGATTCGAACAGTTGCTGAAGGATGACAACAGGAGACCGCGAACCCGTCAACAGGCTTACAGTAGGTCGCAGTCACGAAATCGCTCTAAGTCTCGCTCGTGTGCTACAGAGCCAAACGAGGTAAATAACAATACAAAAGTTTGCTACTACCATCGACTATTCGGTGACAAGGCGCACAAGTGCGAGGGAACCTGCGAGTTCAAGAGCGACCAGGGAAACTATACGTCCCGTCAGCCTGTGCGGCGGACGCTGGTGGATCACAAGAGACACGCCGACTTTTCATGCAAGATCGGATCACGGGACAGCTATTCCTGATCGATACCGGCGCAGACGTCACCGCCGTTCCAGCAACTCGTGACGAACGAAATCGTATCTCAGCCTTCCAGCGATTCGCGGCAAACCAAACCAAAATCGAAACATATGGACAGAAGGTATTGAACATTGATTTAGGCCTTCGACGTTCCATGACATGGGTTTTCAGAATAGCGGATATCCCATACGGAATCATCGGCGCCGATCTGCTAGCCCATTACAACCTCTGAGTTGACGTTGGAATGAAGTGTATCATCGATCGAATAACGGGACTTCTCGCTTACGGCACGCTCCGTGGGGCCACCCTTTCAGGCATTTCCAAAGTCGACAAGGACGACCCTTACGCCGCCATTCTACAGAAATATCCCGAAATTCTCGACACAACGCCCAACGGCAAAGCACAACGTGATGCATTATATCGAAACAACTGCACCTCCCGTTTTCGAATGTGCACGACGACTCACCGCCGAACTACAACGGAAAGCCAAGGAGGAATTTCAATATATGATTGCTCAAGGAGTTTGCCGACCGTCCAAGAGCTCCTGGGCCAGTGCTTTGCACATGATGCCCAAAAAGTCCGGAGATTGGCGACCTTGTGGGGACTACCATCGGCTCAACGCTCGAACGATCCCCGATCGTTACCCTATCGCGCATCTGCTCGATTATTCTGTGATACTCGACGGTAAAACAATTTTTTCAAAGATCGACCTCGTCCGAGCGTATCATCATATTCCCGTGAATCCAGCCGACGTTGCGAAGACAGCCGTGATCACACCGTTTGGCTTGTTCGAGTTCTCAGCCATGCCATTCGGTTTGTGCAACGCAGCACAGACCTTCCAACGATTCATCCGGCAAGTCCTAGATGGTCTCGATTTCGTCTACGCCTATCTCGACGACCTTCTTTTCGCCTCGTCGGCAGCTCGAGAACACATGGATCATTTGAACGCGGTCTTCACACGATTGCGCGACTACGGACTCACGATCAACAGGAGCAAAAGCGTATTCGGCGTCCAGGAAGTGGAATTCTTAGGCCAGTTAATTACAGTCGAAGGTTCGCGGCCCCTCCCCGACCGAGTAGAATCAATCGCAACGTTCAAGCGTCCGGAAACTCTGGAGCAACTACGGCAATTCCTGGGAACAATCAATTTTTACCGTCGGTACATCAGTAACGCAGCAGCGACGCAAGCCCCGCTCCACGCATTGCTCAAAGACTCGCGCAAAAAGGACAAACGCCCCGTCGAATGGACGGATGAGACTCTGGCAGCCTTCGAAAAATGTAAACTAGAGGTTGCCTCTGCAACCCTGTTGGCGCACCCCCATCCTCGGGCCGAGCTACGTCTGACTACTGCGCTTCGGGTAGAGCGATAGGCACTGTCCTCGAGCAGCTTAACAACAAAGGCAACGAGAACGCAAACCGGTGGGAGTCGCTAGGATTCTTCTGCAAGAAGCTCTCCCCTGCACAGGTAAATTACAACGCGTATGACAGAGAGCTCACTGCAATTTACGAAGCTGTCAAGTATTTCGGAGCTTGAATAGAAGGATACAATATTACCATCCGTACCGACCATAAGCCACTGGTTCATGCATTCCAACAAAGATCAGACAAAGCATCTCCACGACAACTGCGATAATTGGGTTATATTAGTCAATTCACCACAAACATCACAGCAGTGAGAGGAATCGAAAATGTCGTCGCCGACACATTGTCGAGGGTCGACGCCGTGAATACTCCGCAACCTCTCCGTCTGGCGAATGTCATTGACTTCCCAGCGTTGGCCGACGCTCAGGCTCAAGATCTCGAGTTGCAGAATCTTCTCGCAGACAACACAACGTCACTGAAACTACAGAAGCTGACGTTCGGAGCTCAACGACAGGAGATATATTGTGACGTTTCACAAGATGATATTCGACCGTACGTTCCATTCAGATTTCGACGACAAGTCTTCGACGCCTTTCACGGACTCTCTCATCCGGGAGGCAAGGCAACCGGAAAGTTGATTGGTCAACGTTACGTGTGGCCGTCAATGAACAAAGACATCACCCAAATGGCTCGCAACTGCATCGCTTGCCAGTTAGCGAAAATCGGACGGCACATCCATGCACAGCCAAAAACGTTCACTGAGCCAGACCAACATTTCGACCACATCCACGTTGACATAGTAGGACCACTTCCCGAAGCGGAAGGTTACCGCTACTGTCTCACGATGGTTGATCGTTTTTCAAGATGGCCCGAAGCCGTTCCGATAAAAGATATGGATGGGGGGAAAAATGTCGAATGATCGATATGCCGATGGGCCGAAATGTCGAATTCGAAAATGACGAATGTTCGAATATAGATAGATCAATCTGACCAGAGTCTGTGAAGTCGAAAATAACAATTACGAATATGAACATCTCGGAAGTTGATATATAGCGAAAAACAAAAATCAGATTTAATAAAATATCGAAAAACATAAAATCGATGGGCCTGTATGCATAACACCAAATAATTCGAGACGATAATTCTCCGAATTAAAAAAATGGCGATGGTTCACAATGCAGAAAATCATTAAAGCGAACGGCCAAAAAGTCGAGTGGTTGAAATCGTGGAGGGTCAAAATGTAGAACGGCCCGAATGGCGAATCGAGCAATACGTTACTTGCACCTCAGAGTGAAGCTGCGAGATGGCGCTGGCGGTCTGTAGGCTAAAATATCGTAAGACAATCATCCCACGTGGCAGGCCCCACCACGTTCGCCATTTTGGCTGTTGGACCTTTCGGCGTTTGATATTTCGGGCCATCGACATTTTGCGTTTCGATATATTGCTTTTCGCCATAGACGGTATTACGCATATTAGGCACTCGCTATTTTCTGTTTCGGAGATATGGGTGTTCTACATTTTTCGATTCTGTACTTTTATATAATACTTTTCGAATAAATTACCTCTCCAATAAATAATGGTTCGATTTATAGTCATTCGATTTTTTTATCAGTCGAAAGATAAAATTTCGAATGATTTAACCTTACTTATTTTGAGAGTTCATAATTCTGTCGTTTCGAAATCTTTGTCGTTCTATATTTGGTCATTCGACATTTTTACCCCCACCCAAAGATATGACCGCCAACACAGTCGCTCGAAGTTTCATCACGAATTGGATCGCTCGATATGGCAGCCCGAAAACCATCACAACGGATCAAGGTAGCCAATTTGAATCCGTACTGTTTTCAGCCATGACGCAGCTCGTCGGTACGAAACGCATCCATACGACGGCTTACCATCCAGCTGCCAACGGCCTCGTGGAACGATGGCACCGTGTCCTCAAGGCTGCGATCATGTATCATCAAACGAACGCTTGGGTACAAATCTTACCTACTATGCTCCTCGGTCTACGCACGTGTTTCAAGGAAGATCTCAAAGGTTCGACCGCAGAATACATGTTCGGCACAACGCTACAAATTCCGGGTGAGTTTTTCACACACGAAGATCTACCTTCGGATCTGAACATATTCCTCGAGGAATTCCGCATCCATATGCGCAACTTGAAGCCAGTACCTGCAAGCTATCACTGCAAAACAAAAACGTTCTGCTACAAGGATATGTACACGTGTAGCCACGTATTCCTTAGACAGGATGCAACAAGGAAAGGCCTTGATCCACCGTACTCTGGACCGCATAAAGTCGTTAAACGTCACGACGATCGAGTTTTCGAAATCGAAGTCAACGAAAGAACAATTAACACAAACATCGAACGACTAAAGCCAGCGCACTTGGCGACAGCCGAATAAACAGATATCAGCGTCTCGCAGACGCCACCCTCGTCAAGCAGCACGGGAAACGAGGATCACGTCCAACTTCAACCTGCACCACCAACGACGTTTAGAACGTACGCAGGGCCCAGAAAAAAGTGCGAATTTCAGTTCCTACTAAAAAAGACAATTAAGATTAATAAACTCCATTACTCAAGGGGGAGTATTGTGGGAACGCGCCGTAAATCCCTAGACGCGCACTACCAAGTCAAAAACATTATCTCAACGGATATTAAGCAAACGGGTAGTACAGAATATCCGAAAAAATAAAAGGACGTAGCCGCGCCGTACAGAGTTCCGCTTGGGCAACGAACACGATCTTCTAAAACGTATCTCTTTGTATCGTATTAATAAATAGTACAGGGTGCGCCAGAGAAACTTACTTATTTGAAAGGTCAATAAAAACAAAAGTACTTCAATTATTGTTTTAAATTTTTTTTTATTTGAGAATACAATATCCCAATTTTTTTTTTCATGCAGTCTTGAAAATGACATCGGATAAATGGCGACCCCCATTGCGCATACACTGATGAAGTCGATTTTTGAAATTCGTATTCACTCTTTGCAGCATATCAATCGGTATGTTGGCAATGGCGTCGCGAATGTTGTTCTTGAGGTGTGCTATGGTCCGTGGTCGATCGACATAAACCAGAGATTTCAAATAACCCCATAAAAAGAAATCGCATGGAGTCAAATCTGGAAAGCGTGCCGGCCATTGGAGATCGCCTCTGAGAGAGATGAGGCGGTCGGGGAAATGTTGTCGCAACAAATTCATTGAGTGTCGTGCTGTGTGTGCTGTGGCTCCATCTTGCTGAAACCACACGTTCCTAACGTTCATTTCTTCGAGTCTTGGAAGAAAACATTCCTCGATCATGTTCCTGTAACGAGCTCCATTCACGGTAACTGCGCGTTCGTTTTCTTCAAAAAAATAAGGACCAATTATTCCCATTACCGACATCGCACACCAGACAGTAACTCGCTCACAATTAAGTGGCTTCTAGTGAAGCTCACGTGGATTTACACCACACCAATAACGCATGTTTTGCTTGTTGACGCAGCCGGAAATGTGGAAGTGAGCCTCGTCACTGAAAAAAACGACCGCGTCTTCAGGCAGGTTGTCAACCAGCATTTCACATGCATTTTGACGGGCAACAAAATCGCGTTCAGTTAATTCTTGCACAACAGCCAATTTATAGGGATGAAATTGAAGGTCTTCATGGAGAATTCGTCGAACAGTGGTGTCAGAAATTCCCAGAGCAGCTGCGTGTTTGCGAGCCGAACGCCGGGGAGAACGCACAACTGACTGCCTCACTCTTTCGACATTTTCCGGAGTTCTGATGGTCCGTTGAAGTCCATTTCTGGGTTTAGCGAAACTTCCACACTCCCGAAATGAGTTAACCCACGACAGAATCGAATTACGGCCAGGAACGAGTCTGTGAGGAGGAATTTCAAAGCGAGCGCGGAAGGCACGTTGCGTAGCAACAAGTGAGCGACCGTTAGAAAAGAAGCTCTCGACTGCGAAGGCCCGCTGCTCTCTAGACCAGAGCATGATGGCAACTGACTGGAGGGAGAAACAAACTTGGGAACTTCCCCCTCCAGATGCGCCCCCTCTCGCCTCTCTACCCGCCCAACTCACCGCGCGGGAATTTTTTCAAATAAGTAAGTTTCTCTGGCGCACCCTGTATATTCCCAGCTAACCACGTACAGTAAATGTACCCCTCATGTGGAGTGCGCCGTAGCGGTACTGTTGACACCTCGTACGTGCGTACGGCACTGGTACATTACCGGTACGCCGTACGGTACGGTGTACCGCCAATGTACTAGTACAGTGCCGGTACAGTATCGCCACCGTGGAGCTACCGTGTACGGTGTAACTCCACATTAGCGATACCGTGGAGGTACGAGTACGCTGGTATCCCGAAGCCGTAAAATAACGGTACTGTAGGGTACAGCGTACTCCACATTTGCGGTACGCTGTACTAATGGTACGCTTGGTTAACTGGGTTGTTATAAGCTAAAGAGGTAAAAGTTGTATGTGGCCCCCTTTCATCCCCACATTCGCCCAGGAGGTGCTGCCATCGGACGTCACCCGCCGGGACCCGGTCAACGATCCGAAAAATTTGGAGAATTTCGGCGAGCATGCGGAAGACAACGAGATGACGAACAGTTATCGTCAAGCCTTGCACCGAGCGATACAACTTCGAGCGAGAATAGATAATCTAGCTTTTTTCTGGCTTTCGCGCTTGAGTTCTATTTTATATATATATATATATATATATGTATTCCTCAGAGGTACGGGCCCTGTCATTTTGGTCAACCGGTTGTAAAAGACAGTTGAGTCAACGTAAAAGTTCAACGGTTGAATTTGGACAGCTTCTCAACCAGAGATTAGTGGGGAGATGCACAACGCGGCCCTTTTCGGCGTGCCTCGTAAATGGCGCTAAATCGCGGCGGCGAGTTCGGGAGTATGATTTCGTGATCATCGCCTCTGTCGAGGTTGCAGATTCCCTTGTAGCCGCGCGAGTCCGTGATCACCGCTCAAGTCGGTATCGCAGTCAGCGTGAACACGAATGGGTAGCTCGGTGGGGGAAAAGTCTCTGCCCCTCGCTCGCTCGACAGGCGAACGGAGCGAGGTTTTCCGTCCGATCGAGCTCGACATATATGTGTGGGCGTACTGCGGATTGGAATATGCATTAAATGAATTTGAAAGTGAAAAACATGTATCGACATCATTGTTTTCTCTCGGTTGCCCGTTTATGCCGAAAATGCGGGTTAAAAAAATTAACGACGAACTGCGTTGAAAAATAAAACGCCGAAACGACCGTGAAAGGTTCAAAAAGAAATTTTGAGCCTTTGCCGCGATCGTTTCGGCATTTTTTTTCAACAGTAAACATTATGGAAAAGGGCGTATCATAAATGTTTCTCTATCTGCAATGAGCGTCGTGGCTGAGTTGGTAGCGTGACGGATTACGATGCTGAAGGTCCGGGTTCAATCCTCGGTGAATCAACTTTTTTTTCTTCATTGTAAAATCAGAACATTTCGAACTTACTCTCGCTTTAGCTATTCTCGCCTGTTCAGGCATTATTTATGATATTTAATTCGTATATGCTTAATAAAAAAAACAAGACATATTGCTACCGGGGATCGAACCCGCGTCGTCTACACTCAGAGCCCGCACGCTCATATCTCAACCGCGAGACTCTTGTGACTGCAAACCTGCCTTACGTATACAGTAGAATCTCGATTATCCGAACCAATTGCGACCGAGACTAGTTCGGACAATCAAAAGTTCGGATAATCGAAACGTGGGTTTTTTGGGACGAGATCATCAACAACACCTTTTTACATTTAAAAAAATACATAAATATATATTAAAATTTGACATACATATTGACGTTGAAATATATATATATACATACACGGTGGCCGGAACATTGACGTCTAAAAATAAAATTTAGGTCCCTTGTATCGTGGGGTATCCGAATAACCCCCATGTATGTCGCGCGACTTTTCATAGTTTTCGAGTTATGAATTTTTTACTGCGTTTTTGAGAATTTTCGACTTGACCAATTGAAAAAAAATCTTTAAAAAAGTAGAAGACTATCGAGATTTTTTTTTGCAACTGAATCTTTATGAGTAGTACTTTTATGCATAAAATAATCAGCTTCGTAACTGTGATGAAAGTTATGAAAATGTTGGTCTAAAGTGAAAAATTTGGGTTCGGTAAATTATGACTTAAATTTTCAACTTTAAATTAAAAATCTAAAGAGGTGACTTCATAGTTCCTAATTAGGCCTCAAGAATGCGCCAGACTCTCAGCTTTCATAATCATTAAAAAAAAAAAGCAGTACTTAATAGGGGTACTTTGGCTACAATTAACCTTCAGAGACAGCGAGGTGGAAAATTCTTATAATTAGCCATCTGATTAAAAAAAAAATTTGCCCATTTTATCATTCTTAAGGCTATTTAGTTTGTTAACTAACCAAAAATGGCTGCAGGGAAAGCTAAGATTTAAACATTTAGAGGTTTATTTTTTTTAGTTCAATTCAAGTTTAATGAATTTTGCGCCATCCGTTCTTGTAACGAGAACGGATCGCGTAAAGGAGCTTTTACCTGATCCATGAGAACGGTGCGCGCGCGCGCGCGCGTGTGTGTGTGTGTGTGTGTTTTAAACACCTGAAAAAAGTCGAATGCCTTTTAAAATATTCTTTTTTAAATAAAATCGTCCATTTTTAATTGACGAACGGCTGCAACGCGTTTTTGAGCGTCTAAGTCTCGCAGCTGTTTGAGAAGGAGAAGTTGCGTTGGGTTGCTCATTGTTGCTCATGGCGGTGGCAGCGAGCAACCATGGATCTTTCGCGCCAACGTTCGGATAATTGAGCTTCCGGATAAACTAAGTCATCGTTCGGATAATTGAGGGTTCGGATAATCGAGGTTCGGATAATCGAGGTTCTACTGTACACACTTATCCAACCTTAAAAAAAATCGCTGCCGGACCAACTGCATATTGTTTTTATGACCCCAAAGTATTTTTGAAGCCAAAAGAAAACGATTTTTCCAAATTCCTAGAATGGTGTTATCCCTTAAAGAAAAGAAATTGATTTTTTGATCATTGTAAATGTGTATCCCCTCTTAAAGACTTTAAAAGAATCTCGTACGTGTTAGCGAAAATCGGCAGAAAAATATGAAGCAACTCGTCCTCTTCTTTGATGTTCGCTATTTCGGTGTTCGCTATTATGGACCATCGCTCGTTTGCCTATCTGAGATCAAAACTTTCGAAGTTTGTATCCTCGATATCTGGCTTTTTGCTATAGATGGTATTACCAATATTAGATACTCACGTCTTTCTATTTCGGAGATGTGAATGTTCTAGATTGTTTAAATCTGTGTTTGTATGACTCAAACTCCAAACAAACCCAAACAAACTCAATAGGAAAAAGAAAAAGTTCCGGAAAAAAAATAATGTCAAGTTTTTTTTACGAAAATCTCATTTTTTTTCATCTTTAAATTTTCTCCGAATATCTCCGCAGCCGTTCACTCAGGTAATAGGAAAAAAAGAAATTTCCGGAAAAAAATAATAATAATAAAAAGTTTTTTAACGAAAATCTCATTTCTTTTCATCTTTAACTTTTCTCCGAATATCTCAGCAGCCGTTCACTCAGGTCATAGGAAAAGGAGAAATTTCCACGAAAAAAATAAGAAATCAGAAAGCCAGGAACGCTACCAACGGGACCATCTCATCGCTTGTAGAATATGTGCACTTTCTGCTACTTACAATTCGCGGCCGGATGGATGATTGGCTTGTTTTTGGGGATAATGCTTTATCGCTTGATGAAAGTATGAGAATTAATGTAATAATACGAATATAAATATATTTCCGTTTACTTTTATGAATTATAATTTATTTGGCATAAGGACGGGTGTGAGTAAAGCGTAAACAATTTTATATAAGATAAATAAGTTGTAATTTAGATATATTATTATGTTTAAATTAACGTATAAACTAAAAAAATAAGCGACCAGAGTGCGCAATACATTTTTTTGTATACATTAATAACGCAGAGAATCAAGAACTAAATTAGCATTGAAATCATCTAAAAGCCTCGCGCGTGCCGTCGAGTGACGTCACACGCGAGTCGTGCTCAGATTGCTTTTTCCCTCGAAGCCTTCGTTTCGGCTTGGCCGCACATGAACGTGCTCAGCGTCCATGCGTTGGTGTAGCAGCCGAAGGCGCGGTCGGGACGCTTCGCCTTGCTCGGCTCTTTCCGAAGACGTCCGAGCATCGCTCGCTCACGGACACGCGCTACTACGATTGTGTGATGGGCGCGTAAGAGACTAGAGAGGGGGTAACTTTTACGCGCGATCTGGCTGCACTGCGTCCGAGCTCTGAGTACGGACGGCGCGGCTTCGATGCCCGTAGCAACATTTTTTTTTGTTAAACATATATGAATTAAATATAAAAAATAATGCCTGGACAGGCGAGAATAGATAAAGCGAGAGTAAGTTAGAAATTTTCTGAATATAAAATGAAGAAAAAAAAAGTTGATTCACCGGGGATTGAACCCGGACCTTCAGCATCGTAACCCGTCACGCTACCAACTCAGCCACGACGCTCATTGCAGATAAAGAAACATTTATGATACACCCTTTTCCATAATGTTTACTGTTGAAAAAAATTGCCGAAACGATCGCGGCAAAGGTTTAAGATTTCTTTTTGAACCGTTCACGGTCGTTTCGGCGTTTTATTTTTCAACACGGTTCGTCGTTAATTTTTTTAACCCGCATTTTCGGCATAAACGGGCAACCGAGAGAAAACAATGATCTCGATACATGTTTTTCACTTTGAAATTCATTTAATGCATATTCAAATCCGCAGTACGTCCACACATATATGTCGAGCTCGATCGGACGGAAAACCTCGCTCCGTTCGCCTGTCGAGCGAGCGAGGGGCAGAGACTTTTCCCCCACCGAGCTACCCATTCGTGTTCACGCTGACTGCGATACCGACTTGAGCGGTGATCACGGACTCGCGCGGCTACAAGGGAATCTGCAACCTCGACAGAGGCGATGATCACGAAATCATACTCCCGAAATCGCCGCCGCGATTTAGCGCCGTTTACGAGGCACGCCGAAAAGGGCCGCGTTGTGCATCTCCCCACTAATCTCCAGAGATTAGTAGGGAGATGTACAACGCTCCCCTTTTTTCCGTGCCTCGGAAACGGCACTAAATCGCGGCGGCGAGTTCGGGAATATGATTTTGTGTGCATCGCCTCTGTCGAGGTTGCAGATTCCCTTGTAGCCGCGCGAGTCGTGAGCACCGCTCAAGTCGATATCGCAGTCAGCGTGCACACGAATGGGTAGCTCGGTGGGGGAAAAGTCTCTGCCCCTCGCTCTAGTGCAGCCTGATCGCGTGTAAAAGTTACCCCCTCGCTAGTCTCTTACGCGCCCGCCACATAATCATAGTAGCGCGTGTCCGTGAGTGAGCGATGCTCGGACATCTTCGGAAAGAGCCGAGCATGGTGGAAGTGTCCCAACGCGCCTTCGGCAGCTACACCAATGCATGGACGCTGAACACGTTCATGTGCGGCCAAGCCGAAACGAAGGCTTCGAGGGAAAAAGCAATCTGAGCACGACTCGCGCGTGACGTCACCCATCGGCACGCGCGAGACTTTTAGATGATTTCAATGCTTATTTAACTCTTGATTCTCTGCGTTATTAATGTATACAAAAAAAGTGTCGCTTATTTTTACAGTTTATACTTTAATTTAAATATAATAATAAATCTAAATCACAACTTATTTATCTTATATAAAATTGTTTACGCTTTACTTACATCCGTCCTCATGCCAAATAAATTATAATTCATAACAGTAAGCGGAAATATATTGATATTCGTATTATTATATTAATTCTTATACTTTCATCAAGCGATAAAGCATTATCCCCAAAAACAAACCAATCATCCATCCGGCCGCGAATCGTAAGTACCAGAAAGTGCACGTATTCTACAAGCGATGAGACGGTCCCGTTGGTAGCGTTCCTGGCTTTGGTCCGCAGGGGCCCCCAGTGCAAATTTTTCTCCAAATTTTTCATAATTTCTTATATTTTAGTCACATTTGAGATTTTCGGAGAAAAAGTGATTTAAAACAGATTCAAGTACTGGTCTATTTCCCAAAAACTCATTTTTTTTACTGAAAATTCATGATTTCTCATTTTTTTCCCGGAAATTTCTCTTTTTCCTATGACCTGAGTGAACGGCTGCGGAGATATTCGGAGAAAAGTTAAAGATGAAAAGAAAATGAGATTTTCGTTAAAAAAACTTTTTATTATTTTTTTCCGGAAATTTCCCTTTTTCCTATTACCTGAGTAAACGGCTGCGAAGATATTCGGAGAAAATTTAAAGATGAAAAAAATGAAATTTTCGTAAAAAAACTTGATATAATTTTTTTTCCGGAACTTTTTTTTTCCTATTGAGTGAACGGCTGCGGAGATATCCGGAGAAAAGTTGTAGATGAAAAAAAAAAGATTTTCGTAAAAAAAACTTATTACATTTTTTTATCCCTCATAATTCTGAGAAATAATGAATTTCCGAAATTTTTGCAAACATTATTTTCCTTAAGGGGTAACACCACTGTAACGGCCTGCCACGAAGCGTTTCAGACAAATAATACTTGGGGTAATTATTAAGCATATATTGAAGTATATTGCAAAACAATTTTATGGGAAAATATTACAAAATGGCGACACTGCAGAAAATTCTTCCGAGGCATGTTGAACTTAAGGTGCTCTACGGCACGTAGTATAACTTGTGCCAATTTTAACCTGGACAAAATAATTTTTTTTAATTAAATCTAGATGAGTGTAGGTAGTGAACTACGTAGGAGATTTTAGAAATATTGATTTTTGAATAATTGCCGAGTATTTGACTAAAAATGTTCTTTTAGACTTAATAAGGCAAAATTCTTTTTTTTTATTAAAATTGGCACAGTTATACTGCGTGCCGCAGAGGTTCGACATGCTTCGGAAGAATTGCTGCAGTGTCGCCATTTTGTAATATTTTCGGATAAAAATTTCTAGCAATATACTTAAATATATGATCAATAAATGCCGCAAGTATTATTTATTGATCACATTTTCTACCACCAAAAAAAAAAATTCAAAAAATCCGCTTCTTGGAAGGCCGTTACAGTGGTGTAACCCCTTAAAGTCTTCATATAATTTCCTAGATTTTCCCGTGATCGTAATTAAAATAATGAAATATTCGGAGAAATTCGGAGAAACTCGGATGTTTGCGTAAAAATAATTGTCCGCAAAACTCCGAATTTTTCATATTTGTTCCAATTCATAGAAAAATTCGGAAAAAGACTGAAAATTTTTTCGGAAAAAACGGAGTTTTTCGGAAAATATTTGCACTAGGGGTGCGGGATCGTTCCCCGCGCTCAGTGCTTTTTTAAAAATTATTATTACTATTAATTCTTATTTGATTAGTTATTTTTATTAGTTATCATTATTATTTTAATTAGTTATCTTTTAGTGTCGACACATTTATCGCGCACTCTGACCGCTTATTTTATTAGTTTGTACGTTAATTTAAATACAATAATAAATCCAAATTACAACTTATTCATCTTCTAAAAAATTGTTTGCGCTTTACTCACACCCGTTCGCGCTAAAAGATAACTAATTAAAATAATAATGATAACTAATAAAAATAACTAATCAAATAAGAATTAATAGTAATAATAATTTTAAAAAAAGCACTGAGCGCGGGGTACGATCCCGCGCCCCTAGTGCACATTTTTTTCCGAAAAACTCCGATTTTTTCCGGAAAATTTTTCCGATTTTTTCTATGAATTGGAACAAATATGAAGAATTCGGAGTTTTGCGGACGATTATTTTTACGCAAACATCCGAGTTTCTCCGAATTTTTTTTCGCATTTTTCCGAATATTTCATCATTTTAATCACCATCACGGGAAAATCTTGGAAATTATATGAAGACTTCAAAGGGGAAAGACCACTGTAACGGCCTTACAGGAAGCGTATTTTCTTGTATGTTGTTTGCGGAAGAAAATGTGATAAACAAACAATACTTGCGGTATTTATTGAGCATATATTTAAATATATGGCTATGAATTTTTATCCGAAAATATTACAAAATGGCGACACTGCAGCAATTCTTCCGAAGTATGTAGAACCTCTGCGGCACGGAGTATAACTGTGCCAATTTTAATCTAAAAAAAAAAAGAATTTTGTTTTATTGTCTAAATGAGTGTAGCTACTGAACCCCGTAGGGAATTTTCGATAAGTTAATTTAAACAATATTTATTTAAAAATAACTGTTTAAAAAAAAATTGAACATTTTTAGTCCAATACTCGGCAATTACTCAAAAATCAATATTTCCAAAATCCTCTACGTGGTTCACTAGCTACACTCATTGAGATTTAATTAAAAAAAAAATTATTTTGTCCAGATCAAAATTGGCACAAGTTATACTACGTGCCGTAGAGCACCTTAAGTTCAACATGCCTCGGAAGAATTTTCTGCAGTGTCGCCATTTTGTAATATTTTCCCATAAAATTTTTTTGCAATATACTTCAATATATGCTTAATAATTACCCCAAGTATTATTTGTCTGAAACGCTTCGTGGCAGGCCGTTACAGTGGTGTTACCCCTTAAGGAAAATAATGTGTATTTAGTAAATTTGTACTAAATTTAATTTAAATATATTTGCCTAAATTTGCCTATTTAACTAAAATAAATTTGCCCCTGCGGACCGAAGCCAGGAACGCTACCAACGGGACCATCTCATCGCTTATAGAATATGTGCACTTTCTGGTACTTACAATTCCCGGCCGGATGGATGATTGGCTTGTTTTTGGGGATAATGCTTTATCGCTTGATGAAAGTATGAGAATTAATATAATAATACGAATATGAATATATTTCGGCTTACTTTTATGAATTATAATTGATTTGGCATAAGAACGGGTGTGAGTAAAGCGTAAACAATTTTTTAGAAGATAAATAAGTTGTAATTTAGATTTACTATTATATTTAAATTAACGTATAAACTAAAAAAATAAACGATACATTTTTTTGTATACATTAATAACGCAGAGAATCAAGAGCTAAATAAGCATTGAAATCCTCGACGATTACTCCGCGCCAAATCATCGTACAGAGCTCGTTAAAAGGTCAAATTAAAGCTGATTAAATTGCCTAAAAGACTTTTATAGTCGTATGATAAAAAAAATCATTTGAAGTCGACAGACCATTTTAAAAACGAGCAAAAAT
Organism: Ophion slaviceki; assembly: GCA_944452715.1. Classification (NCBI taxonomy): domain Eukaryota; kingdom Metazoa; phylum Arthropoda; class Insecta; order Hymenoptera; family Ichneumonidae; genus Ophion; species Ophion slaviceki. The sequence continues at coordinate 49,789,841 of OX101785.1, read as the reverse complement.
TTGGAAAAAAAATTTCGTTGGTTTTCGGATGATTACAAGAAAACCACCCACGCTACAAAAATTTACAGTCCAGATCTGAAAACTAGATACTTGAAGCTATAATTTCCTTTTTTTTAATTTTCTGTAGGATCATTTTTCTCCGAGTTATCCCTTGTTGAAAATCAGCCAAAAATTCGGAATTTTTTAAAATCTCTTAAATTGTGTGAGTAATGTATTTTAGGTGTACATTTTATTATTTATTTTGTACAGTTACAAAGAACAGTTGTTTATAATTTGTTTTGTACAGTTACATTTTGGCGTCGCAACAAAAAGAAAAGTGGTCGCCAACAGCAGCCGCAGCGTCAAGAGGCACCCGAGGGAGCCCAAGGGCGCGAGAAGGGCAGACCATCGAAAGAACAGCGGCACGAACGAGGGGAGCGGCCGCAGCAAGGACGCCGCGGGTAACGTCGACGCGACCGAACACGCAGTCGTTCGCCCTGCCGGATGCATGTTGAAGTTGCTCAAAATGAGCGGGCGTTCCAAATTTTGGTGCAAACAGTATTGGAAAATATGACAAAAAAATCAATGTTTCCCCCAATACGGAAATGAGTTTTTACGTTTTCCCTTAGAAAATTAATTTAAAAAATTGTTGAATTAAAGTGCCGAAACGATCGAGAAAGGCTCGAAGAGAACTTTGAGTCTTTCTCGATCGGCTTTATTTTCAAAACACATTTCACATTGGGATGGGGGTCAAAACTTTGAAAGGCCAAATATAGAACGACAAAGATTTCAAAATGACAGGATTATAAACTCAAAGTAACGAACTGTAAATGATTCAAAATTTTATCCTTCGGCCGATGATGAAATTGAATAACTATTACAATTATAATTACAAAGGATTATTTATTCGAGAACGTGTATTCAGATTGTCTGCAGTTTGAGTCATACAAATACAGATTCAAAAAATCTAGAACATCCATATCTCCGAAATGGAAAGACGTGAGTATCTTATATTGGTAATACCATCTATAGCAAAAAGACATATATATCGAGGATACAAACTTCGAAAGTATAGATCTCAGATAGGCAAACGAGCGAAGGTCCAAAATAGCGAACACCGAAATAGCGAACATCAAAGAAGTCGACGAGTTGCTTCAAAATGTTCTGCCGGTTTTCGCTAACACGTACGAGATTCTTTAAAGGCGTCTGGCCACCTTGGCCGATCGCAAAATGGGCATATTAAAAAAACTAATAATGAACTCGAAAGTATGGGCCGGAATATTTTTATTTTTTTACATAACGTCAGAAAGGGCTTTAAGAATAACGTTAATAAATTTCAGTTCAAAATATTAAAAAATGGCGCCGTTATGCACATCGCCGCGGAGGCCCTCCGCACGATACGCGCGGTCGTTGTCCCAGCTGTTACGCGGTCATGTCACATCTGAAAAAAAAAATCAGCTCATTTGTGAGTAGTGTCGCTACAATATAGCGTAGCGGGTTTTTTTTCGACCATTAGAAAAATTATGGTGAGCCATAATTTCGGTGAAAAGTACACATTTTTTTCTTCGGCTAACCATAATTTTTTTCGGTACAATGTAGCGTCGCGGTTTTTTTTCGACCATTAAAAAATTATGGTGAGCCATAATTTCGGTAAAAAATACAAATTTTTTTTTCGGCTCGCCATAATTTTTTTAATGGTCGAAAAAAAACCGCTACGCTACATTGTAGCGACACTACTCACGGATGAGCGGATTTTTTTTTTGCAGATGTGACATGACCGGGTAACAGCTGGGACAACGACCGCGCGTATCGTGCGGAGGGCCTCCGCGGCAATGTGCATACCGGGGTAATTTTTTAATATTTTGAACGGAAATTTATTAACGTTATTCTTAAAGCCCTTTCTGACGTTGTGTAAAAGAATAAAAATATTCCGGCCCATACTTGCGAGTTTATTATTTTTTCTTAAATATACCCATTTTTCGATCGGCCAAGGTGGCCAAACGCCTTAAAGTCTTTAAGAGGGGATATACATTTACAACGATCAAAAAATCAATTTCTTTTCTTTAAGGGATAACACCACTCTAGGAATTTGGAAAAATCGTTTTCATTTGTCTTCAATAATACTTTGGGGTCATAAAAACAATATGCAATTGGTATGCAGCGAATTTTTTTTAAAGTGTGTATACGTAAGGCAGGTTTGCAGTCACAAGAGCCTCGCGGTTGATATGTCAGCGTGCGGGCTCTGAGTGCAGACGACGCGGGTTCGATCCCCGTAGCCAATGTCTTTTTTAAATTAAACATATATGAATTAAATATCATAAATAATGCCTGGACAGGCGAGAATAGCTAAAGCGAGAGTACGTTCGAAATTTTTTGAATATAAAATGAAGAAAAAGAATAGATTTAAAAAAGTCGATTAACCAGGGATCGAACCCGGACCGCAAGCATCGTCAATCCGTCACGCTGCCAACTCAGCCACGACGCTCATTGAGGATAAAAAAACATTTATGATACACGGTTATTCGTAATGTTTACTGTTGAAAAAAACGCCGTAATGACCGCGGCAAAGGCTCAAGATTTCTTTTTGAACCTTCCACGGTCGTTTCGGCGTTTTATTTTTCAACGCGGTTCGTCGTTAATTTTTTCAACCCGCATTCTCGGCATAAACGGCCAACCGAGAGAAAACAATTTTCTCGATACATGTTTTTCTCTTTGCAATTCATTTAATGCATATTCCAATCCACAGTACGGCCACACATATGTCGAGCTCGATCGGACGGAAAACCTCGCTCCGTTCGCCTGTCGAGTGAGTGAGGGGCAGAGACTTTTCCCCCACCGAGCTACCCATTCGTGTGCACGCTGACTGCGATATCGACTTGAGCGGTGCTCACGACTCGCGCGGCTACAAGGGAATCTGCAACCTCGACAGAGGCGATGCACACGAAATCATATTTCCGAACTCGCCGCCACGATTTAGCGCCATTTCCGTGGCACGCCGAAAAGGGGAGCGTTGTACATCTCCCTACTAATCTCTGTAATCTCTGTCTCAACTGTTCATCTTTGAAAGTCGACCATCCTGCGTTTTCTGTGGATGGTTGACTCGGGGGTTGATTGGATGGTTGACTCGACGGTTGATTGGATGGTTGACTCGACGCAATATATTTAATGATTAATCAAATTATACTGTCTTGAAAATTAAATTGATAATTTGCGGAGAATTGAGTAATCAAACACAGGGGGGGGGAGGGCGAGAGAATATCCGCAGCAGATTGTGCGACGGAGTGAGACAACCATCCAGCGAAAACAAAATGGCCGCGGTTAAACAACCGTTGAATCAACCATTAGGATTTTTTTACGGTCGATTTTATAGGCCTCCGAAGTAACTCTTGTGGCGCACCCTTGCGGCGAGTTTTGGCAAAACTTGGATTGGTTTTCGTCTGCTAGTGCAGTATGTCGGTCGCCATTTAAATCAGGTGTTTGCGTGAATGACAGTACCGCGTGTGATGTTTACGTTGTAAAAACAGCGTAAACAAGCATTATAAATTAATAAACGTGATGGGTACTCGATCGGTTGAAGGCGCTAATCGCAAATGTTGTGTTGAGGGTTGTCCCCACACGGAAGCGAGGAATCCAGAACTCCATTTTTATGGTTTTCCGAATCGACGTTGCTTTTAGGGCGAAAGGAAGTCATGAGGATACATTGAAATCCGCAAGTAATCGTTATTACTTCCATCACACTATTTTATTTTATTTACAAGCACATTCCATTTACAATGTAAGATCTCCAATCGATGATGCTTGCTCAAGCCTAGCTCTTTCGTGTTTGTGCCGGTTTGACTTAACCGCCATTCGCCAATCCAAGTTTTGCCACCGGCAGCCGTTACGGGGCGCCACCACGAAAGTTACTTCGGAGGCCTATAGTTGTAAAGCTGTCCAAATTCAACCGTTGATATTTTCGGTTGACTTTGCAGTTGCCAAAATTGCTAGGGGGGTCCTTCCCCTTTTACCATTCCCTCCTTTATTCCTTCCATTCCTTCCGGCATTCACAATCCTTCCAGAGTTCCCTAAATTCCTTTCAGAGTCCCCCCCCCCCCCCCCCAGAGTGTTGACCGCAGCCACTCTTTCCTAATGCACTACTGTATCGCATTTGCACGAGGGCCCAGGGAAACTGCGGAAAACCTGGGCCGATACAGGCGGCTATATTAGGCTGAGCTTCAGTTGTATTACCATCAGAAACTCAGACAAACTGCCGCTCGCTCAGAGGTTGACGAGCAAACCAGTGCACGGACAAGCGGTCACCGCTCCAAGTATTGGCAGCCTCCAATGCTGTTTAACTTCAGTGACCGCTGAGCCCGCACACCGACTGCGCCCATCTCTGTCGGTGTGTTTGAGGTCTATTTTCCTTTCATTCCCTTCGCGCTTCCGCCGGTCTTTCTTTTCTTTTTGCGCTTTGTTTTTTTTGTTGCGGGTGCTTGGGCTTTCCTTTTACGTCTTCCTTTTGCGTGACAGCGACATTATTATTATTTGTGTCTCGTATTTAAGATGTGGTCTGCGAGCTTACGCTCATCACCTACCGCAATGCACTTCGAAGTTTTACTTTTTTATTAAAATGGATTATATATTAACATTTAGGGTCTCTTGGCCCGCCGACCCGCGAGAGTCGGGGTTTCCGTCCCAGCCCCGAGGAGGCGGACCCTCTACTTTCTAGCATGTTTTTATAGCACTTGTTAAAGTAGGCTTTAATGGCAAAACATCCGTCGCACAAAGGCGACCCGAAGCACTGTCGTAGCACTTTATGACTTTAATGTTCGCGACCCAAACAAACTCACTTGCCCGTCAGCCCTCAAGTCTCTAACCTGCTCCGGTAGATTGCCACTTGACGCACATACTCAGGGCAGGCTTTACTTTTTACGTGGTGACTTGTCTCTTTTTTTCTGGACCGCACGCAGTTCGCGCACTTTAGTGTCTTCGGATTCGGGCACTTCACCTTGTGATGATCTTTTTCATCGCAGCTCTCGCAAAGCGGGTCCGGGGCGGAACACCTCGCAGCTAGATGTCCAAATACGAAGCACCGTATCACGTTAAGGTATTCCGACACAGGGTGTCGGAATACCACTCTAGTGTCGGAATACCACTCTAGTGTCACACCCTATGTCGGAATAACACTCTTCCTCTTCTTATGACGTGGTCCAATGCTGCCGCTGGCGCCTCGACAATCCAGTTCCTCTTTTTTGTCTTGTACTCGTAGGAGTGACGAATCACAACGTCTTTCTTCAGCTTTTCTATCTCCTCTGTACATGCAGTATCGAAATTTTTCGATAATAGATCGGCTTTTATCTCCTCTTTCGTACTATTGGGCTCGAGGTCGTAAATAACGAACGCCGGCCTGAGCTTCTAGGCCCCTTCGCTCGGAGCTTAACTCCACCAAGATCAGACTTTTGAATCAGTTCGACATCCTCTTTCGAGGCAACACTAAGGACAAGTCCTTGTTCTTTTGTATGTCTCATCGATCTTGTCTCGGACGCTTTTGGTCCGAGTTAGTGTGCCAGGTTCTGTTGCCTTATCCATCTCAGTTTGTTTGGTTGTCTTGGCTTTATCCATTCTAATTCCCACGATTTGGTCGGAAATAAATGTCCACCCGTACCGAGCCGCCGTGTACGGGTAAGGGGATTTATACTGCCGGGGTTCCCCTGCTGCCCGGAGTTGGCGGAGCTAACGACTGGGCCAACCCCCCAGCCAGGATCCCTTAGCCGCCCGCCAGAGCTTGGGGTTAGGGATTTTTTTATAGAATGAGTCAAAGATGTGTGCGGCCGTGTTGATGACAAGTTGCTAGTTGAAAATTCGGCTTCAGTCCGGCCAATAGAGGTTTTCCAAGGTCAGCGATGGAAATAAATTATGCTTTCTTACGTTTCGACCCTTTGGTTCGGGTCCTCTTCAGAAATTATATTTTTCTCTATAAATTTTGATACACAAATTTTACAAATCAAGTTTGAAGGAATTAAATACAAGAATGTTTTATGTTATGATTGTGTTAAAAAATTGTTGTGTCCTTTTATATAACTGTTATGGTAGTTCTGTTTTGGTGATAACTATATTGATTTGACATGAATAAGTTCTTGTATTGCGTTAATTCTTCTTATTCATCGGTTTTTGAAATGAGTGATGTGTGAGAGTGTGGTTTATTATACTATGGAGTTATAAAGAAATGAAATATGAGAAATGACTAACCTCGATGTTGTTGATGTTTCTAGCTTTTGCTTATATTTGGAAGGTTATTTCAAAAGACAGTATTTATGGAAGTAAATACTGTTTTGCTGGAGTATACTCAATAGATGGAAGAATTTATCGTTGTTTAGCGACTTTTATCATCTGTAAGGGATTAATAATTATAAGAAAGTTGTGTTTTATTTGTGAAAATTTAATGTACGTAGATTGATTTAAAAGAAATTTTAATAAAGTCTCAAATGACTGTGATGATTACCTATTGACTTTAAGATATAAAAAGTCTTCCAAAATAAACAAAAACTCGAAATATACATTTCTCAGTTACATATTGAGTTATGTGATCACAGAGAGTTCGAGAGAAACTGAGTGGTGTCTTAATTTCGTGAAGCTTCCCACACAGAACAAAACGTCCCATGAACGTAGTTTTTTCGTCTTTAACGCCAAAACACATCCACGGCCCTACGGGACTTCAAATCAACGTATACTATATGTCCATTCAAAGTCTCCATATAGTCGATTCAATTAACATTAATGGAACGTACATTAAACGTTCATTGAATGACTATTAGTGACGTACTTAGCTACAACATTCTAAATACATCCATTGTACGCATACAATGGTATATATTTTGAATGTTACAATACAACGTTGAATAGACATCCACTAAGCGTGTGTCGAATTACGTCACCTAGCAAGAGCGTTCTAAGTACATCTATCTTACGTATACGATATAACATATTTTGGATGATGTACCTCATACACTGCTCAACATCGAATAAACATCCATTGAACGTATATCAAATGACGTCCCCTGGCAGAACGTTCTGAGTACATCCATCTTACGTATACGATATAACATATTTTGGATTATGTACCTCATACACCGCTCAACAACGAATAAACATCCATTGAACGTACATCAAATGACGTCCCCTGGCAGAACGTTCTGAGTACATCTATCTTACGTATTCGATATAACATATTTTGGATGATGTACCTCATACACCGCTCAACATCGAATAAACATCCATTGAACGTATATCAAATGACGTCCCCTGGCAGAACGTTCTGAGTACATCTATCTTACGTATACGATATTACATATTTTGGATTATGTACCTCATACACGGCTCAACATCGAATAAACATCCATTGAACGTACATCAAATGACGTCCCCTGGCAGAACGTTCTGAGTACATCTATCTTACGTATCCGATATAACATATTTTGGATGATGTACCTCATACACCGCTCAACATCGAATAAACATCCATTGAACATATATCAAATGACGTCCCCTGGCAGAACGTTCTGAGTACATCTATCAGACGTTCACGAAAGTACATGTTATAGGTAATGTACCTCGTATAGATCTTAACGTCGAATAGACATTCATTAAACATGTAACAAGGAACATGCGGTAGAGCATTCTAGGACACTCACTGTATGTATAAGATAGTATATATTTTGGATTTAGTAACTTGTATAGTGTCTAACATCAACTGACATATTTTAAACGTTTTTCGATATCGATGTATGCCGGACACTTTTCGGATGAAATTTTATTTGATCCGAATTTTCGTACTTCGTGATACAATAAAAATCTGAAAAAAATCAGCAACAATTGGCATGCTATGAACGACAATTATCAATATTAATATCACGTAAAAGTTATCAAGAAATTGTTTAAACACTTAATTATTTAATAACATAACGCCAACCCCTTGTTATTCTTATACGAATTTGAAGTGTGAATTTTTCTGAACGTTTATGAATTTTTCCAAAATTTACCTACGGTCTTGAAATATTTTTAAAAAATTATGAAATATAAACAAAAAATTTAAGTTTTGGATATGTTTTTGCGAACAGGTTTACCATTAGTTTTAAAAAAATTCAAAGACAGTGGGCCGAAACATGCATATATACGACTATTATAAAAATTGGAAAAAGGAAATTTCAAAAACGTAGGAAAACTTTGAAAAAATTCATAAGCGTTCAGAAAAATTCACACATTTAATTCGTATAAGAAAAAAAGCAGTCACCGTTATGTTGTTAAATAATTAATTGTTTAAACAATTTGTTAATAACTTTCGAGTGATATTAATGTTGACAATTGTCGTTTATAGCATGCCAATTGTTGCTGAATTTTTTCAGATTTTTATTGAATCACGAAGTACAAAAATTCTGATCAAATAAAATTTTCATCCGAAAAGTGTCCTGCATACATCCTCATCGTCCCGAGATGTATTCACTGGGGTTTCCTTTTTTAAGACCACAGACGATTGGAGATTGGCGAATGGCGCGAAATTGGTCGTAGAAAACGCATATATCGACGATTTAACTAACCTGCGACAGTAATGTTACATATCTTTTCGAAAACTTGTATTGACAATGTATGTCCATTTTCGCACCTATTTCGCACCTATCTCCCGTTGTTGGTTCATATCTGGTTGCCTACCAATCGACGCGGTCGATAAATTACCGACCCAGCAGTCTTTGGATATGGCGCTACCAACGAGATTTTCATTGGGTATACGTAAGCGTCCATTTGATTGGTCAGTTCGCTCAGCGGCGTATCTTTCTTTCGACGGTGAATACCACTCTTCGTTATAGAAGTCAAATCGTGAATAGAAAGTCGAGAACAGTGCAATTCACGTGCATCGTAAAATAAATAAACTGGTTTGTAGAAAGTGTGAATTTATATTGTTATTAGCTATTTCCTTATGTTCATTCTCAACACTTTTTTCTGTACAATATCTTATTCTTGGATTCAGAACCACGAGAGAAATAAAAAGATATTTTGGCGGGACGACTTCAGCACGCGGTGAGTACACATATTTCCTTTATCTCCTCAATTCTTATTTACGTATATAGAGTAAATTCAATATTCATAACCGCTAAAAGGCTCTGCAACATTTTTCACGAATATTTGTCATGAGTATTTTCAACAGCGAAGAGCTGAGCAACTTAGTAGAGGGGGGCCGCGCCTACTTTTGTTACAACGTAGCGTTTCTCAGTGCTTTGTCGGGCGAAAGTTTTTTAGATGTATTTTTTAAACTTGTACTGCTGGTTCGATATATTGTTTTCAAGTTGCACATTTATTACAGATCCCAGCGAGTTTTCCTAACCGATCACTTCGTATTGGTTTCTTATCGTGACACTTGGGATTTTTATACTTATTCAGTTCAAAGTCGAGAAATTGCAGAATTTGTGAGTTCATATACCGCTTCTTCATATTTGTTTATTATTACTTGTATTTGAGGATGAAAAAACATCCGCAGAAGCCAAAGAAAATTGTAAGTCAGGTTATTGCTTCAATATCTAAACAAGTTTTAAATTCATTTGTTAACTTTTTTTACGCAATATATAGAAGACAATTCTCTATTGCTTCAAATATTTATGATAAAGAAATACAAAGGAAAAGTTTCCCTTATAAAACGTATATATTGACTGCGATCAACAGTCTTACTGCGAGAAATAGCATATTGCACCCTTTTTTTGTAGCTGGGTTTTATCGCTGAGTCTTATCGCTGAGTCTTATCGCTGAGTCTTATCGCTGAGTCTTGTCGCTGAGCCTTATCGCTGAGACTTGTCGCTGAGTCTTGTCACTGGGTCTTGTCGCTGAGTCTTATCGCTGAGTCTTGTCGCTGAGTTTTGTCGCTTGACAAGATTCACCAAGATGATTTTTTAATAATAAATCTGAATTATTTTTATCTTCGAGTATTTTATTTTAGAAATTATATGTTAGAAAATTTTTAGAAAAATGTGTACAAGAAAAATTTTAGAAAAACATCATTTGTATTTTAGAAAAAGAATAGGAGAACAATTCATATGATGAAAGAATATAAAAGAAAATATTTCATTGATAAAACTTATGTTGACTATGGTCCCTATCCTGCGGTGAGTATGCGGCCAACAGTTTTACTACTCAGTGATATGTTCAAAATAAATGTCAACTGTTTTTACCTTTTTTCTATTGATACTGTGGCATACTTTTTGTTAAAAAATATATAAAACAATTCATGATACGATTTTATTATAAAAAGATTTGAACAATAATGAAGATTGACGTTAAAAAATTCTTCATTATTATGTCAAAAAATGTTCTCTATTCCTGGCATAACAAGTAACGTTGATTTTGTGTATTATTTTTTAAATTTTTATCGGTGAATTTGTCTAGAAAGCATCTAATTAAAAATTTTCTTTACTATTTTTATACTATTTTTTCTACCTAATTTTTGTTCACAATTTAATTTTATTAGTATGAAACAATGTTTTAAGATAGTAAAAGAATTTGTCTTTGTGTATTGACATGAATATATGTATATTACCGTCAGTATTGATCTTTTTTTTCAGCACAACTGACAGTGAAATGGCAACTGTAGGGAAAAAAAGAAAACCGCTATGTGAGATGTCTCAAAAATATTTTCAGCGCTTTTGCAAAAAGCGCTGTACTGATCATCAAGAGCCAACATTGGGTTTACGGCCTAATGACGATATTCACGATACCAATATTGAAAATATTTCGTTGAACTGCATATCAGTTGATAATGAAAAAAATGACGTGACGACTTCCATGTCTCCGACAGGGATTGACATCTCACAAGCAGATTCTTCAAAAAATAACCCGATAGAAAAAATTGACAACAATAAATGCTGTGACTCTGAAGAAAAAAAAATGTCGACAAGCACTTTGGCCGAATGGGCTGTAAAAAACAGAATAAGTCACACTGCGACTGATGAATTGATCAAGCTTTTGCGAACGCATAAGTGTTTTGAATTCCTTCCAAAATGCTCTAAAACTCTTCTTTCGACACCGAGAAGCACAGAAATAGTTTCAATGAATCCCGGTGTTTATTGTCACTTTGGTCTGAGAAGTGGGCTTGAGCAATATATAAAAACTCGTTGCATTTCGACAGGAACCAATATATCGTTACATATCGGTATTGACGGCCTGCCTATTTCTACATCTAGTCGTTCCAACGATTTGTGGCCCATACTATGCCGCGTTGTGAACACAAAATACGTTTTTGCTATCGGATCTTACTGTGGAAAAAAAACCGGCATTACCCAATGAATTTTTGAGTCCGTTCGTTGAAGAACTCATAATCCTAATTCGTGACGGATTAACGTATTGTGGGACCTCCTACACTTTTTCGTTTCATTCATTAATTCTCGATGCACCTGCAAAATCTTTTGTATGTCTAACGAAGGGACACACCGGTTATGGTAGTTGTTCAAAATGTACTACAGCTGGGGCGCGCATTCAAGATCGAATTGCTTTTCCCGATCTAACAGCTTCAAAAAGAACTGATGAATCGTTTGAGAAACAACTAGATGAAGACTATCACAGTGGCACAAGTATTTTATTAAACATTCCCAATTTCGGATCAGTATCACGAGTACCTCTAGAATATATGCATCTATGTTGCATTGGGGTCATGAAAAAACTTATACGATTTTGGTTAAAAGGGCCAATAAAAAAAAAAGTTCGACAGCCCGACGCGGTCATTCGGAAAATATCGGAACTCCTTGCAATTATGAAAGATTATACGCCTATTGAATTCGCCCGAAAACCTCGTGATTTGCATGAGGTACTGTACTGGAAGGCTACAGAACTTCGAGCATTCTTGTTATACACTGGCATAATTGTTTTAAAAGAGCATTTGTCCCCGAAACTTTACAAACATTTCATGCTCCTTCACGTGGCTATAAGATTACTAATAACAGCAAAACCAGCAGATATCATTTTTGCTGAATCTCTCCTCCATAAGTTCGTAGAATCGTTCGGGATTATCTATGGAGAAGAATTCATTTCGCACAATGTGCGTGGCCTCATTCATATCGCTGATGATGTTCGATTATTCGGTTCACTGGATAACTACAGTGCATTTCCATTCGAGAATCATCTCGCAGGAATGAAAAAATTGATAACAAAAGGCGAGAAGCCATTGCAACAATTGAGAAATCGATACGCGAAAGATTAGCCTGTTTAAGCTCAACAGAGACAGCAGGAACGGGTCCAATACTCAAAAGATTGCACAATGCGGGGCCAACAATAACTTCGTGTGAAGGAGTCCAGTATAGCAAATTGATACTGGAAAAATTCACGATATCACGAAAAATACCAAACAATTGTTGTGGTATGAGCGACTATAGTATTGTTCTGGTTGAAAACATAATCAAATCACAAGGCATGGTTTTCGTAATTGGACGTGAATTTCGAAAAATTTCCAACATTTATGACGACTTCTGCCAATCCTCTCTAACGTTCTCATTCAAAGTTGAAAAGTTATCTAAACTACAAGCTTGGCCTCTTTCTGCGATTACAAAAAAATATTTTCTGATGCCTTTTGAAAATGCGTATGCGGTGCTGGCATTGATCCATTCATGTCTGTAGAAAAAAGATGTAAGTCACAAATAAGAGAATATGTGTTCAGAGTTTTTTACACTCTGTAACGTATTTTTTAAATAAAAAAACTACTTTGTCTACATGTTGGCGCTCGATATTTATTTTAATGCACGTAATTATGTATGTGTATATTAAATCAGCGAGAAATCACTTATTAAGGAGGGTAGTGACCGAAATAAAAATGCACAGAAGTTGAAAAAATTTGGTGACAATGTTCTCTAGTATCAAGTGAAAACACGATTTTTTTGAAATGTTTGTTCTACCTAATTATTGAGTAATTGAGCATTAAAGTTGAGTTATACCCGGGAGTATATACATTTATAAATGGAAATTCTATCCTTATACACGTGAACTTCGGTATTTAATTACTCAAAAACTATGTAGAAGAAAAATCTTTAGAAATTTTATTTTCATAATTAATACGAAAGAAATACTCACCAAATTTTGTTAAATCTCTACTTTTTTATTTCCCTGTTTTTAACACGGGAATTATCGTTTTCGGTCCTTATTTTTTATTCATTTATAGTTTGTTGTTGACTAAATAATTTGTAGGAAAATTATTGTATATTGACCCCAACAACATAAAATCAACGGGATAAATAATTTGTTTACAATTTTTTTTGTAATAGTGCGATTGTAATCATGCCGACAACAGGATCATCTGCAGGATTCCATGGAAAAAATTATTTACTTGTCCAATTCAGAAGTGGACTCCAACTGATATCGGAGACATGGATGATCGACGAAACGTTTTGCTGGTCCCCGAGAACAGTACAAGATTTAAAAACGTCTTACGACGATGCTGTAAAGTCTCACGTACAACCGACATTAAAATGGGCGAGATATAAAATCATCCGAAAATTTGGTTCTTACGGTAAGCTGAATAATTAGAATGTTAAATAGTAAATTCTAATGTTTTAGTATACTAAGCAACAAGTTGATACTACTTTCGTATATACATTAAAAATATAGTTTTTTGCAAAATTATGGTATTAATCAAACTTATTAATTGCAGGTGACTTCGATGTCGCAAAAAAAAAGCTCAACAGAGCTCTTCTGACATCCGATATTGACACAGACGATGTAGATGATGCCAGTGTATCGCGGTGTTATCGTTCCCAGCCGAACTTTCATACCTTTACCGGACATGATGGTGATGATAATTCTGATGATGAAATCTCACCGCAAAGTCATCCAGGTATACATTGCTATATCAAAAACCCTTTCGAACAAATTTTATATTATTAACATCATATTACACTAATTTTAATTATTTTCTTTGTATGTATTTATAGGAGGGTCGAATGAACGTCTGCCAAAGAAAAAACAATTACCATTTGCATCGAAGCCTACTACTTCAACAGCTATGGAGGATTTTGAGGATACGTCCACTGATTGCACAAGCCCCAGAACTTCACCAAGAACAACTCCATTGCTTGTGCCTGCTTCGATAATTGGTAAAAATAAAAAATAAAAATGACAGGACACTACTTATTATTATATTTCCAAGGATTTAAAGTAGTTCTATCGTTATATCGTTTTCTCAAGATTTTGTTGGAAATTTGGATAAACGACGTTCTTTGATGCCATATGCACGTGTGTAATAAATTTTGGAAGGTTTCACTGAGTGGAAGTTCAGATATTTATTGGTAAAAATCACAATTTTTGGTAGCCTCTCATAAGAGCGCGTTTTAAAAATTGCATTTTTATCAAAAAATATTTTGGCTTCTACTCCGGTGAAGCCTTCTACAAGTTTGCATACATTTTTATACATCCTCAATGAAGCTTTATGAATTAAAAAAAAATCTAAAGAGAAATTTTTTTGCCATTTTCGTAATTATACTGCAAGTACATATAACCTTAAATGACCTTAAATTTGGAGTATGTTATTCCTTAGTCAATTTGCAACGACTTTTCTTAAATAACTTGAGACCGCAAAGCATTTTTTACATGAGAAAAACTGAAAAACAATTTTTCGATTTGAATATGTCACGATAGCACTACCTTGAATATAAAACTTATGTTTTCAGATGAGATTAAAGAAATAAAAAATCAATTAAAACAGCAGAGCCTTATGGTTGAACGGAATCTGGAATTTCTCCAAAAAATCAATCGGTGCGTGCGCGAACTTGCACTGTCAGCGGGCGGGAATTTGAATAATGACCTGCAGGATAACAACATAAATGAATGGCGCTTAAGACTGCCTCTCCAAACACTCCAAGCGGTCGAAGAAGCTGAAACGTTGATAGATGAAAACGAAAAGCAAAATCTCGTAAGTTTTTTCATAACTCAGTTCGCAGAAACGGATCTATATTACACGTGTTACACGTAATTATACGCATCTATTGTTTACTTTAATTGAAAATCAATATTTTTTATGGTGACATCTATGTTAATTGGAATAAAATGGGCTCGATAATATTTGCATAGTCGTGTAGCTTTCTCTTCGTCAAATTTGCATCGCGCTAGCAACATTCTTTTACATATGCTACCAATCTCTGGAGATTTGTATTGTGAAGAGCAAATTTATGAAAAGTTGCTTTCAATTATGCGTTACTTTTAGAGTGCCTAAATTACTTTTTTTTCACGCAGCTTCGTTTACTCAGCAAATGCGGAGGCGTCAGCGTTGACGATTCGATCCGGCGAATCTTCAAAGAAATATTTACGAATGAAGTAGCTTCCAAGTACTCATGGAAAGGTCGTAAAGGAAAAATCAATCTATCGAAAATGAAGCTGGCGGCACTGATGTACAGTAAGTTTAATAGAATTAATTGAACCACAAATAATTTTGTCACCTGTAAACATTATTTTTTTAAATGTGAAAATGATTTTCAGCTGCGATTCAAAATGTTCCGGAAATGACCAAGGAAAAATTTGAGAATCGACTCAAAGAATGGTTCCGTCATGCGCCAGCTCGATTGGCAAAAGAAAAAGAAATGCCAAATTAATAGCTACAACGCAGAATCCCGGGCGTTTGTGATAACAAGAGTTCGAAAAGGCCAAAAATTAAACCCAAAGATCGTAACTATAGTGAAATAACTATAACTTGACAGTTTCTATAATTTGCATTGTTACGAAGATTAAAGTATATGCAAATGTTTTTCATCAATCAGAATAAAACGATAACTTTTAAAAAATCATTAAATATAAATATAGTGAAATAACTATAACTTCACAGTTTTTATAATTTGCATTGTTCCGGAGATTCAAGTAATATATACAAACGCTTTTGATCAATCATAATAAAACCTTGACTTAAAAAAAATCATTAAATATAAATACAGTGAAATTACTATAACTCCACGGTTTCTATAATTTGCATTGTTCCGGACATTCAAGTAATATATGCAAATGCTTTTGATCAATCATAATAAAACGTTTACTTTAAAAAAAATCATTAAATATAAATATAGTGAAATGACTATAACTTCACAGTTTCTATAATTTGCATTGTTTCGGAGATTCAAGTAATATATGCAAATGCTTTTAATCAATCATAATAAAACCTTGACTTTAAACAATTCATTCACAACTTTTTCATATAATTTTTCATTGTTTTCATTATTTGTGATTATTCTTCGATTGAAATGTAATTTGATTTAAGCATTCATTAATTATATTAATTAATTTATTAAAATTTTATAATAACTAAAATCATGTCTTATTTTTTGTTATACCACCTCGTTTATTTCTCAACCAAGAATTAATCGAAAACTGTATCCATAACAGTCTCTGCAAAACAGTAAAGTATCAACGAAAGAATATTGGCTATATTATACTGTTTCTTCCAGTGACCATTCCATGATGGATGATATATCTAACGTAACATAGCTGTGCAATATATAGACTACAGGGCAATTCCCACAAAATAATAGACATCCTAGAATAGTCAGAATGGACAATGGAATAGACGGTACAAAGTACGTATATTAGAGATTTTTTTGCAAATGTTCGTTGTTTGCAAAATGCACATCGAATAGACATGACAAAATACGTACAGAAGACGTTTTTTGCGACATTCGCAGTCTTCAAAATGAACATCTAATGAATGTTACAAAATACGTATAGTAGACATTTTTTGCGACATTCGCAGTCTTCAAAATGAACACCTAATGGACGTTAAAAAATATGTACAGAAGACGTTTTTTGCGACATTCGCAGTCTTCAAAATGAACATCTAATGGATGTTAAAAAATACGTACAGAAGACGTTTTTGCGATATTCGCTGTCTTCAAAATGAACATCTAATGGATGTTATAAAGTACGTGCAGTGAAAGTTTTTCTAGACATTCAATGGATGTAACGAAGTATGTCAAAAAGACATTCCCATTACATAAAATAGGGGTACATTGGCACTAAAAATGGATTAAAAATATACGCCATTGGATGTTTTTTGGCTTTATGAATGATTCATAAAATACATTCAATGTACATTCAACCGACGTTAGGTTCCGTGTGGGTTATTAGAGTCTTGATTTTGCGAATCGGGGGAGAAAGATCCTTTAGGCACTGACGTGTCAAGAGAAATAAAATTGGTGCGTCATGTTAAGAGTATTTAAAATTAAATTATAGTGTCAATAATTTTAAAATTGTTATGTCAAGTAAAGTATCGTAAAATATTTTAATAGTTATATAATAGAGTTATAGATCGAGCTTAGTTTTTGTATGTCAGTTCTAAAATTTATGGCGTTGGAGTGTGCCTTAATTTGGATCATTTCTAGGATTAGTCTTTTTTTGAGCCAATTTTCATTGTTTAAAATTTTTACATTGTCGAATTGAAAGTCATGTTTTTGTTCTATTGCATGTTGTGCTAAGGCTATGTGTATTGTGGTAGTATGTTTTAGGCTATTTTTATGTTCTTTTATTCTGGTATCAAGGTATCTCTTGGTTTGGCCGATGTATGTGGCATGCAATCCTCACAATCGATTTTGTAAACTATGTTGGATTTTTGGTTGTTATTTATTTTGTCTTTGGTGGAGCCAGTAATCGATGAAATGTTGTGTTTATTGTTTGTGACTAATGTTACGTTGTATTGTTGGAAAAGACGAATTAGTTGATGATGGATGTTTTTTGTGTAAGGAAGATTTATTAGTCTGGAAGAATCAAAATTGTTGTTTTTCTTTTTTTGATTGTTGATTGTGGAAAGCCGATGTTTTATTATTTTTTCTGTTAAAGAGATCGGATAGCAATTTTGTGTCATCGTGTTACTAATAAGTTTGAGATTTTTTTGGTGAAGTGAAGGATGAGATAATTTTATTGCTCTGTCAACCTGCATGTAAATTATGGTTTTTTTTGGGAAAGTGGGTGGTGTGAAAAGAAATGTATGAATCTGTCTGACTAGGTTGGTTTCCTATACCAATTTCCCATAATTGAATTTTGTTTATGGATTAAAAGTATATTAAGAAACGGGATTCTTTTGTCTAGTTCATTTTCTGATGTAAATTGTGATTTTGGGTTATATGAGTCAAAACTCTTTTTGGTGGATTCAATTTTGTCTGTTGGTAGAGCAATAATAATATCATCAACATATGTTTTATATAGTGGTAACGAAAATTTTAATTTTTCCAGACAATTTGTTTCAAGATCAATCATGACGCTGTTAGATAGTATTGGAGCCAGAAGTGAGCCCATTGGTAACCCTGAGATCTGTTGGTAAATTTTATTTTGAAATGTAAAGAAAGTTGAGAACATGATGTATACTACGGTTTTAATTATATCGTTTAAAGGAAATGTTTTTGAAAATAGATTTGATCTTTTTTGAAGGCTTTGAATAACAAGTTGTAATGGGATGTTGGTATAGAGAGAAGCAACATCAAACGAGACCAATTTGTGGTTGACTGGAATTGAGATGTTAGAAAGTGAATGTTTTAGGTGGAAACTATCTTTGGCGTGTGAATTAGTCGTATTGATTAATTTAGAAAGTTTTGATTGTATAAATTCAGCTAGTTTATGTGTTGGACTATTTATTGATGATACCATTGGACGAAGTGGATAATTATTTTTATGAATTTTTGGCAGACAATAGAGACGAGATAAGTTGCAATTTTCAGCTTTTAAGTATTTGAATTTTGTTTCATCAATGATTTTTAGGGTTTTCCATCTGGAGAGAATAATGTTAATGCCTTTTTGTAGAGTGTTGATGGGATTTCTATTTGTTAATTTGTAAGTTGAGGAATCTGCGAGTAAATTATGAGTTTTTGTAATGTAATCTGATTTGTTAAGAATGACTGTTGAATTTCCTTTGACAGCTCGCGTAACTGAAAGTTGAGGGTTGTTTTTTTAAGAATGAGAACGTGTGTTTTATAATTTGATTAGTGTTGGAAAATGATGTTGGAATATTTATTTTGTTTAAGATTTTAGTGAATCTGGTTCTAATTTCGATTTGTCTAGGTTTGTCGAGTAAGAAATCTAATTTGGACTCAAGTTCGGAGATTGATTTGTGAATATGAGGTTTTATGTTTGAGAGTTTGAGGTAAGGAAAACAAAACTTCAAATCGACATTTTCAAAAATTTTCAATTCGACAATGTAAAAATTTTAAACAATGAAAATTGGCTCAAAAAAGACTAATCCGAGAAATGATCGAAATTAAGGCACACTCCAACGCCATAAATTTTAGAACTGATACAAAATGAGATACAAAAACTAAGCTCGATCTATAACTCTATTATGTAACTATTAAAATATTTTACAATACTTTACTTGACATAACAATTTTAAAATCATTGACACTATAATTTAATTTTAAATACTCTTAACATGACGCACCAATTTTATTTCTCTTGACTCAGTTTCTCTCGAACTCTCTGTGATCACACAACTCAATATGTAACTGAGAAATGTAAATTTCGAGTTTTTGTTTATTTTGGAAGACTTTTTATATCTTAAAATCATCACAGTCATTTGATACTTTATTAAAATTTCTTTTAAATTAATCACGTACATTAAATTTTCACAAAAAAATATAAAACTTTCTTATAATTATTAAAGCCTTACAGATGATAAAAGTAGCTAAAAAACGATAAATTCTTCCATCTATTGAGTATACTCCAGCAAAACAGTATTTATTTCCATAAATACTGTCTTTTGAAATAACCTTCCAAATATAAGCAAAAGCTAGATACATCAACAACATCGAAGTTAGTCATTTCTCATATTTCATTTCTTTATAACTCCATAGTATAATAAACCACACTCTCACACACCACTCATTTCAAACACCGATGAATAAGAAGAATTAACGCAATACAAGAACTTATTCATATCAAATCAAATACAGGGTGCGCCAGAGAAACTTACTTATTTGAAAGGTCAATAAAAACAAAAGTACTTCAATTATTGTTTTAAATTTTTTTTTATTTGAGAATACAATATCCCAATTTTTTTTTCATGCAGTCTTGAAAATGACATCGGATAAATGGCGACCCCCATTGCGCATACACTGATGAAGTCGATTTTTGAAATTCGTATCCACTCCTTGCAGCATATCAATCGGTATGTTGGCAATGGCGTCGCGAATGTTGTTCTTGAGGTGTGCTATGGTCCGTGGTCGATCGACATAAACCAGAGATTTCAAATAACCCCATAAAAAGAAATCGCATGGAGTCAAATCTGGAGAGCGTGCCGGCCATTGGAGATCGCCTCTGAGAGAGATGAGGCGGCCGGGGAAATGTTGTCGCAACAAATTCATTGAGCCAATTATAGGGATGAAATTGAAGGTCTTCATGGAGAATTCGTCGAACAGTGGTGTCAGAAATTCCCATAGCAGCTGCGTGTTTGCGAGCCGAACGCCGGGGAGAACGCACAACTGACTGCCTCACTCTTTCGACATTTTCCGGAGTTCTGATGGTCCGTTGAAGTCCATTTCTGGGTTTAGCGACACTTCCACACTCCCGAAATGAGGTAACCCACGACAGAATCGAATTACGGCCAGGAACGAGTCTGTGAGGAGGAATTTCAAAGCGAGCGCGGAAGGCACGTTGCGTAGCAACAAGTGAGCGACCGTTAGAAAAGAAGCTCTCGACTGCGAAGGCCAGCTGCTCTCTAGACCAGAGCATGATGGCAACTGACTGGAGGGAGAAACAAACTTGGGAACTTCCCCCTCCAGATGCGCCCCCTCTCGCCCCTCTACCCGCCCAACTCACCGCGCGGGAATTTTTTCAAATAAGTAAGTTTCTCTGGCGCACCCTGTAGTTACGACCAAAACAGAATTAACATAACAGTTATACAAAACGGCCAATTTTATAACACAATCATAACATAAAACATTCTTGTATTTAATTCCTTCAAACTTGATTTGTAAAATTTGTGTATCAAAATTTATAGAGAAAAATATAATTTCTGAAGAGGACCCGAACCAAAGGGTCGGAACGTAAGAAAGCATCATTTATTTCTATCGCTGACCTTGGAAAACCTCTAATGGCCGGACTGAAGCCGAATCTTCAACTAGCAAATTTTTTTATAGAGGTTGTGCTCCTCGCAGCCCAGGCGGTTGAGCCCAGACGCCCGCTCCTGGGGGCGCCACATACCACCAGCGTCCGACTTGCAGTGCCGCATGCAAGCATGCAGACACCGCTCGCCAGGCGACGCGATGCCACCCAGGTCTACGGTATGGTTGGCTCGGGTACCCCGGGTTCGCCAGTGCCCGTACAACCCGCCACTGAGTGGTGGAACTGCCCCTGGGGGAGCGTGACAGCGACAGTGAACGCAGAGATCCGGGACATTAAAAAGGATTAGCCGAGGATCAACCCGGTAAGTCCCTCGTCACTTGCGTTACTCGCCGCCAACAGTCTCATGCCAATAATTCCCCGTGTGTTAGGCTTTCGAGTAATTATTGCGTCCCTAATAAATCCGCGTCTCGCATTTTTTCCCTTTTTTGTGCAGTGCGTGCTTTTTCCCCTTCCCCTCCCCGCGTCAGCACTTACGAGTTTTATCTTATAAATCGCTCGTTTTGCGCAATCACCGCCGAGGAACCGTAGTGTAATTTTTCCCTGAACTCCGCCCCCCCCCTTGCCGACCGAGGATCCCCCGCGACCCTGAGATCCCCGTTTGCGAAGTAACTTGAGAAACTGCTCTCAGAGCTGGCGCCTAACAAACCTCTTGCGAATAAGGTACAATTAGAATAAGGTAACTCAAGTCTGAGTGGTAGCGCTCGATTTTTGCCCCTTTTGGTTTGCACGGAAAATTCACGCTTTACGTTCCATCTCGAATAACTCTAGAACTAATTAAGGCCTTAGGCCACAGTAACGGGTGTAAAATCATGTGCGAATTTAAAAAATTTTTCGCATGAAAAAGTGATTCACTCATACAATTAATTACACATTTATTTAGTATGAATATCAAGCTGTTAGAATTTTATTTTTGATGTACAAAATGGCCGACTATTCGAAACTTCTCGAAACAGCTTTTTTCGGCGTGACAAATAACTTCAACAATTTTCACTCGATTTACTTCAAATTTGAAAGTTATGTTCCTAATTGCATTTCGCAGAGAAGTACGTACGGAATTTCTGATTAATCGAAAACTTTTCATTTTATGAGCAGTTTATGAGCAGTTATAACGAAATTTCAAATACCTACAACTTTTGAGTAAAACAATATTTTTTAAATTCCGTACGTACTTCTCTAGGTATTCTAATGTAGATTGACGAGAATTTTTGTTTTTTGTTCTAGGTAAAAAATTGTGGATGCTGAATGTCATGCCGCGGAGCGGCTAAAAAAAGATAACAAAAGAAAATATTAGTAGACGGCCATTTTGTACATCGAAAAAAAAATATATTTTCTAACAGCTTGATACTCATACTATATAGATGTGTAATTAATTTTATGAGTGAATCACTTTTTCATACGAAAAAAAATTGTTAAATTCGCACATCATTTTATACCCGTAACTGTGGCCTAAGGCCTTAATATTTGTTGAGTCCAGTTGAAGATCCTCAACGCTAAACTCCTCAGCTTGAGAAATCTATTTTTTTTTTAAATCTCGATATCATTTTGACACAAATTACAGTTTTTTGGAAAATGGCTTTTTCTGCCAGACGTATGCATATTTCGAAAAAGATTATTTTTTTCGACATATCGCAATATTCATACATTTCAAGAATTTAATCGACCACGTGATGTAGATAAACGCTAACGATTACAATAAACAGCAACGAGGACGTGGGAGTTTTTAAAAATAAACGTCATCTCCTTTTATTGAATACTCACGACGAGCCTGGCGCGTCCAACAAAGCGGCTTTCTTCCGAGCCGTTTTCGCGATTCTCTTAAGTTCTACTATCGTACGCTTAATGTGAGCCAATTGACTCTCAACGTCGTCCCGATCTACCTCCACGGGGTATCCTCTTCGCTTGCAGAGCTGCTGGTACATGTTCCAGCAGCAGAATCTCACCCGCGTGAGCTCGAGATCTTTCGTTGCTGCCGTTGATTTTATCCTCGACACGATGGTCTGCCATCTCAGTGCTTCGGCCTTCGCGCGCTCGTATCTTCCTTGCAAAACTGCCAATTTGCTGTTGAGATCCACCAGTACACGTCCCTTCTCCTCTGTCATGTGTTGCTATCAGGATATAGAGAAATAAGTAGGGGAGAGACAACAGAAGCAATGGAAAGCATAGACGCGAGAGGAACCTGGTGGTCCATACGGAAACGAAATATACCGAAGCTAGAAAGAAGAATAAAAACGGGCATGAAAATTGAAATCGACCAAGAAATTCAATCCGCTTGGAACAAGAGTAACGTGTCCATGTACTGCAAGGAATACAAGCATATAGAGCGAGAAATAGAGCAGATAATGAGTGATTCTGTGACAAAAATACTACCAGGATACCGACTATGCCATTACACGAAAGACAGTCCATAGTTATATTCTGTTATGTTTTCCACTCACAATTATCATTTATTAATTTTTTTATAAACATTTAAAAGCACAATAGCGTGTTTTTTTCGTTTTTCGCTTTCAAAATAAAAACTAATGAAGCAATCTTGATGCTCTGAAGAAAGGAATTGTAGAGAATCAAAATGCGAATAAAATGAGCTATTGAACGACTCGATCGGATTATTAACGAAGAAACACAGGAAAAATCAGCGTTTTTTCAAAGATGCATAACGCCGCCATTTTTTCAAGCTGTAGCGCAGGCTCTCCGCAAGATAACCCAGGTGGTGTCGGATAATTAGTTTTTCCATAATTGCAAATCGAATTTTTTAATGCACTATTATGCAGTGTTTCTCGATGCGTCATGGATGGTCCGATTTCAATTTTCCAAACAGATTTTAAAGGAAGAAGTGTACTACAAAGTGTATATTCTCACTTTGCATTAAAATGCTGTGAAATAGGTGAGAAATACTTGCAAACATGATTGAAAACGAACGAGCCCATGAAAGCGGTTGAGTAGTAGGGGCAGAACGGCAGACGTGGGGAGCGCGTACATATAGTAATAGAAGCGCGCTGCGCGCAAGTTATGAATCTGCACATTCAATTACCTCAGCAACTACTTCAGCTATCTTAATTTTTTTGGCGTAACTGAACCAGCGAAAACTGATCCTTCATTCGGATTTTATTAATAATCAGTAGAAAAGCTGCTGTTGGATTTTCTTTGCTACATATCCTGATACAGGGATCTTCCCCCTTGATACATAACCCCATATTCCAGTTTTCCATATATCCCGACCTTGCGGCCGCAGCCGACTTCCCCCTCTGTATCGCATTCACCATGCATTTCTGCTTTGGGTGTAGGGAAACTGCGGAAAACCTATACCAATACAGCCGGTCCCGAGTTCGCTTCACAGTCTCGGAGCTAGTCGCGTTTCGTCGAGAAATAACTCACAGGCTACAGCGACACTCGCACGACACACACACGTACCGGTCCGTGTGCGCGACACGCGCGTAGAACTGGAGCTACGTCACGCCCGTGTTTTTATTTCTCTCCGAAACTACGAGACGGTGATTCGAACCCGCGACCTCCCGATGTGTTGATTCCAGAGGCAAGCACGCTAACCACTAGACCAACACATCGGTTCATATCCTGATATTAATATCATATTGATAAAATGCTGTGCAACAGGTGACATATAAACAGCCAGGAAGCTTGTTTATTGAAGTACATAGTAATTGTTTTATCAGACAATTATTGCACAAATCTGGTCTCGAATAAACTACATATTAACATTATTATATACTAACTTATTAACCTACTTATAATCGCATATCGTATATTATTGCACTTAATCGGAACAAATTATTACATCTTTAAGTAACTATGTTCAATGAGTATTAATAATATTCTCTTTCTTTTTGCAGGCTTCGAACAGTACAATTCATCAACATTTACATCAATATTTTCTATGTGCATGAAAATACGGCTTTCGTCGACATTATCATCCTCGAATGTACATTCATCGTCCGACTCGGCTGGAAGATTGTTGGTCACTATTGTCCCTCACGTGCATTTACAGCCATATTTGCAAGCACTTTTCACTTCTGCACTTTTCAACAGCAGCTTTTCCACTGATTATTAATGAAATCCGAGTAAAGAATCAGTTTTTCCTGGTTCAGTTACCCCAAAATAAAAAAAAATTAAGATATCTCCAGTAGTTGCTGAGATATTCGAATGTGAAGATTTATATCTTGCGCGCAGCGCGCTCCTATTACTATACAGGGTGTATCTTAACTACTAGTTTTCCGTTCGTGAGGATATGGCAAATCGTCTACCTTTCCAAGCAAAACGCTTTTTTTTAAATGTTGTGCGACATAAAAAATTGACCGAGATATTCACGAATAAAGTCCAACGGTGAGTAAACAATGGCACAGTAGTTTCGGAGTCTAAGCGAGCGCGCGCGAGGGTTCGTATCCACATTCGGGCTTTTGGATTTGAACTTTCAATTTTCAATTTTGAAATATGAGTTTTCAACGTTATCCGGTCGCCCAAATGAATTATTAAATAATAAAAAATTGTTAATTAAAAACATGTTAAACATTGTTATCCGTTGTTTACTCGGAAGATCTTTAGATCTTTACATCTTCCGAGTAAACAATGGACGATAGTGTCTAAAATTTTTCATTTATTATTTAATACTTTATTTGCGCGACCGGATAAGGTTTAAAATTCAAATTTCAACATTTGAAATTGAAAGTTTGAACTTTAAATTACAATTTCTATTCAACAAAAATCAAAGGATTTGAATCCACTTGGGCAAACGGGGATTCGAACCCTCGGCCACTCTCGCTTAGACGCCGAAACTACTGTGCCATTGTTTACTCACCGTTGGACTTTAGTCGTGAATACCTACATCAGCCAATTTTTGTGGTACGACATTTAAAAAAAGCGTTTTGCTTGGAAAGAGACACTCTATATGCTCACGAACGGAAAACTAGTAGTTAAGATACACTCTGTATATACACGCTCCCCGCGTCTGCCGTTACACCTCCACTACTCAACCACTTTCACGCGCTCGTCCTTTTTCAGTCATGTTTGCAAATATTTCTTACCTATTTCGCAGCATTTTAATGCAAAATGAGAATATGCGTTTTGTAGTACTATACTTTTACTGTCAAAATCAGTTTGGAAAATTGAAAGCGGACCATCCATGACGCATCCAGGCACGCTGCAAGATAGTACATTGAAAAATTCTGCTTGCAATTATGCAAAAATTAATTATCCAACGGTGCCTGGGTTGTGCACATAAAAAGTACCTATCAGTCACTACTATCTCGCGGAGAGCCTGCGCTACAACTTGCAAAGTGGCAACGTTATGCATTTTTTTAAAACACTGATTTTTCCTGTTTTTATCCGTTAATAATTCGATCGAGTCGTTCCAACCTCACTTTCTTTGCATTTTGATTCTCGACAATTTGTCTCTCCAGAGCATCAAGATTGCTTCATTAGTTTTCATTTTACAAGCGAAAAACGAAAAAACGATTTTTTGCTTTTAAATGTTTATCGAAAAAATTTAATGATAGTTGCGAGCTGAAAACATAACCGCATATAACTACGGACTGTCTTTCATGTGATGGCACAGTCGGTATCGGGGTAGTAATTTTGTCATGCAAAAATCTATTGCTTGGTGTAATAGAGGGACGGGGGTACGCATGGAATGTCACTGGGAAACACGGCGCTCAGTGAAGGAAAAAAGAAACGTGGGCAAGGATAAGATGCGGTCGTGACGGAAAACCCGGGAAACAAGGGTCTGCAGACGCCAGATGTGGAACATACGAGAAATCAACTGAAAATTCCAGGCATTTTCCGAACGCACGCCAGTTAGAGGGAAATTAAACCGAAAGATAGTGAATGAACTGGAACAATTGCTGGGTAACAGAAGGGGGGGTTGAAGGAGACTAAAAAATGGAAGCGCAACCAAAAATGTAGCTGGCAAGACAATATGTGATTACATTTATCCCTTTGAGAAACGATTTAGAATAGATATAAGAAAACTGGTATAAGGGGAAAGGCACTAATGAAAGCACCCTTCAAAGGAAAATAACAAGAAATTAATTACTACTATATGTATGTTGGGTTGTTTGTTACATAAAAACCCGTGCCAAAAATACTATATATATTCAAAAACAACCAAAGTTACAGTTAAAACGCTTTTTTCAGTTTAAACGTGTTTTACCTAATAAAAACTAGTTCTTACTGAATGCCTTGGTTACAACTAGTTTTTCCCAGCGAAAATTAGAATTACTGATCAATAAATTTGGACTAGAACATCTAGAATTTACTGATGAATAAAAACCTAAACCCAAACACTGTGCTTAATGAAAAACGTTGGTTACATTCACTCAGTCGATCAAGCTAGACCAACGGTCATTTAGAACAAGTTTTAAGTCATTTATTTAGTTGGAACTAGTTTTTACTCGGTACGCAATAAAACGCAATAAAACTGAAAACGGGGTTTCAGGCATGGGTCGCACGTCCGGGCGGTAAAAATTCAATGGTCAAGTCTTCTCCTAGACGGTTTACATTTTGGGCAATCGAAGAGAAAGGCGTGGTTCGTCGTTCAACAGAGCGGAAGGTGCTCCTTTTTTTTCCGAAATATAAGCCGTCTCTGAGAACACTGAATATCTGCAAATCAGCTATCTCTCTCGTACTCATAGCCGTTAGGTCGGTTTGACACATGCCATAAACTGTGACATATTGGGTCATCGTATAAATAATGCAGTTTTAATTGATGTTTTCGTTATGGTCAAGTGAATTTTGGAATTGACCTTGAATGTCTATCAGAAAGATGGAAAAGCATTGTAGAAAATGAAGGAGTATATTACAAATTTAAAAAAAATGGTTTTATCTTTATTTTGAAAAAACATAAGTAGAAAAAAAACCACATTATTTATGGGATCTACAAACAAATATGATTGAAGTTTACATCTTAGGAATGCAAAACCATATTTGTAAATTGTTTTAATTTCTTGTAGCACAACTATCCACAACATAAATCTCGACTGTTTGTGTGGTTATCTCTTTAATTTTATAATTTAACTAGGAATTTTTTTTTAAATAAAAACTTTTGCTGCATTCCAACGTTACAAATTTTAATACCATTATAAATTGGTAATCCACTGCTTCTCTTTTTTGTCTTTCCATAAATCTTCATGTGTTCGGATATACTTTGATATTTTATGGCCAAGCCAATATCGAATTCATCAATTTCAATTGACCTGACAAATTGCAACTGTACCATTTCTATGCCAGTGACTTCCAAGGCCTCGAGATTTTGATCCTGATGTCGAGCCAGTATGTTCCTGGACTCTACCAGGCTCTCGTATCTATTGAAAATATCTCCGATGCTCTGAAAATCACCGCCGGTCTCGTTCACCACGGTCTCCAAGTAATTCTGATACATCCTGTACTCTTGGACTCGCTTTCGCATGCTTTCGTGTACAGCCTTCACGTACTCCAGCTCTTGGGTTAGTTCGGATATCTAGATCAGGAGAAAAATGTGTGCTAGCGAAAGATCGGATGGCACAAAGGTTCGGACAGCGACCCATACTTGCTCGTAACACTTGGAGCAACGCTCTTGTTCCTCTGCAATTTTATGGCTTGCTCGCTCGCGCTTCTCATTGTTCTCTTTGACAAATTTGTTGAATTTTATCAAAGACTGTCGGAAGAGTTCCTCCTTGCGTCCTAGACCGGCCCATTCTTTGGCTAAATGGATCCTCCTCTTCTCTCGCCCAGCAATTTTTCCCTCAAGCTCGCTCTCCACGAGACTCAGCTCCTGGTGGGATTCGACCAGCTGTGCAATCGGATTCACCCTCGCGGTGTCCCATCGCGGATACTTCCTATCGAATTATCAGTCGACAATTTCCAAAGCGATATGAGAAATTGGGCTTAGGGTCTATCGCGTTGTTGTACGTTACTTCAAGCAGCGGTTGTTGAACTTGGATTGAAAATATTCGGACACCGCTTTTTGGTGATCGCTCGTGATGCCCGGCCGCGCAAGGAGATCCTCTTGATTCCTCGAAGTTGGCTTCATTCGTGAAAAAACTACCGCCTTATGGGACAGCCGAGAGGGAAGAGTTTCTCATTGATCGATCAAACTTGGCGCCCGTCATCGCTTAGTTGCGTGCTCACCTCGGAGTTGTGTGCGCAGCTATCAAGAAAACTAGAGGTAAGGAGTACGAACGCAGTGTTGAAGAAACGTCCATGAAAATCCAGATGAGAAGGGTGGCGCTGCTCTCCTACCGAACCGAATTGAAGACAGCAACGAACCAGTGCCGTACAATATGCAGAAAGCATCCTTTGCTACTTCATATGCAGCGATCATTTGATTAAATTAATTGTAAAACCTGTGCAGTACGATATGCAAAAAGCACCCTTTGCTTCTTCATATGGAACGGTAATTTGATCACATTAATTGTGAAACCAGTTGGTTAGGAAATTTCTATATATTAGATAGAGAATTCTTATATAGATAATATAGATTGTTTTGGCGAATAACAACGAAATGCGGAAATTTAGTGAATATGTTTTTTCTTTCGTTGCGGAAGCAGTAACAAACAAAATTTATTTATAGACCGAAGAAAATTAATAAGAATTTCGAATCCCGACAAAATTTTTACAACTGATCACACATCATGATACGCTGTGCAGATAAAGAATAATAATGAAACACAGAAATTAAGTCAATGTTTTTTTTTATTGTGGAAGCATTAACAAACAAGATTTATTTATAGACACAAGGAAATTCATAAGAATTTTGAATCTGGACAAAACTTCTACAAATTATCACTCATTATGATACACTGTACAGATAAAGAATAGTAACGAAATACACAAATTAAGTCAATATGTTTTTTTTTCGTTGCGTAAGCAGTAACAAACAAAATGTATTCCTAGATACACGAAAATTCATGAGAATTTTGAATCCAGACACAAAACTTTTACAAATTATCACACATATTCACACATTATAAAATGCTGCACAGATAAAGAATAATAACGAAATACAGAAATTAAGTCAATATGATTTTTTTTTGTTGCGGAAGCAGTAACTAACAAGATGCATTTATAGACACAAGAAAATTGATAAGAATATTGAATCACGACAAAAGTTTTACAAATTATCACACATCATATTCACACTGATGACAAGCTGTACAGATAGAGAATAATAACAAAGTACAGAAATTATGACAATATTTTTTTTTTCGTTGCGGAATCAGTAACATAACTTATTTATAGACACAAGAAAATTCATGAGAATTTTGGATCCAGACAAAAGTTTTACCGCAACGAAAAAAAGCATATTGACTTAATTTCTGTATTTCATTATTATTCTTTGTCTGTACAGCGTATCATAATGTGTGATAATTTGTAGATGTTTCGTCTACATTCAAAATTCTTATAAATTTTGTGAAAGTGATAAACTATTATCTCGTCATGACAGGACCCTTTCTAGCGTGATCGGTCAACGAGAATAATAATGCAAAAAAAATAAAAACGTAAGACAATAGGAAAAAATCAAAACTGTAAGATTGATTTATCTGTAAAGTGTATCATAACATGTGAATATGATGTGTGATAATTTGTAAAAGTTTTGCCTGGATTCAACATTTTTATGAATTTTCTTGTATCTATAAATGAATTTTTGTTTGTCAGTGCTTCCGCAACGAAAAAAAAACATTGACTTAGTTTCTGTATTTCGTTATTATTGTTTATCTGTACAGCGTATTATTATGTGTAAATATGATGTGTGATCATTTGTGAAAGTTTTGTCGGGATTCAAAATTCTCATGAATTTTCGTGTATCTAGAAATAAATTTTGTTTGTTACTGCTTCCGCAAAAAAAATATATGGACTTAATTTGTTTATTTCCTTATTATTCTTTATCTGTACAGCGTATCATAATGAGTGATAATTTGTAGAAGTTTTGTCTAGATTGAAAATCCTTATGAATTTTCTTATGTCTATAAATGAATTTTGTTTGTTACTTCTTCCCCAACGAAAAAAAACATTGACTTAATTTCTGTATTTCATTATTATTCTTTATCTGTACAGCGTATCGTGATGTGTGATCATTAGTCAAAGTTTTGTCTGGACTTAAAATTCTTATGAATTTTCTTTGGTCTATAAATAATTTTTGTTTGTTACTGCTTCCGCAACGAAAAAAAAACACATTGACTGAACTTCCGCATTTAGTTATTATTCTCCAAAACAATCTATATTATTTATACATTAGGCAAAAGAATTAAAGGATATTGAAAAAGTCCGCCAATTTTAGGGTCATTTTCAAATAGCTGTAACTCCTCAAAAAATGGTCGTACAGCAAAATAAAAAAAGCAAATTGAAGGTGTGAATCTCTAGTTTGGAGATTTTGAGCTCAAACATTTTTCGCATCAGCCAATTTTTAGTAGCCATAAAAAAACCAAAGTAAAAAAAAATTTCAAAATTTTTGCTCATCTTTCACAGTCTGCACGGACTTTAATACATTTTTTTGAATGATCGGATTAAAAGGATCGTCTAGCTGGATTTTTCCCTTTAATTTGAGCGGTCGGAGAGCTCTGTACGATTTTTTCTCGCTGAGTTATCGATATTCAAAGCAAAAATGACACTTTTGACTTTGATGACTGATTACTCGGAGACTAATGGTCGCACAGAAAAACCAGAGGGTTTTGGAAACTTTGAAGTATTCTCTATAAGATGCTTTTATCATTCTTTTATCAAGATTTTTTTTATGCGGGAAAATGGATTTAAAAAAACGTGGAAAATGGCATATTTACGAATATTCTTTTAACTAAGGATTATTTTGCCAACATCGAATAGATAAAAAAAAAATCGTTTTTTATGACCCCAAAGTATCCTTAAAAAGCCCTCAAAAGTTTAAACCTCTGCGATATTTTTTCATTGTGTTCCAAATGATCGAAATTGTGGTTTTTGCCAAAAATCGGATAAAGGCTAAATCTACCACCTTTTATTCGTCTTTTGAGAATCACAATTGTTTTGGCACTGATCCGGATTTCTTAAAAAATGTTGATTTTTGAACAACGGGAACAATTTTTTGTTGAATGAAAAAAAAATTAATTAAAAAAGTATTTCTTTGACAAAAAAAATTAATTTAAAAAATTCGACAAAAATTGTTGGTTTTTTTTTATAGCGCTGAACGTTTTTCATGGTACGACGAGCGATTGGAGTTGTTAGAATTCACAGTTCTTTGAATGTGTGCGTGTGGAACACACACACAAAGAAGCGTAAATCCAACCGAGCAACCTCTACGTGGTACGCTTTAGGTTACGCTAATGCCAATGGTGAATAAAATGTTTATACAAAAAATCTTGATCTAATGATCGTGGGACGTGTGCGTAGGGTGTCATATCGTATCGTAGGGATGTAAATTGTACACACGCACACATTCAAAGAACTGTGAATTCCAACAACTCCAATCGCTCGTTGTATCGTGAAAAACGTTCAGGGCTATAAAAACATCTAACAATTTGTTTTCGATTTTTTAAAATTAATTTTTTTTATAAACAAAAAACTTTTTTTAATTAATTTTTTTTTCTTCATTGAACAAAAATTTGTTCCCGTTATTCAACAATCAACACTTTTTAGCACCGGAAGTTTTGATCAGTGCCAAAAAAAATTGTGATTCTCAAAAGACGAATAAAAGGTGGTAGATTTAGCCTTTAATCGATTTTTGGCAAAAACCACAATTCCGATCATTCGGAACACAATAAAAAAAAATTGCAGGGGTTTTATCTTTTGAGAGCTTTTTTAGGATACTTTGAGGTCATAAAAGACCGAAATTTTTTTCGTCTATTCGATATTGGCAAAATAATCCTTAGTTAAAAGAATATTCGTAAATATGCCATAGTAGTATAGCTATGAGAGTTCTAAACAGGGAGGCTAGAGTGGGAGGAGTCCGATCTCTTATGGAGAGACTTGAAAAAAGTGGCTACAAAAATGTGGTCCTACCGGGATGGCGCCACTATCTCTAAAATCTCGAGACACGAGCTGGGTGTGACAGAGACGGAACAAGAAAATAATGAGAAGTGAGCTGCAGTGCAGCCAGATCGCGCGCAAAAGTTACCCCCTCTCTAGTCTCTTGCGCGCCCATCACACAATCATAGTAGCGCGTGTCCGTGAGCGAGCGACGCTCGGACGTCTTCGGAAAGAGCCGAGCGCCATCGAAGTTTCCCGACCGCGCCTTCGGCAGCTACACCACACATGGACGCTGAGCACGTTCATGTGCGGCCAAGCCGAAACGAAGGCTTCGAGGGAAAAAGCAATCTGAGCACGACTCGCGCGTGACGTCACCCGACGGCACGAGCGAGGCTTTTAGATGATTTCAATGCTTATTTAGCTCTTGGTTCTCTGCGTTATTAATGTATACAAAAAAATGTATCGCACACTCTGATCGCTTATTTTTTTAGTTTATACGTTAATTTAAATATAATAATAAATCTAAATTACAAGTTATCTATCTTCTAAAATATTGTTTACGCTTTACTCACACCCGTCCTTACGCCAAATAAATTATAATTCATAAAATTAAGCGGAAATATATTTATATTCGTATTATTATATTAATTCTCATAGCTCTCATATGAAAACTCTCATATGAAAAACACAAAAAAAAACTTCAAAACCTTAGATTTCAACGAACCAAGAACATACATCTTCACATTTTCAATCATGACGAATTTTTAAGAACAATATCATCACAAACACATCTGAACCAAAACAATATACATTACCTAAATTATCAAAACAAATCAAACAACACAAAATCACAACATCTTATACTCAACGCTTACTAATAGACAACAGGACACAAATAATAATCTTTCCACTGATCCTCTGAATAATATAAATTCGACAAACACATTAAATAAAACAAAAGAATGGCTTATAAATCTCTCCAACATTGATATTCCGCTACACATTTCCACATTCTTGTCTCTAGGTGAAAAGTTTTGTTTTCCTTACCTCAAACTCTCAAACATAAAAACTCATATCCACAAATCGATCTCCGAACTTGAGTCCAAATTAGATTTTTTACTCGACAAACCTAGACAAATCGAAATTAGAACCAGATTCACTAAAATCTTAAACAAAATAAATATTCCAACATCATTTTCCAACACTAATCAAATTATAAAACACACGTCCTCATTCTTAAAAAACAACCCTCAACTTTTAGTTACACGAGCTGACAAAGGAAATTCAACAGTCTTTCTTAACAAATCAGATTACATTACAAAAACTCATAATTTACTCGCAGATTCCTCAACTTACAAATTGACAAATAGAAATCCCATCAACACTCTACAAAAAGGCATTAACAATATTCTCTCCAGATGGAAAACCCTAAAATTCATTGATGAAACAAAATACAAATACTCAAAAGCTGAAAATTGCAACCTATCTCGTCTTTATTGTCTGCCAAAAATTCATAAAAATAATTATCCACTTCGTCCAATAGTATCATCAATAAATAGTCGAACACATAAACTAGCTGAATTTATACAATCTAAACTTTCTAAATTAATCAATACGACTAATTCACACGTCAAAGATAGTTTCCACCTAAAACATTCACATAATAACATCTCAATTCCACTCAACTACAAATTGGTCTCGTTTGATGTTGTTTCTCTCTATACCAACATCCCATTACAACTTGTTATTCAAAGCCTTCAAAGAAGATCAACTCTATTTTCAAAAACACTTCCTTTAAACGAAATAATTAAAGCCATAGAATACATCATGTTCTCAACTTTCTTTATATTTCAAAATAAAATTTACCAACAAATCTCAGGGTTACCAATGGGCTCACCTCTGGCTCCAATACTATCTAACATCGTTATGATTGATCTTCAAACACATTGTCTGGAAAATCGCTTGTAGAATATGTGCACTTTCTGGTACTGACGATTCGCGGCCGGATGGATGATTGGTTCTTTTTGGGGATAATGCTTTATCGCTTGATGAAAGTATGAGAATTAATGAGTCAAAGATGTGTGCGGCCGTGTTGATGACAAGTTGCTAGTTGAAGATTCGGCTTCAGTCTGGCCAATAGAGGTTTTCCAAGGTCAGCGATGGAAATAAATGATGCTTATATAAAATTGTTTACGCTTTACTCATACCCGTCCTTATGCCAAATAAATTATAATTCAAAAAAGTAAGCGGAAATATATTTATATTCGTATTATTATATTAATTCTCATACTTTCATCAAGCGATAAATCATTATCCCCAAAAAGAAGCCGCGAATCGTAAGTACCAGAAAGTGCACATATTCTACAAGCGATGAGATGGTCCGTTGGTAGCGTTCCTGGCTTCGGTCCGCAGGGGCCCCTAGTGCAAATTTTTCTCCAAATTTTTCATAATTTCTCATATTTTAGTCGTATTTGAGATTTTCGGAGAAAAAATGATTTAAAACAGATTCAAGTTCTGGTCTATTTCCCAAAAACACATTTTTTTACTGAAAATTCATGATTCCTCATTTTTTCCCGGAAATTTCTCTTTTTCCTATGACCCGAGTGAACGGCTGCGGACATATTCGGAGAAAAGTTAAAGATGAAAAGAAATGAGATTTTCGTAAAAAAAAACTTATTATTATTATTTTTTTTCGGAAATTTCCCTTTTTCCTATTACCTGAGTGAATGGCTGCGAAAATATTCGGAGAAAATTTAGAGATGAAAAAAATTAGATTTTCGTAAAAAAAACTTATCATTTTTTTTTCGGAACTTTTTCTTTTTCGTATTGAGCGAACGGCTGCGGAGATATTCGGAGAAAAGTTATAGATGAAAAAAATGAAATTTTCGCAAAAAAAACTTACATTTTTTTATCCCTCATAATTCTGAGAAATAATGAATTTCCGAAATGTTTGCAAACATTATTTTCCTTAAGGGGTAACACCACTGTAACGGCCTGCCACGAAGTGTTTTAGACAAATAATACTTGGGGTAATTATTAAGCATATATTGAAGTATATTGCAAAAAAAATTTATGGGAAAATATTACAAAATGACGACACTGCAGCAAATTCTTCCGAGGCATGTTGAACTTGTATAACCCGTGCCAATTTTAGTATGGACAAAATATATTTTTTTTAAATCTAGATGAGTGTAGCTAGTGAACCACGTAGGGGATTTTAGAAATATTGATTTTTGAGTAATTGCCGAGTATTTGACTAAAAATGTTCATCTAGACCTAATAAAACAAAATTCTTTTTTTATATTAAAATTGGCACAGTTATACTGCGTGCCGCAGAGTTTCGACATGCTTCGGAAGAATTGCTGCAGTGTCGCCATTTTGTAATATTTTCGGATAAAAATTTCTAGCAATATACTTAAATATATGCTCAATAAATACCGCAAGTATTATTTGTTTATCACATTTTCTTCCGCCAAAAAAAATATCAAAAACTACGCTTCCTGTAAGGCCGTTACAGTGGTGTTACCCCTTAAGGGGTAACACCACTGCAACCTTCATATAATTTCCGACATTTTCCCGTGATCGTAATTAAAATGATGAAATATTCGGAAAAATTCGAAAAAGTTCGGAGAAATTCGGAGAAACTCAGATGTTTGCGTAAAAATAATTGCCCGCAAAACTCCGAATTCTTCATATTTGTTCCAATTCATAGAAAAATTCGGAAAAATTTGCCGGAAAAAATCGGAATTTTTCGGTAAAAAATTTGCACTAGGGGCGCGGGATCGTTCCCAGCGCTCAGTGCTTTTTTTATAATTATTATTACTATTAATTCTTATTTGATTAGTTATTTTTATTAGTTATCATTATTATTTTAATTAGTTATCTTTTAGTGTCGAAAAATGTATCGCGCACTCTGACCGCTTATTTGATTAGCTTGTCCGTTAATTTAAATATATAATAAATCTAAATTACAACTTATTTATCTTCTAAAAAATTGTTTGCGCTTTACTCACACCCGTCCGAATGCCAAATAAATTGTGATTCATAAAAGTAAGCGGAAATATATTTATATTCGTATTATTATATTCATTCTCATATACTTTCATCAAGCGATAAAGCATTATGATAATGCTTTATCGCTTATAGACGGGTGTGAGTAAAGCGCAAACAATTTTTTAGAAGATAAGTTGTAATTTAGATTTATTATTATATTAGAATTAACGTACAAACTATTAAAATAAGCGGTCAGAGTGCGCGATACATTTTTCGACACTAAAAGATAACTAATTAAAATAATAATGATAACTAATCAAAATAACTAATCAAATAAGAATGAATAATAATAATACTTTTAAAAAAGCACTGAGCGCGGGGAACGATCCCGCGCCCTTAGTGCAAGTTTTTTTCCGAAAAACTCCGATTTTTTTCGGAAAATTTTTCCGAATTTTTCTATGAATTGGAACAAATATGAAGAATTCTGAGTTTTGCGGACAATTATTTGTACGCAAACATCCGAGTTTCGCCGAATTTCTCCGAATTTTTTCAAATTTTTCCGAATTTTTCCGAATATTTCATTTTTATTACGATTCAATTTTTAATTGAATCGTTTATTTCATTCATTTATTCATTGATTCATTTAATTGATTCATTTATTAATATTCAATTTTAATTACGATCACGGGAAAATCTTGGAAATTATATCGAGACTTTATGGGGTAACACCACTGTAACGGCCTTACAGGAAGCGTATTTTTTGATATTTTTTTTGGCGGAAGAAAATGTGATAAACAAATAATACTTGCGGTATTTATTGAGCATATATTTAAGTATATTGCTAGAAATTTTTATCCGAAAATATTACAAAATGACGACACTGCAGCAATTCTTCCGCAGCATGTCGAACCTCTGCGGCACGCAGATAACTGCCATTTTTAATTTAAAAAAAACAGAATTTTGTTTCATTAAGTCTACATGAGTGTAGCTACTGAACCACGTAGGGGATTTTCGATAAGTTAGTTTAAACAATGTTTATTAACAAATAAATGTCTTAAAAACAAATTGAACATATGTAGTCAAATACCGGGCAATTACTCAAAAATCAATATTTCTAAAATTCCCTATGTGGTTCACTAGCTACACTTATCTAGATTTAATTAAAAAAATATTTTGTCCAGATTAAAATTGGCACAAGTAATATTGCGCGACGCAGAGCACCTTAAGTTCAACATGTCTCGGAAGAATTTGCTGCAGTGTCGCAATTTTGTAATATTTTCCCATAACATTTTTTTGCAATATACTTCAATATATGCTTAATAATTACCCCAAGTATTATTTGTCTAAAACGCTTCGTGGCAGGCCGTTACAGTGGTGTTACCCCTTAAGGAAAATAATGTTTGCTAACATTTCGGAAATTCATTATTTCTCAGAATTATGAGGGATAAAAAATGTAATAAGTTTTTTTTACGAAAATCTCATTTTTTTTGTTATTGGTTTTTTCCTTACGTACACGCTTTTCGCGTTTGTTACCTATTCTTTCCCCTCATTGTGCCCGTTTCTTTCCTCTACTGTTTTGTACTCCTTTTTTCTCCATCTTTCTCCCTGTTCCCCCCTCTTGCGGCCGCAACCGACGTCCCCCTCTGTATTATATTCATCATGAAATTTCTGTCATGGGTATCGGGAAACTGCGGAAAACCTACCCCAATACAGCCGGTCATTGAGTTCGCCCCCCAGTCGTGGAACTAGTCTTATTTCGCTGCGAAATGGCGAAGAAAAACATTTCTCAACGAAATGTACGCGACTGGGATTCGAACGCTAACCACTAGACCATCGCACCGGTTAATAGGAAAAAGAAAAAGTTCCGGAAAAAAATAACAATTTTTTACGAAAATCTCATTTTTTTCATCTTTAAATTTTCTCCGAATATCTTCGCAGCCGTTCACTCAGGTAATAGGAAAAAGGGAAATTTCCGGAAATAAATAACAATAATAAGTTTTTTTTTACGAAAATCTCATTTTTTCTCATCGTTAACTTTTCTCCGAGTATGTCCGCAGCCGTTCACTCAGGGCATATGAAAAAGAGAAATTTCCGGGAAAAAAATGAGAAATCATGAATTTTCAGTAAAAAAAAATGTGTTTTTGGGAAATGGACCAGAACTTGAATATGTTTTAAATAATTTTTTCTTCGAAAATCTCAAATACGACTAAAATATGAGGAATTGTGAAAAATTTGGAGAAAAATTTGCACTAGGGACCCCTGCGGACCGAAGTCAGGAACGCTACCAACGGGACCATCTCATCGCTTGTAGAATATGTACACTTTCTGGTACTTAGGATTCGCGGCCGCACGGATGATTAGCTTGTTTTTGCGGATAATGCTTTATCGCTTGATGAAAGTATGAGAATTAATATAAATACGAATATAAATATATTTCCGCTTACTTTTATGAATTATAATTTATTTGACATAAGGACGGGTGTGAGTAAAGCGTAAACAATTTTATATAAGATAAATAAGTTGTAATTTAGATTTATTATTATATTAAAATTAACGTTTAAACTAAAAAAATAAGCGATCAGAGTGCGCGATACATTTTTTTATACATTAATACCGCAGGGAATCAAAACCTAAATAAGCATTGAAATCATCTAAAAGCCTCCCGCGTGCCGTCGGGTGAAGTCACGCGCGAGTCGTGCTCAGATTGCTTTTTCCCTCGAAGCCTTCGTTTTGGCTTGGCCGCACATGACGTGCTCAGCGTCCATGTGTTGGTGTAGCTGCCGAAGGCGCAGTCGGAAAACTTCGACCGTGCTCGACTCTTTCCGAAGACGTCCGAGCGTTGCTCGCTCACGGACACGCGCTACTATGATTGTGTGATGGGCGCGTAAGAGACTAGAGAAGGGGTAACTTTTACGCGCGATCTGGCTGCACTGTCTGGCTGCACTGTTTCCTGCTCGAGATTTTAGAGATAGTGGCGCCATCCCGGTCGGACCACATTTTTGTAGCCACTTTGAAATACACAGATCGGCCTCCTCCCACTCTAGCCTCCATGGTTCTAAAGGTAGGTTTACACTACGACACTTTGGTGTATACACTCAATGTATACATCGAGTGTCTGTGTGTGAACCCCACTGTCTGATCTCGCGAAATTTATTGCGACATCTCGCTAGGTGTCGCGCCGAGCGCCGTGTGAACAGGTTGTGTCTTAGTGTCTGCCGCAGTGTCCAAGTTTTCGAACCGGCGCGAAATTATCCAGACACTCGCGACCCGCGTTAAATCAAAATGGCCATTACGTGGAGCAAGGAGAGCATTAAAAATTTGATATCTCTTGTGGAAGGACTGCCTGAACTTTGGCAAATATGTTGTGCTGATTATAAAAATAGAGTAAAAAAAAACAGGCAGCACTGCGGAAAACAAACAACAGCGGAACAGTTTGGCACAATATCGGCTAAAGTCAGCAGAAAAAATCATAATTTAAGAACACAGCTTAAGGGGCTATACCAGTGTAAACGCTGGAAATTTGGGTGATTTTCAGGATTTTTTTGGAAGAAAAGTACTCAATTAAATGTTTTGGAAAATTAAAAATATATTTGACCTATATTACATAATTTTTTCATTGAAAAATATTGAGATCTAAGCGACTTATGCGTTGCCTTCGCAGGCGCAAAAAAAAGTTCCTCCACTGCTGACATGATCCACTGCTGAAACTGGAAGGTATTTCCTGTACAATGACGTAGGATTTTTGAAAAATATCAACATCTAACAAAATGGCGTAGTT
Organism: Ophion slaviceki; assembly: GCA_944452715.1. Classification (NCBI taxonomy): domain Eukaryota; kingdom Metazoa; phylum Arthropoda; class Insecta; order Hymenoptera; family Ichneumonidae; genus Ophion; species Ophion slaviceki. The sequence continues at coordinate 49,749,085 of OX101785.1, read as the reverse complement.
ATGAAAAAAGTCTCTTTTCTTGCCTATAAAATGGTCGTTTTTTTCAATGCCAAATCGACAATTATCATGCAATCAAAAATCTTCTACGTCATTGTAAAGTAAATATATTCAAGAGTACTCAGTTCAAATTTCAAGTCAATCGGATCTCTTTGAGTTACAATGTCAGCAAATTTGAAAAATTTCATTTCGAGAAAAATGCGTTTAAAGATTTAACTATCGACTTTTGCAAGATAAAATAATATTGATATATATAATATAAATGATAATGATATTCTTGAAAGAATAAACTGTCGAAAAAGGGGAAAAAATCGATTTTTTTAAGTGTCACACTGGTATAGCCCCTCAATAACAGCGCACAAAGTTACGGCTGCCGCCGCACGGCGTTTCTCCATGGCGTGCGAGCGTTTACTGCAGACGTGTCAGTAGTTTTGTGTGTGAACATTTGAGACACTTGTGTAGCGACATCACAGTACAGACACTTTCTGAGGCACCGAAACCGTCTTATGTGTGAACAGAACGGACATTAGTGTCAGACATTTGTGTCGCAATAAGTGTCGTAGCTATGCAGACCTTTACGCTGGTCCGCTGGGGGCGGTGCGGGGCGTGGGGTTCACGCGGGGTGTGGTATGACGTCACGCGGGGAGGGGGACTCGGTGGAGAGACTGACGTCACGCGGGGAAGGGGAAATCGTTGGAGGGAACGAGAGAGAAGAGAAGAGAGAGAGAGAGAGACCGCATCGCATGTATGTGAGATAGAGCGAGATATACTTTTAGACATTCAACGACTAAAGCAGTTGGGTTTGTTTCGGTGAAATCCCAAACAAACCCAAACAAACCCACGAACGTCTTCGAACATCTATTGAACGCTGTCGAACGTCTCACGAACGTCTCCGAACGTCTCACGAACGTCTCATGAACGTCTCACGAACGTCTCCGAACGTCTCACGAACGTCTCTGAACGTCTCACGAACGTCTCCGAACGTCTCACGAACGTCTCTTGAACGTCACACGAACGTCACACGAACGTCTCCGAACGTCTCACGAACGTCTCCGAACGTCTCATGAACGTCTCACGAACGTCTCACGAACGTCTCACGAACGTCTCTTGAACGTCTCTGAACGTCTCACGAACGTCTCATGAACGTCTCCGAACGTCTCACGAACGTCTCTTGAACGTCTCCGAACGTCTCACGAACGTCTCTTGAACGTCTCACGAACGTCTCCGAACGTCTCATGAACGTCTCTTGAACGTCTCACGAACGTCGCCGAACGTCTCACGAACGTCTCTTGAACGTCCCCGAACGTCTCCGAACGTCTCACGAACGTCTCCGAACGTCTCCGAACGTCTCATGAACGTCTCACGAACGTCTCCGAACGTCTCATGAACGTCTCACGAACGTTTCACGTACGTCTCTCGAACGTTTGAGAGCAATATTTTATACAACTGTGTAATCTCATAACAGATAATGTAACAAAGAAAGAGGTGAGGAGAATTAAAAAATCACATAATGTCACATTTCGTTTGTTTGCATGAATCTTTATGATTCAACCACCAATTAATCATTTTAAGGGACAACACCACTGTGACGGCTTTAAAAAATCGATTTTTTGAAAACCATCTAGAAAAATCTAAAATACATTTAAGATTAAGATGCCGTTGGACCCAGGTCGAAAAAACAATTATTTTTGGAGATATTGAATATTTTGTGGAGCGGTGCAGCGCTCCGTGACGCTCGGGGTCCCGCGCAGCTGCGCGCCTCAGGGTCGGCAGGTATACCGGGCCTTTCCCAGGTCCTGCGGGTCTTTCCCAGGTATTCTTTTGTCTCCCTTCACAAAAACCGGCTACTGTTATAAATATAGTTTCGAAAAAAGCCAAAGGTGGCGATAATTGAAAAATTTTCAAGGCAGGTATAGGGATAGCGTCATAGCATCAGTTTGCGAATAGAAGCGACGCTATTCGTGTCTAAACGTTCCGAATCGTTTCGTTTATAAATATCGAACACTCAGAATTATTCTTTGCACATCGAAATGGATAATCCGAAAGTGTACGCGGGGAAAAAGGGAACAAAACGGAGCTATGTGACGAGGAGTCGAACGAAAATTTCGAATCGAAAACCTCCGAACCGTTATAGCTCCGAAAATAGTTCTGCAGAGTATGTGAGCACGTCGGCGAAAAAGTTAAAATCGTCGGACGATTTAGAGGTCGGTGTTACTAACGATTTCGGTTATCGTATAGTACACCTCGTTAATGCATTGAACATTATATCGACGTTAGTGAAGTGCAAAGTGTGTGATCGCGATATAAAGTTTACTGAAAAATGTTTGCACGGACTTGGATTCAAAATCGAGGTCGATTGCGGCCATTGTGAAAAAGTGCAAATCAATTCGTGTCCTATGATTGACAATGCATACGAAATAAATCGTCGGATCGTATTCAGTATGCGTCTTCTTGGCGTCGGTTTGAATGGCCTGATGAAGTTTTGTGCATTTATGGACCTACCGCGCCCCATATTTCAGTCTTTTTACGATCGAATCTTAAATTCGATTTCGATTGCCACTAAAGCTGTGAGCACAGTGAGCAAACAAAAGGCTGCACTTGAGGAGGAGCCAATTTCGTTGGAAAGTGGGGTGGAGGACAGAATTATCGTTTGAGGCGACGGATCGTGGCGTAAGCGCGGTTTCAGCTCGCTTTTCGGCATAACATCGCTAATCGGCTGGTACACTAAAAAAGTGATCGACGTTATGGTGAAATCGAAATATTGCAAAGCTTGCGAGCATTGGGAAAAAAAAGAAAGCACCGCGGAGTACTGGGAATGGAAAAGTATATATACCCACGACGATGAGTGGGTCGACTCACAAGGAACATCCCTCAGGTGTCCGCCTCCGACTTTGTTGAAACTCATATATGTGATAGAGCATCGAAAACTTTGAGACACGTATTTTTTTTTATCGGCGGAAAAACGGATTTAAGGGGGGAAACCGCCCCTCAAAGAAAGGCGTGTCGAGGGGTGATTTTGCAGTTTCACCCAGAAGCAATCCACCTATCTGAATGAAACAAAAACAAAAATTCTTTTAATGAAAAGCGACGAAAAATCCACTATAAAAATGTTAAGAAAAAATTAAATTAGGGGGTAAACCACCCCTCAATTTGCCTTTTTTTCACCCCACACTTAAGAGGGTTGTATGCAAATTAATAAAAAGGTATCATTTTGAAGGGCAATTAAAATTAACGTTGACGGGTTTTTGCGTTTTGGCGGCATAGCAAATTTAAGGGGGTAAACCACCCCTAACATAAATTTATTTATCATGGTCGTTTTTTTCTGTGTTTAAAGTATATCCGCTGATTTTAAATATTTCTATAAGCTACAATTTAATGTTTTATCATATTTCAAAATTATTACATTCGTCTTAAGGGGTAACTACCCCTCTGACGAGAAACGTCATTGAAGTATCCGCTTTCGATTTCGTTGAAACTCATATATGTGGTAAAGCATTGCAAACTATTAAACATGTTTTTTTTGTATTGGCAGAAAAACGGTGTTAGGGGATGAAACCACCTCTCAACGTTTCTCCCACAAGCAGTCCACCGATCAGAATGAAACAAAATCGAAAATTCCTCTAACAATAAGCGATGAAAAGTCCACTACAAGAGTGTTGATTAGAAATACAATTAAGGGGTAAACCACCCCTCCATTTGCCGCTTTTCACCACACGCTTAAGAGGGTTGTATGAAAATTAATAAAAAAGGTATCATTTTGAAGGGGAATCAAAATTCAAGTCGACGCGTTTTTGCGTTTCAGCGGGACAGCAAATTTATGGGGGTAAACCACCCCTAACATAAATTTGTTCATCACCGTCGTGTTTTATGTATTTAACATGTATCCGCGGATTCAAAATATTCTCCCGCGTTTTTATATTATTACGTTTTTAAATTTTTACATTTTAAGGGTAAACTACCCCCTCTAATTGCTTTTCACGAATTTCGTTAAAACTGTTTTCATTTCATCGGTAATATCAATGTTATGTTTGTGTGTGCAGGCATATTCGTTTTGAGCTTTAGGAGCGGTACTTTGGGAGTGGGGACGTGGGGCTACCCTTTACGCATAAGACTCATATTTTTGTGTCGAAAGGCTTCCGATTTTAATATGCACGTCTATTAAGCATCTCCATAGGAATAAACATACACTTCTACTATATCATTAATTATAATAATTTCCAGAATAAGTTATAAGGCTCACTTCGTATATTTCGGAACGATGATACGCCTGGATCAAGCGATAATTTAGCCAACGACGTAGTTTTGTGGAGGAATGTATATTTTTATTATTTTACCGTTTATTTAATTAAACATATTAATAAAACTGAGGGTTTTACAGTAGGTTAACGAACATGTTTTTAATATATTTTGACATATTTCATTTGGGAATCATATCAGCTGATTTAATTAATAGTACTTGTGAAAAGTATCGCAGTCATATGCCGTCAAATCATTTTCTTGTAATATATACTTTTTTTTCTAGTCTATCAACTATCAACCATCAACAATCATGGCTCATAATTCATGCAATAATGATAATCGTCAAAAAAATGCTTTAAACACAACGACTTTTTGCACCATGCACATCTGATAATGGCCAAATTATTGCAACCGGGTTTTTCACAATGTGTGTTAGATTCACCAAAACCAAAGGTAACAGGATTTTCAAAATCTTCTGGTTTTTGGAACAAATGGAAATGAACAAATTTATGTTAGGGGTGGTTTACCCCCTTAAATTTGCTGTCCCGCTGAAACGCAACAACGCGTCAACTTGAATTCTGATTCCCCTTCAAAATGACACCTGTTTTATTAATTTTCATACAACCCTCTTAAGCGTAGGGTGAAAAACGGCAAATGGAGGGGTGGTTTACCCCTTAATTATAGTTCTAATCAACACTCTTGTAGTGGATTTTTCATCGCTTAATATTAGAGGAATTTTCTATTTTGTTTCATTCAGATCGGTGGACTGCTTGTGGGAGAAACTTTGAGGGGTGGTTTCATCCCCTAACACCGTTTTTCTGCCGAGACAAAAAAAACATGTTTAATAGTTTGCAATGCTTTACCACATATATGAGTTTCGACGAAATCGAAAGCGGATACTTCAATGATGTTTCTCGTCAGAGGGGTAGTTACCCCTTAAGACGAATGTAATCATTTTGAAATATGATAAAACATTAAATTGTAGCTTATATAAATATTTAAAATCAGCGGATATACTTTAAACACAGAAAAACGACCATGATAAATAAATTTATGTTAGGGGTGGTTTACCCCCTTAAATTAGCTATACCGCCAAAACACAAAAACCCGTCAACTTTAATTTTAATTGCCCTTCAAAATGATACCTGTTTTATTAATTTGCATACAACCCTCTTAAGTGTGGGGTGAAGAAAGGCAAATTGAGGGGTGGCTTACCCCCTAATTTAATTTTTTCTTAACATTTTCATAGTGGATTTTTCATCGCTTTTCATTAGAAGGATTTTCGTTTTTGTTTCATTCAGATCGGTGGATTGCTTCTGGGTGAAACTGCAAAATCACCCCTCGACACGCCTTTCTTTGGGGGCGACTTCCCCCCTTAAATCCGTTTTTCCGCTGATAAAAAAAAATACGTGTCTCAAAGTTTTCGATGCTCTATCACATATATGAGTTTCAACAAAAACGGAGGCGGACACCTGAGGGACGTTCCTTGTCAGTGTCGAAATGTTTCAACGGTCTGAAGAGCTCTATGGCATAAAATATAAATATTATATTGGTGACGGCGATTCTAAAACGTTTCTGGGCATATCGAATAGCGATCCATACGACCGTTTCGCGATAAAAAAAGTCGACTCAGCTGTCGAAATGTTTCAACGGTCTGAAGAGCTCTATGGCATAAAATATAAATATTATATTGGTGACGGCGATTCTAAAACGTTTCTGGGCATATCGAATAGCGATCCATACGACGGTTTCGAGGTAAAAAAAAGAGTGCATCGATCTTGTCCAAAAACGTATGGGGACGCGCCTCCGCGAAATCGTGAAAAAACAAAAAGGATTGTCTGGCAGAGGAAAGCTCACCGGAAAATTGATTGACGAGTTGAGCACATATTACGGCTTGGCTATTCGGAGGAACAGCGATGATGTTGAAAAAATGAGGAAGGCAATTTGGGCAACTATCAAACATAAAATATCCACAGATAGTGAGCCACAACATGACGATTGCCCAGAAGGAGCCGAATCGTGGTGTTCGTGGCAGCGAGCGGTCGCAAGCGGTAATATTTCTGAATATCGCCATAAGATGCCTCTTCCTGAGAAAGTATTGGAGACAATTACGCCAGTCTTCGAAAATTTGAGCAGAGACGATTTGCTGCAGCGTTCAACAACGAAAGCTACAACAAATCAGTTTGGGCAATAGCTCCCAAGTGTCAGTCCGGGAGCAAAAAAATCGTCGATATTGCAGCTGATATCGCGGTATTATTATGCAATGATGGCCTGAGAAGCCTTATGAAAGGTTTGGAGACGTTGGGGATAACTATCGGCCCAAATTGTTTCAATTTTTGCGTTGAAACCGACGCAGCGCGGATCGAGCTGGCGGAGCGCTCGCTCACAGACGCTGCAAAAGAGGCAAGAAGAGCCTCTACAAGTTCGAGAAAATATGCTAGGGACAATGATTTGCTTCTTGAAGGCCAGCTATATGGTGCCAGCATCGCTGATTAAAGGTAAACATTTTTTTTCCCAATTTATCGCATAAATTAACAAAACTTTGAACGCGTTTTTCTCAAAACCACTTTTTTGAGTGCGGTACGCAGCAGAACTCGAGCAATTTTTATCCGATCGACTTCAAATTTGGACTGCATCAATAAAACTAGATTATCTAAAGAAGTACATAGGATTTTTTCGATATCTCAATAATGAAAAAAATTATAGCCTACTTTCGACGAGAAATTTTGCTCGAAAATCGTCCTTTAATTTCAAAAGCGTGCCTATTTTTTAAAAATCAATATTTTTTCAAATCCCTGTGTACTTCTCTTCAAAATATCATATTATTAACGAAAACACTCGGTATTTTTTTTTCAGATCGACTTTGAAGAGAGTTCTGCTGCGTGCCGCGAACCACTGCAGAGGCAACAGTACCTGACGCGGAGCTTCCCCAGCGTCACCATGGGGCGTGAAAAATTTGAAAATTTTTTTTTATGTATCTTCAATAAACAACGAACCAAACAAAAAAAAATTTCGAATATCTCTTTATTTTCCCACAAAAAAAAATTCTTGAAAAATGGCAAAAAAACAGGGCGTCACAGTGGTGTTCTGCCTTAAATACATTTTGTAATGCACAATTTTTTCATTCTTTTTGCATCGTAGAGTATAGCTTACGCCTAATTTACTTAAGGTATCCATATCGCCAAAGTCCACGTCCAACGTTTCAATAACTAGATCATTTTTCATATTTAATATATCAGCTAGCCATTCTCGTTTTTTATGGCCGTTAACATATACGATAGGATACATATCGTCTTCCGTTGGGCCCACAACTGCAGCTGTTATTAAACCTTGAGCCATGCTATATGGAACGTTTCCATAGGCCCACTTTAGACCATGATGATTCCGAATCAGCCATGACGCTTCGTATCTCTCAGATTTTGTGAGAAGTCTCCATGGTATGATACTCGCGAAAATGTAATGAGAGAGCACACATTCCGCTCTCAGAATCGCTACTTCCTTCACGACAAAGTTTCTCCCAACAATGAACCCTTGTAGATCGACAAATGTAGGTACAGACATAACGAAGAAGTATTGGCTCGATCAAGTCGATAGCAAGATCAATTGATGACTGACGTCAATATTTAAGAAACTCGTCTTTTAATTATTTATTTATCGAGCGGGGGTTACTTGCTGATCTATACCATTTTAAGAACCATGTTTGTCAATGGACACTATTCAACAACGCGATCGTGGAAGATCAAACAATAGGCAGTAGTATTTGGCGGCAAATCTTCCTTACATTCAAACTCTATTCGCACGTCCACGGTAGCATTTTTCACAGACTCGTTCTGACGCGAGCAATCGATAACCGTGAGAGGGCCGTTATATTGAAACTTTGCGATAGTGAGCAAAGAATTATCACTATTATAGCCATAATAAGATTTACGAAATCGAGAGTACATATTGAACAATATGGCGAATCTGTTTTTGTCAAACTCCAAATTCAAGTCATCGTAAGGATAGGATTCCGAGTTGAGATAAAGTTTAACATTGGCAAGTTTGCAGTCGTCGAATAGTGTAATGTCCTTTGCCATAGAATTTTTTGCCAGTCTGCAGCGCAAATATTACATATCTTGGTTTCTCTAGCTGGGAGGCAGCTTTTACAGTCCATGAATATTTCGTTGTGCTTTGAAGCAGTGGATACTCGTATAGATCCCAAGAGCGAAAGCTCATATTCAAGTATTGCCCACTTTCCAATGTTCGAAGTAATGACAATTTAGTTATCTCATTTAATATTACGTGGGGCATACGCCATTGTATCTTGAGCAATTCAACTTCTGCCTCTACTAATGGATGCTGACCGAATACGCAATTGTTATCATTGCGCGAACGTATTAGAATTACTCATGACGAGCATTGATAACAACGCGCTTGTAATCTTCGCAGAATCCTAGCAATATGTTGAGAGGTACACAAAAATTGAAGTATGTTCACCCATTATTATGTGTTACATCCCACGCAGCATTTTTCAAAGTATGACTCCTCTCAGGACTTAGAGAGATGTAGTTTTTAATCGTGGTTGTTATTCCAACGTTTCGATTGCGATCAATCTCTACACCATCGAGCTCGTAACGAAATTCTTCAAACATGAATGGAACGCAATTGTTTCCCAATACTACTATTGCTTGATCATCAGGTTTTTTAAGCACCGTGAACTTCCCCTCAACGTAGAGAAAACTTTCAGATGGTAGGGTGTACAAGTCTTGGTGTTGTATAGGAATTCGTATTTCATCGCTGTGTCCAAACGTTGAGTTGGCATACGGATTGTACGTATGAGTCTCAATTTTGATGATACGATCGTCAAAGATTGGCTCGCCACTGATGTTCAAAACGTCAGTCATTCTTTTGCCTCAAGTATGTTGTACAATAAATCCCAGAGATTCTAAAAATTCACGATTCGCTGCACTGAGTTTCTTCTTTGCGAATAATTTAACACTCAATGCGGCTTGTCTTCTTACAAGAGTATTATCGTGTGGGATCGTATTATTTCGCGTAGAAATATTGTCTCTGGCGTATTCCGTGTCGTACAGAACGAGCATTACAAGCGTCGCTTTCGTATGTGCAATCTCACCGTAATTTCTTCTCCTCGAAAATCGAGTAGTTTTCCCTTTTGATCCACGATACGTATCGTTAGATCCGTAATGCTCCGCACAACGATCGGAAGATAAATGCTTTGCGCAGGCGTTTCCGATATCTTATATCTTGGTGGTACGCTTGGCGAAAATTCATGTATCGTGTGTACACGCTCGCCATTGCAGTACGCACCAGTGGTGACACTACATTCTATGCGGATAAAGTTGACATTCATTATGTTTATATGCACATCAGATTACTGCCATTTCCAGGGATGTAGTATTCGATTTGATGAAAATCCCAACAGGGATCCTACGTTGTCGGATTTACTGAAATTTATTCTATACGCACATTTGATTTCGCTCTTTAGTGTATTATGATTAGCGCGTAGCACGATTGGGTATTCACCATTTTCATCGAGGTCATCGTTATCAACCTTTCGAGCAACAATTTCATTTTCAGCATCATCACCGCTATCAACCCTTTTGAGTAAAATTGCACGATTCAGATACGCATTTATGGCTCTCAGTTCATATGATCCTTCAGGGATTATAATTTCCTTGTCATCATTGTCAAAGTAAAATTTGTTGTTTGATGAATTCACATTTGGTATTGTGTGATAAGTTTCACAATCCGTCAAACCGAGCTCATAACAGCCATCATTAAAATCTATGGCGGGAAAATAATTTGCTGTGAAAAGGCTACTCTTGCCGGTCAACGTAAGCGTCAGTGACATGTTTCCCTTGAATACTGAGTTGATTGACACATTGTCACGGCTTAAGTACATATTGACCATCGACGTTTTGAAGAAATTGCAAGCACGATTGCCCGCAAATACTCTGATTATAATTTTGATAAGATTCTCGCTTGTATTGTATTTTTGTGGTATTTGGTCCAAAATATCGCACCAACTCCTTGGGCGGTCGAAGATTTCCAAAACTATCAAAATATATTATATGACTCCCCCTCTTGGCATAGGCTACCCAATGCGTACCGGGACCATCGGCATCGTCCAAATTTACTATACCGCTCTCATTTAGTTGCACGCCGCCACAAACTGGTAAATTATTGCGCATGAAGACCCCTCTGAAGAATGGTATGCGCATGCGTCTGGCTAAGCATTCCAATTGTACAGTAGTTGTTACACCCATGGGCATTTTCACCGTGTTTTGGCGTTTTTTTTTCTTAGTTGAACATCCTTGTCCACGCTTATAGGGAGTGAGATAGAGCCCATAGCCTTCTATAGCTCGATTATGACGTTGTATTTCTTCAAGTTGACGTTGCGCCGCTTTGCTATCATTCACAGCCTTTGCTATCCCAGCTGCCCCACCAGCTAGTGAACCAAGAACTCCCAGCAATGGTAACATTGGCAAAATTCCGCCACGCTTTGCTATCGGCAGTATTCTCTTTTTAACGGTTTTTTTTCTTTGTCGATGAGTTCTTTGTCTTCATTCCCATGCCGAATTTCGTTTTTGCTTTCATAGCCGCCCATACAGCGGTCGCTGCTGTTTTCTCGCCAAAAGTCGAATCTCTCGCAGTAATACGTTTTCTTGCCGTTGTTGCAAGTATATTATCCGCAACGTGTCTTTCGCCTAAATGATTGCTTCGAGAATAGGCTATGTTGTGGTTGCGACAAGCGACATCCAATGGATTTATACCACGATCACCCCGTGCCAATCTCTGCTCTAACTGAGTGCCTGGTCCACAAAATTGGTAACCGGGAATATGTAACTCAATCGGAAGTGCATTTATTGCATGATTTAACAAACCGTTGCCTTTTATCTTTGACATTCGGCACAATTATTTATAAACGGTGCTGGACCGTCAATGTGTATTAGCTGTCACGGTAAATTCCAATGGCGCGTGCATCGGCGATATTGCTGTACTTCCGAATCAGCCTTTATGTATTCGGGAAGCCTCTCCCACAAAATGTCAACGAAGTGATGAAAATTTTGTGACAAAACAATTTTTGGAATAAACTGTAATTGATAAGCCGTTAAACCGAGAATACTGCAGTCGTCCGACAGGTACAAAAACATTCTCGATACTGAGCGGATTTGGCCCGGTGTACTCCTATAAATACTCCTCACACGACGCATTTTGGGCGAATGTGTGTTTGGATTCGAGAGAGAAAACATGCGTTTCGTGCAACAAGCGATGGTGATTCAAGTGACCAATTTCGACGATAGAGTAATGGAGGGCCAACAAGTACGCAAGCATGGAGACATGCTGCCACTTACGATACGCAGCATTATTTGCGGTCCTTCAAATTGTGGGAAAACCAATGTTCTGTTAAGTTTAATAGAAAGTCCAAATGGCGTACGTTTTGAAAACCCATATGTATACTCGAAATCGCTTCAACAGCCAAAATATCAATATTTGGAAAATCTGCTGACATCGATTAACGAAATTGGCTATTTTAAAATTTCAAATAATAGTGATGTTATCCCACCGCACGAAGCGCTTCCGAACTCCATTTTTATTTTCGATGATGTAGCGTGTGACAAGAAAAATATAGTACGAGAGTACTTTGCGATGGGCAGACACTCGAGCGTTGATTGTTTCTACCTTTGCCAAACATATGCCAAGGTTCCCAAGCATCTTATAGGCGACAATGTGAATCTGCTGATTTTATTTAAACAAGATCGTACAAACTTGAAACATGTTTACAATGAACATGTAAATACGGACATGTCGTATGAAGATTTTCTGGTGTTATGTCAAAAATGTTGGCAACACAAATATGGCTTCATGGTGATTGACAAATATAGCTCATTGTCCGGTGGTCGATATAGAAATGGATTTAACGAGTTTGCAATACCATGATGTAGAGCGTGTTCGAAAATTGACTGACAGTGCTGCTAGTACTGGTGCTGGTTTTACTCACAAATTGATGTCCTGTTTTACTGACAGTGCTGACTAGCGCTGGTAAATCCGAACGCTGTTTTCAGTACTTTCAGCCACTTTCAGCAGCGTCGGTTTGAGTTTTGCCAGCGGCCATTATGGTTTGTGTACATTTGTGTCATTTGTGCCAAAAACCAGGAACGTGAAAATCGGAGCAACAATGAATTGTACAACCCAAATCATTATTCAAGAACTCGTTAACGAATTGAACGAGGATAATGATTCTTCTGATGACGAAATGTTTGTGAATCTCATGAGAATCGAATTGCGACGTCGAAAATGGAGGACGAAACCTCGAATTGAAGGTTATTCCGAAAATTGAATTCCTTTATTATCGGACGAAGGCTTCAAATCGCATTTTCGGTAAGGAAAAAAAAGGTTTTATTGATATTTTACTCAATCTTACTCGTGAACAATGAAATTAATTCATTAATTATCACCTAACCTATGATTTATTAACAGAATGACAAGGACCACGTTTGAAATTCTTCTCAACATCCTTGGACCAAAGCTGGCTTCAGCAAGGGCTCGCCATGAGTTGAGAGTCGGTCGTCATCCAACGGAACCTATGAAGCAGTTGATGGTTACAATTTGGACTCTTGCAACCCCTGATTCATACAGGTAGTTTCATGTTTGTGTAATGTATCTCTGTTTTTTCTGTATCTGCAATTTTTTTGTTAAGGAGTTACCCGCAGAAAAAAACACCTTTTCGAGTACCGTCTGACTGCGGGTAACCCCTAATGCATGATCTTGAGAACTTATAAATTACAAAATTATGTAAGGCGTATATTAAAAATAACAAATTTCACACGAAGGTCAATATGCGAGCGTTTCGGAATTGGAAAGGCAACTGGACTGAGCATCGTCAGACGAGTCATCAAGACATTGCTCAGTATTCAATCTGCTGTTATTAAATGGCCTAGCGTTGAAGAAGCTGCACAGTCCGCAATATATTTCAGGCAGAAATATAGTTTTCCTGGCGTAATTGGCGCAATAGATGGTACACACGTGAAAATCGATGCTCCTCATGAGAATCCAGAAGCTTGCATAAACCGAAAGGGTTATTATTCAATACACTTACAGGCAAGTTTTGATTATTTTTTAGTTGATTACAAAAATAATATAAATTACATCAGTAGTAAGGGGGCCACTATGGCGACCCCCACTCCTATCCCCACTCCTATCCCCACTCCTCGGTCCGTGGTGAGGGCAGCCGAGGTGGGTGTAGAAGTGGGGGAAAATTGTGGTGGCTCGCCATAGTGGCCCGCGACGATTGAGAAGAGGAAAAAGCTATACTTACGTGCGTGTGTCGTCTTTTCTGCGGAGTCAGCAAATGCCTCGGCGTAGGGGCTATGGACATTTCGAAGTGAAAAAATAAGCTAACAATATAAAGGATTTTTTTTTAATTTTCAAAACAAAACATGGCAGCCATTAACTTACAGCCAAGAGGTGGTGTCGCCATAGTAGCCCCCTTTTTTATTTTTTCGCTCCTATCCCCACACCTCGGCCTGTGGTGGGGGTAAGAGGGGGGATGAGCGGTGGTGTCGCCATAGTGGTCCCTTTTAGTTAATTTTTATTTTCGCCGAAGCTTTTATATCTAGGTTTGAAGTTAAATATAAATAATGTTTTCAGGTAGCGAATTAAAAATAAAATTTTCACACACTCACTGATGGTCACCGCCCGTGGTTCCTTTTTTGAAAAAATAAATAAATTTTCGAAAATACACAATCATGCAGCACGCGAGAGGTGTCGTCGGAAACTCGGACCAATCGGGAGACATTTTGCTCACTTCGCACAATTTTTCAGAATGTCACACTGTTTTTCAAAATATCACATAAGTTTATAAACGTCACGAAATTTTTTTAAATGTCACAGAGAAAGAGGTGAGGTCTACGCGCTTCGCGATTCGGAGAGCAACTGAAGCTCTGGAGCGAATAAAAAGCCCCTTTTGCAAATTTTGACACTTTAGCACTCTTGCCGAAGGCTCTACATGCTCGCGGTCATTGTGTGCACGAGTTTGAATCGTCCGGCACGGCGCACAATCGCGAGGTACTCTGTAGACATCTCGAGTTATGCGTTTTTGCTGACATTCGCAAAAATGTCTCGACTCTGAACTTTGGACGACGCGTGTCTTCACCGAAAGAGACAAATTTCTTACCGATATAAATGATACCCCTATACAATTTTTTAAATGCATTAGAATATGGAATAGAGGAGGAGGAGGGAAAGCGTACAGAGCAACGCAGGTGTATATACGCTCAAGAGAGAGAAGGAGAGAGAGATGAAGCCCTCGAGCTGTAGCGGGCGATCTAAGTGCGATGATCTGCAAAGAAAGAGAGAGAAATAAAGCGTTCGAGCAGTAGCGGGAGAGAGAGATCTCCTACTATGCAGTATTGCTTCGATGCATGTATGTACGGCAGCGCGCTGCACAGCCGTGTATGTGGTAAACGAGACAGAGCGAGAAACTGCGTGATCTGTAGTAGGAGAGAGATCTCCCATTAGCGAGGTGTATGTGTGGAGAGAGAGCGCATCATTAGCAGGAAACAGATCTGCTAAAAAATGACGACAACAGAGAGTGAGAGAGAGAGAGAGAGAGAGATCGCACGAGCTGCAAGAGAGAGATTTCGTACTATTGAGCGCGCCGATGAGAGAGAGAAACAAGGCGCTCGAGCTGTAGCACTGATCCCGCACACGCCCAAATTAATACGACTTTGAGATAGAACGGTGCTACAATAAATATAAAATAAACCGATACATAAAAAAACACGTAATTTTTTTATCTCGATTTTTATTTCTGATTTTTTATACCGATATTCATTTTTAATTTCGGTTGTGATCTCGACGTAGTTATACTTACGTGTGTGGGTGACGTCTCGACTTCAATTTCCGGGTTCATGCCCTACAGGGTATTTAAATGAAAGAATAAAACACTATGGGGAGGTGGTGTTGCGACAGTGGCCCTATTTTTCAATATTTTATTTTTAATTTAAAAAACCACCATGGTCCCATCTTTTTATTGAAAATAAAAATAAAAATAAAATATTCAAAAATCACATTGTGACGCATTCACCGATCGTCCTATCAGGCATCCAACGATGAATGAGGGAACAAGGCCTAGACACACACACACACACACACACACACACACACACACACACACACACACACACACACACACACACACACACACACACACACACACACACACACACACACACACACACACACACACACACACACACACACACACACACACACACACACACACACACACACACACACACACACACACACACACACACACACACACACACACACACACACACACACACACACACACACACACACACACACACACACACACACACACACACACACACACACACACACACACACACACACACACACACACACACACACACACACACACACACACACACACACACACACACACACACACACACACACACACACACACACACACACACACACACACACACACACACACACACACACACACACACACACACACACACACACACACACACACACACACACACACACACACACACACACACACACACACACACACACACACACACACACACACACACACACACACACACACACACACACACACACACACACACACACACACACACACACACACACACACACACACACACACACACACACACACACACACACACACACACACACACACACACACACACACACACACACACACACACACACACACACACACACACACACACACACACACACACACACACACACACACACACACACACACACACACACACACACACACACACACACACACACACACACACACACACACACACACACACACACACACACACACACACACACACACACACACACACACACACACACACACACACACACACACACACACACACACACACACACACACACACACACACACACACACACACACACACACACACACACACACACACACACACACACACACACACACACACACACACACACACACACACACACACACACACACACACACACACACACACACACACACACACACACACACACACACACACACACACACACACACACACACACACACACACACACACACACACACACACACACACACACACACACACACACACACACACACACACACACACACACACACACACACACACACACACACACACACACACACACACACACACACACACACACACACACACACACACACACACACACACACACACACACACACACACACACACACACACACACACACACACACACACACACACACACACACACACACACACACACACACACACACACACACACACACACACACACACACACACACACACACACACACACACACACACACACACACACACACACACACACACACACACACACACACACACACACACACACACACACACACACACACACACACACACACACACACACACACACACACACACACACACACACACACACACACACACACACACACACACACACACACACACACACACACACACACACACACACACACACACACACACACACACACACACACACACACACACACACACACACACACACACACACACACACACACACACACACACACACACACACACACACACACACACACACACACACACACACACACACACACACACACACACACACACACACACACACACACACACACACACACACACACACACACACACACACACACACACACACACACACACACACACACACACACACACACACACACACACACACACACACACACACACACACACACACACACACACACACACACACACACACACACACACACACACACACACACACACACACACACACACACACACACACACACACACACACACACACACACACACACACACACACACACACACACACACACACACACACACACACACACACACACACACACACACACACACACACACACACACACACACACACACACACACACACACACACACACACACACACACACACACACACACACACACACACACACACACACACACACACACACACACACACACACACACACACACACACACACACACACACACACACACACACACACACACACACACACACACACACACACACACACACACACACACACACACACACACACACACACACACACACACACACACACACACACACACACACACACACACACACACACACACACACACACACACACACACACACACACACACACACACACACACACACACACACACACACACACACACACACACACACACACACACACACACACACACACACACACACACACACACACACACACACACACACACACACACACACACACACACACACACACACACACACACACACACACACACACACACACACACACACACACACACACACACACACACACACACACACACACACACACACACACACACACACACACACACACACACACACACACACACACACACACACACACACACACACACACACACACACACACACACACACACACACACACACACACACACACACACACACACACACACACACACACACACACACACACACACACACACACACACACACACACACACACACACACACACACACACACACACACACACACACACACACACACACACACACACACACACACACACACACACACACACACACACACACACACACACACACACACACACACACACACACACACACACACACACACACACACACACACACACACACACACACACACACACACACACACACACACACACACACACACACACACACACACACACACACACACACACACACACACACACACACACACACACACACACACACACACACACACACACACACACACACACACAGACCGAGCGAACGCAACGAACGCACGAGCGAACGGGCGCAACGGGTTAACGAACGAAAGATTCAGCGAACGCATCAAACGAACGAACATGCGAACGCATTGAACGATCGAACGAACCAACGACTGCAAGGTTCTTTTCCATATCATACAGCTGGGATTGCGCAAAGAATTTTTTTTCTATATATGGTTTTCTCAACGAACATAGAGTTTTGCCCTGAAAATCAACACCGCTACTTTGGACTGCGGTGTTCGTTCGTTCGTAACAAACGAAAGATCAAACGAGGGGAATGAACGATGAAACGGACGATCGAACGAGCGCAACGAACCAACGATCGAGTGAACGGAACGAACGACCCAAAGAGAACATCGATTTTGATTTCGATTTCTTTTATGTATGTATTCTTTATTTGTGTCCCCGTAGGGTTCCAAAGGACTTCCGTTTACAATCTCTTTACATGTTTGTCCGCGCTCTTAACCTACTTATCCTACTTAACCTACTTAACCCTACTCCGCCACGCTCCCTCTCTCCGCCGCCTCCCCCATTCCGCCTTATTTTCTTATCACGCCATTTTCCGCCCCGCCTTTCTTACATCTACTTCTTTCTCCTCTCTCCGCCTCTCCGACTCCCGTTTCCCTCTTTCACTCCATTCCTCTTTCATTCCATTCTTCCTCTCTTCCTCTCCTCCTTATTACCCTTTCCCCTTCTCCTCTCCGTTCCTCTAGCTCTTTCATCCACGCCTCCCCTCCTCCCCCCTCGTCCAGTATCTCCCTTATCCTCTCCCCTATTCCTCTTTCCTCTCCGCTCCCCCCTCCACACCTGTCCAGCACGTGTTCCCACGACTCTACCTCTTCCCCACATACCCTGCATTCCCTGTCTTCCTCTGCCTCCCAGTATCTGCCTTCCTTCATCTCATTTCCCATTCTGAATCTCGCTATTCTCCTGTACCTCTCTTCTCCCCATCCTGCCTTCAAATACCGTGGGACCTCTTTCGTTCTCACTTCCTTATACCACCGGTCGTACCTCGACTCTCTTATCTTTTCCCACCTCTCCCTTTCCTGGCTCTCCCTGTCCTCCTCCTTTCTTTCATACCCCCCACTTTCTCGCTCCTGCCTCCCCTCTTCCGCTCCCCCCCCCCCGACCCTCCTAAACTCTTCCCTGCCTTTCTCCCACTTCGCTCTTCCCTGCACCCCTCTTCCCTCTCTTTCCCTGATTTCTCCCCAGCACCTCCTTGCACACTCACTCCCCTCTCCCTTTCTTAGCTTTTCCTCAAAATTCCATGCCCTCCTCCCTGCCCTGGTTCTTATCTTATCTCTCTTCGTTTCCTCCCTCACCAAATACCCCGGTGTTCTCCATTCTATCCCCAGTGTCCATCTCAAATACCTATCCTGCACCCCTTCCATTGCCGCTCTTTCCTCCCACCCCCAAATCTCCGCCCCGTACCCCATCACCGTCCAGACGAGCGTGTCGAACAGCCACAGTCTCCTTCCCACATCTTTGCCGAATTCCCTTTTCCCTATGCCCCATACCTGCTTCATTACCGTACCCGCCTTTTTCACCCTCTCCTTAATGTGCGCTTCCTATCCCCCGTTCCTCCTGAATACATATCCCAGATATCTGAATTCCTTCACTTCCTCCATCCTTTCCCCTATCCATTTCCACTCTTTTTTCTTGTATCTCCCCCCTCCTTTCCTAAACCTCATTACCTTCGTCTTTCCCACATTCACCTCCAGCCTTTTCCTCTCAAAGTATTTCTCTAGTCTCCTAATCATATTCTCCATCTCTTCCTCTCTTTCCGCTACCACCACCACGTCGTCCGCGTACGCTAACGAGAATATTTTACTCTCCCCTACCTTGACTCCCCCCCACTCCCCCTTTCTAAGCTCCTCCTCCAAATCCGCTGTCAGCATGTTAAACAGCAGCGGGCTCAGCGGACATCCCTGCCTAACTCCTCTCTCCGTCCAAAAGGCTTCTCCTGTCTCCCCCCCTGCTTTCACCCTGCTCCTGGTCTCTTCGTATATCTCCTTTGTCCTTTCTCTTAGTCCCTTTCTTATCCCTCTCTCCTCCATCGCCTTCCACAACTCCTTCCTATCCACCGTATCGAAGGCCGCTCTCAAA
Organism: Ophion slaviceki; assembly: GCA_944452715.1. Classification (NCBI taxonomy): domain Eukaryota; kingdom Metazoa; phylum Arthropoda; class Insecta; order Hymenoptera; family Ichneumonidae; genus Ophion; species Ophion slaviceki. The sequence continues at coordinate 49,728,734 of OX101785.1, read as the reverse complement.
TCTATGAATATCGCTACCAGTTTTCCCTTCCTTTTCCCCACCTGCTTTCCTATGATATAATTTAGCACGTATATGTTGTCCATCGTTCCCATCCCTCTTCTAAAGCCCGTCTGGTTTTGTGGCACCGCCCCTATCGCTTCCGCTTCCTCTTCTAACCTTTTCGCCAACACTCCCGCATACACCTTGTATAGCGAGGGCATCAACGTCACCCCCCTATACTCCTCTACTCTGGTCCCTCGCCCTTTTTTCACTATTGGGACTATTATCCCCTCCTTCCATTCCTCTGGCCAACCCTCCCCTCTCCACACCCTTCTACATATCTCCCAGGCCCATTCCACCGCCTTTCCCCCTCCCCATTTCCACGCTTCATTTGGTATTTCGTCGCCCCCCATTGCCTTTCCCTCTTTCAGCCTTCCCACCGCCCTTCTCAGTTCCTCCTTTCCTAGATCCTCTTCCGTGTCCCCGTTTCTCTGTCTCTCTTCGCCCTTTCTCCCTTCTCTTTCCGTCCCTCCTAATAATCCTATAAAGTACCTTTCCATTCCTCACTCTCTATCTTTTCATTTATTCCACTTCTTTTCTTTCTCCCTCTATTTACTATCTCCCACACCTTGCTCTCAGTCGTTGCCTCCGCTACCTCTCTTATTCTTCTTCCTCTCTCCTCCTCTTTTTTCCTTTCACATAACTCCCCGTACTCCCTCTTCCTCTCCTTGTACGCCTCCTTTGTGCCCTTTCCTTTCCTCCATCTCCTCAACTCCGCTCTTACCTCCCCCTTTTTTCCCCTACATTCTTCGTCCCACCATCCCTCCCTCGTCTCTCTTCTCTCTCTACCCCCTTCCTTCTCCCCCGCTTTCATTGCTTCTTTCAGTTTTTCCATAATTTCTTTTACCGTTTGTTGTAACTCTCCCCCTTCCACTCCCGTCTCCTCAATCCTTCTCCCGTAGCCCTCTTTCATTCTTTCCGACCACCTTCCGCTTCCGGCCCTTCGTTCCTTCTTCTTTTGCTTTTTCCTTTCTCTTTTCCCTCTCTTTATTGTTACTATTAGTGGGTGGTGATCTGACTCTACCCTATCTCCTACCCTCATACTCTCCACTCCTTCCCTTGTTTTCCTATCCCCCATCACATAATCAATTACCGTGTCCCCTCTCCCCCCTGTGTACGTAAATTCTCCTTCCTCGTCCCCTTCTATATTCCCATTAAAGATTTCCCATCCTGTCTCCTCTATCATTCTTATTAATTTCTTTCCTTCCGTGTTTATTTTCCTATCCTTTGATTTCCTCCGTTCCTCCTCCGCCTCCCTATCCTCCCTACCTCCTCCGCCCTCCTCTCCTGTCCGCGCGTTGAAGTCCCCCCCTACTAACACCTGCTCTTCCTCCTCTTGCCTTTCCATCCATTCCTTCAGGCTCTCCACTTTCCTTTCGATATCGCCATTCACGTATACCGCTATTATCGTCCATGTGTCCTCCCCTGCTTTCACCTTCACCGCCATTAACCCCTCTTCCTCCCTCCTCCCTTCCCACTTTTCTGCCTGCATTTCCTCCCTTACTCTGATGATCATTCCTCCCATGGCTCTCCCCTTCTTATTCCTTTTTGCTGCCCATTTCACTATCCATGTGAACCCTCTCGGCAACCTCCCTCTTATTCTTTCCCATCCCTTTTCCTCTATCCAGGTCTCCATCATCACTACCACCTCCCATTCTCCTAGTCCCTTCCAAAACTCTTCGTCCTTATTCACGAGGCCTGCCACATTCCAGAACACCACCCTCCAACTGCCCCCTTCCTTTTCCCTCCTCTCCCTTTTCCTTCCCTCTTCTTCCCCCCTCTCTGCTAGTTTTTTGGTACTTCCCCCTCCCCCCCTCTCCCCTCATCTCCTGCCTCCCTCCCTCTCCTCCCTCTATTTCTCTCCCCTTTCCCCTCCAATCGCTCAATCTTTCGCTTCTTTCATCCCAGAACCACGTGGTCCCTTCTACAATCACCTTCCCATACCCCACTCTTACCCTTTTTCCCCTCCTTTCTTCTTCTTCCCCTACCCTTCTCAGTTTCCACTGCATCTTTCTTTCTTCCCACGTCAGGTCATCCTCTATCCTCTCCTTTCTCCCTCTTAATTCCCTCTTCTTCCTCATAACCTCTTTCTTCCCCTTTACGTTTTCCATTCTTACTTCAATCATCATCTCTTTCCTGTGTTCTCCTCCTTTCCCTATCTCTCTCACCCCCTCCACCCTCCCTTGCGCGCCAATTCTCTCCATCAATTTCTCCACCGTCTGCTCTATTGTCCCCTCCTTTGTTGCCCCCCTTACTATGAAGTTCCTTCGTCTTTCCTCTCTTTCTCTCATCTCCATTTTCCTTTCCATTTCCTTGACCCTTCTTTCCGTCTGTCCTCCCCCCTCCTTTTCCACCGTTTCTTCTCTTTCCCCCCTCTCCTCCCTCCTCTCCCCACTTCTCTCTCCAGCTCTCTTAATCTCTCCCCCATTTCTTCTATCTCCTTCTCTTGTTTTTCCACCTTCATCATCCTCCCCTCCACTTCCCTTATCCTTTTCTCCATCGCCTCATTTTCCCTTCTCCATCTTACCTCCGCCTGCTTCATCTCCCCCCTCATCCTTCACAGTTCTTCCTCGACTTTTCTTCCTTGCCCCTTGACCTCCGCCATATCCCTTCTGACCTCCTCCCTCATCTCCTTAATCATTTTTTCAATATTACCTCCCTCCTGTGTCCCTGTCTCCGGCGACCGCTGCACCTTCCTGCTTTTCAGGAAGGCTTCCTTTCCCTCCTGCTCCTTTTCCTCCATCTGCACCCTCTTCCTTTTCCATAGATCACTTATTTCTCCTACACTCGTGCTCCTTTCCATCCTCAGCCTTTCCGCGTTCGTCTTTCTTCCCTTTCTCCTTACTATTTCCTCCTCCTCTCTCCCCTCCTCGCCCTTTCGTCCGATCTCCTCTTCGCGCTCCTCCATTCCCCTTGCCTTGTCGCCCATTCCTTCCTTCTCCTTACCCGCCGAGCCGCTTTCTCTCCTCTCTGTTTTACCGTCCTACCTATCTTTCTTACCCGTCGGTCCGCTTTCTTCACTCTCTGTTTTACCTACCTGCCTTTCCTTCTTCCTTTCTCCTTCTACTTCCTATCCACTCCGTTCTGCCGCCACTGTTCTCTTGTCTCCGCGCGCCTTCCACCTTGCTCCACCCCGCTCTACCTCACCACCCCTCTCCCGACGTTCTTTCCTAACCTCTTTTCTCACCTGTTTTCCTTCTTTTCCTCTCCCTTTGTCCTGCTCCCTGTGTTGCTACCTTTCTACTCGTATCTCTTTCTGCTGCTTCACCTGTTCCCGCACTATCACTTTTTTTCCTGCCCCCCACGTCCTCACCTTTCTCCGCTTTTCTTTCGCCGTTTTCTCACTTTCGTCCACTCACACTCATACCGGAAACGGAAGTCCTCGATTTCTTTTATGTCGATTTTGATTTTTTTCCAATGAACGAATGGACGAAATTTTTTACAGATACAAAATCAGTGTTTGAACGAGCGAACGCAATGAAGGAGTGAACGCACGAGCGATCGAACGAACGCTACGATTGATCAAACGAACGCAACGGTAGAACGATCGTAAGATCGAACGAATGCGACGGTCGATCGAACGAATGCAATAAAAAATCGACCGAACGAACAAACGTACGCACTGACCGGTCGAATGAATGAACGAGTGCAACGAACGAGTGAACGAAGCAATGAACACAAGCTTCTTTCACATATCAATAAAGCAGCGATAGAATGAAAGATGTTTTTTTTTAAATTCGATGCATAGTTTTCGTGAACGAAAATTGAGTGATTCTTTTCACTGGCAATCAATACTGCCACTTCGGACCGCGATTGAGCAAGCGCAACGAATGGAAGATCGCTCAAACGCAATGAGCGATCGAACGAACAAAGAAAGTAGGCTTCTTTTAGATTTCTCTTTTAGATATCGAAAAGCAGTAATTGGCAGAGAGATTTTGTTACGATGCAAAGTTTTTTGTGAACGAAAATCAAGCGTTTTTTTTCACCGAAAATCGACACTTCCACTTCGGCCCACGATTGAGCGACGATCAATCGAACGGACGAGCGATCGAACGAACGAAGAAAGTAAGCTTCTGTCAAATGTCAAACATCAGTGTTTGGCCCGATACTACATGTTCGTTGAAAAACCATGCATCGAAAAAAATTCTTCGCGTAATCCCTGCTGTTTGATATGTAAAAGAACCTTGTGGTCGTTGGTTCGTTCGATCGCGCAACGAGCGCACGAGCGATTAAACGAACGATCGAGCGAACGAACGAACGATCGAACGGACGCAACGGGTTAACGAACGAAAGATCGAGCGAGCGCATCGAACGAACGAACGTGTGAACGCATCGAACGATCGAACGAACCAACGAACATAAGGTTCTTTTAAATATCAAACAGCAGTGATTACGCGAAGAATTTTATTTTCCATTGCTCGAGCACCGCGATAATTTATTCTCTACGATGATGGTGAGGAAAGCAGTGACTGCGGCTGTATGATGAGTCGGTTATCCAGTGAAGCGATTAACATTCGACTCGTCAAGCGCGAATGAACGATCGAACGAGCGCAACGAACGAACGATCGAGCGAACGCAACGAACGAACGATCGAGCGAACGGGCGTAACGGGTTAACGAACGAAAGATCGAGCGAACGCATCGAACGAACGAACGTGTGCAAAAAGCAGGGATTGCGCAAAGAAATTTTGTTTTTCGATATATGGTTTTTTCAATGAACATAGAGAGTTTTGTCCTGAAAATCAACACCACTACTTTGGACTGAGGTGTTCGTTCGTTCGTTCGTAACAAACGAAAGATCAAACGAGGGTAATGAACGATGAAACGAACGATCGAACGAGCGCAACGAACGAACGATCGAGTGAACGGAACGAGCGCATCGAACGACCGAACGTGTGAACGCATTGAACGATCGAACGAACCAACGAACACAAGGTTCTTTTACATATCAAACAGCAGTGATTACGCGAAGAATTTTATTTTCCATTGTTCCAGCACCGCGATAATTTATTCTCTACGATGATGGTGAGGAAAGCAGTGACTGCGACTGTATGATGAGTCGGTTCTCCAGTGAAGCGATTAACATTCGACTCGTCAAGCGCGAATGAACGATCGAACGAGCGCAACGAACGAACGATCGAGCGAACGCAACGAACGAACAATCGAGTGAACGCAACAAACGAACGATCGAGCAAACGCAACGAACGAACGATCGAGCGAACGAGTGTAACGGGTTAACGAACGAGAGATCGAGCGAACGAACGAGCGAACGCATCGAACGGACGTGCGAACGCATTGAACGATCAAACGAACTAACGACCGCAAGGTTCTTTTTCATCTCAAAAAGCAGGGATTGCGCAAAGAAATTTTGTTTTTCGGTATATGGTTTTTTCAACGATCATAGAGAGTTTTGTCCTGAAAATCAACACCACTACTTTGGGCTGAGATGTTCGTTCGTTCGTAACAAACGAAAGATCAAACGAGGGTAATGAATGATGAAACGAACGACCAAACGAGCGCAACGAACGAACGATCGAGTGAACGGAACGAACGAATGACCCAAAGAGAACGCCGATTTTGATTTCGATTCCTTTTATGTTGATTTTGATTTTTTTTACGATACTTTATTACGATAGCCATTTTTTATTTGGTTTTTCATTTTTTATTTCAATTTCGTGAAACATCGACTGAGTACACGCTCGGGGACGAAATCTCCAGACTTTTTAAAAGTATATCGCTTGAGCTTGAGAACCTTAATTTCAGCTTTTATTTTCAAAAAGAATATAGCTTGAGAACATTGATTTGAATTTTCATTTCCATGACGATTTCGATTTTTTGACTTTTTATTTCAATGTCAATTTCTATATATGATTTTTAATTCTATTTTCAATCCGTTTCATAAAAATGAACAAATGAACGCACCAAAGGATAGAACGATCGCAACGAACGAATAAACGAACGAGTGAATGAACACAAGTGTCTTTTGCACGTGAAAATGCAGTGATTGAACGAAGGAATTAGACAACGAAAGATCGAACAAGTGTAATAAACGTTGGCACGAGCGATCGAATGAGCGCTACGAACGGACGATCGAGCGAACGCAACGAACGCACGAGCGATTAAACGAACGATCGAGCGAACGTACGAAACGCATACATAGCAAACGCGTTAAACGAACGAACGTATGAACGCATTGAACGATCAAACGAACCAACGACCGCAAGGTTCTTTTACATATCAAACAGCAGGGATTACGCAAAGAATTTTTTTTTTTTTTTTCGATGCATGGTTTTTCAACGAACATGTGTATCCCTGACAATCGATACCACTACTTAGGACTGCGGTGTTCGTTCGTTCATTCGTTCGTTCGATAGACCGGTCGATGCGCTCGTTCGTTCGGTATTCCGATTGGGCGATCCTTCGAACGTTCGATCGCTTGTTCCTTCATTCACTCGCTGCGTTCACTCGATCGTTCGTTGCGTGCATTCGATCTTTCGTTCGTTTAACGGACGAACGAGCGAACGACCGGACGATCCGTTCTTTCACTTGTTCGTTGCATTGATATTGGGCGAAAAAAACCCTCGATTTTCGTTCACAAAGAACTATGAATCGAAAAGAAAATTCCTCGGCCAATAACTGCTTTTTTTAATATCTGAAAGCAGCTTACTTTCTACGTTGGTTTGATCGCTCGTCCGTTCGCTTGATCGTTCGTTGATTTCCTTCGATCGCTCATTGCGTTTGTGCGATGTTCCATTCGTTGCGTTCGCTCAATCGCGGTCCGACGTGGTAGTGTTGATTGCCGGTGAAAAAAAACGCTCAATTTTCCTTCACAAAACTATGCATCAAATTAGAAAAAGAAATCTTTCATTCTATCGCTGCTTTATTGATATGTAAAAGAAGCTTGTGTTCATTTCTTCGTTCACTCGTTCGTTGCGCTCGTTCATTCATTCGACCGGTGGGAGCGTACGTTTGTTCGTTCGATCGATTGTTTATTGCAATCGTTCGATCGACCGCCGCATTTGTTCGATCTTGCGATCGTTCTACCGTTGCGTTCGTTTGATCATTCGTAGCGTTCGTTCGATCGGCCGTGCGTTCGCTCGTTCAAACACTGGTTTTGTATATGTAAAAAATGTCGTCTATTCGTTCATTGGCCCGCGCGTTCGTTCGATCGTTCGTTACGTTCTGGAGGGTATATGAGCGAGGCGACATCGAGTTATGATAACAGATGATTTTATATTTTCTCAATATTCCATCAGTGTAATACACGCATACTTTTGCTCGACTTGTCAGGCCGACATGTTCCATAGCCTCCGAACAATTTGGAAAACTATCGAATTTCTATATGCTCTGTGCTGGTATGACGAATACCCAAGAATTCCGAACGCTGCTGCTGGTGGTGGTGGTGGTGGTGGTGGTAGCTCTCTCCTCTCACCCTTCGAGAATATCGGCAACTCTGTGGTGACCAGTCTGCCGCAAGCTTTTCAGTAAATTTCCAAAAGCATAAGGCCCTCGTGTTTTTATGGTTTTCAAGATATCACGCACAGTTTCCAAATAATTTGCCAGTTGTGCCTGAAATTATACATAGAGCGCTTTTCTGAATACAGGTTAATAAAATTTAAAAAACGTCATTTAAAGCAGGAATACATACCTTCCATCGGGACATATTCACGTCGTCCTCATTGAAAACTCCGAATTCAATTAAACACAGTAGTAGGTTGTTCATATGTATCTCAGTGGAAATATAATCACTAACAAGATCAATTCTTTGACGGTGATATTTTTCCATTGTTCGAGCACCACGATAATTTATTCTCTGCGATGATGGTGAGGAAAGCAGTGACTGCGACTGTATGATGAGTCGGTTCTCCAGTGAAGCGATTAACATTCGACTCGTCAAGCGCAAACCCCTTTCTAGGGAGGGGGGTGGACGAACATCCCCACTCCATCCCCACCACCTCGACTACCGAGGAGTGGGGGTAGGAGTGGGGATGAGGAGTTTGTTTAGGTCCAAAACGTAACGAACGATCGAACGAACGCGGCGGGCCAATGAACGAATAGACGACATTTTTTACATATAGAAAACCAGTGTTTGAACGAGCGAACGCACGGCCGATCGAACGAACGCTACGAATGATCAAACGAACGCAACGGTAGAACGATCGCAAGATCGAACAAATGCGGCGGTCGATCGAACGATTGCAATAAACAATCGATCGAACGAACAAACATACGCTTCCACCGGTCGAATGAATGAACGAGCGCAACGAACGAGTGAACGAAGAAATGAACACAAGCTTCTTTTACATATCAATAAAGCAGCGATAGAATGAAAGATTTCTTTTTCTAATTCGATGCATAGTTTTGTGAAGGAAAATTGAGCGTTTTTTTTCACCGGCAATCAACACTACCACTTCGGACCGCGATTGAGCGAACGCAACGAATGGAACATCGCACAAACGCAATGAGCGATCGAAGGAAATCCACGAACGATCAAGCGAACGGACGAGCGATCAAACGAACGTAGAAAGTAAGCTGCTTTCAGATATTAAAAAAAAAGCAGTGATTGGCCGAGGAATTTTCTTTTCGATTCATAGTTCTTTGTGAACGAAAATCGAGGGTTTTTTTCGCCCAATATCAATGCAACGAACGAGTGAAAGAACGGATCGTCCGGTCGTTCGCTCGTTCGTCCGTTAAACGAACGAATGAACGAACGAACACCGCAGTCCTAAGTAGTGGTATCGATTGTCAGGGATACACATGTTCGTTGAAAAACCATGCATCGAAAAAAAAACAAAAAATTCTTTGCGTAATCCCTGCTGTTTGATATGTAAAAGAACCTTGCGGTCGTTGGTTCGTTTGATCGTTCAATGCGTTCATACATTCGTTCGTTTAACGCGTTTGCTCGATCTTTCGTTAACCCGCTGCGTCCGTTCGATCGTTCGTTCGTACGTTCGCTCGATCGTTCGTTTAATCGCTCGTGCGTTCGTTGCGTTCGCTCGATCGTCCGTTCGTAGCGCTCATTCGATCGTTCGTGCCAACGTTTATTACACTTGTTCGATCTTCCGTTGCCTAATTCCTTCGTTCAATCACTGCATTTTCACGTGCAAAAGAAACTTGTGTTCATTCACTCGTTCGTTTATTCGTTCGTTGCGATCGTTCTATCCTTTGGTGCGTTCATTTGTTCATTTTTATGAAACGAATTGAAAATAGAATTAAAAACCATATATGGAAATTGACATTGAAATAAAAAGTCAAAAAATCGAAATCGTCATGGAAATGAAAATTCAAATCAATGTTCTCAAGCTATATTCTTTTTGAAAATAAAAGCTGAAATTAAGGTTCTCAAGCTCAAGCGATATACTTTTAAAAAGTCTGGAGATTTCGTCCCCGAGCGTGTACTCAGTCGATGTTTCACGAAATTGAAATAAAAAATGAAAAACCAAATAAAAAATGGCTATCGTAATAAAGTATCGTAAAAAAAATCAAAATCAACATAAAAGGAATCGAAATCAAAATCGGCGTTCTCTTTGGGTCATTCGTTCGTTCCGTTCACTCGATCGTTCGTTCGTTGCGCTCGTTTGGTCGTTCGTTTCATCATTCATTACCCTCGTTTGATCTTTCGTTTGTTACGAACGAACGAACACCTCAGCCCAAAGTAGTGGTGTTGATTTTCAGGACAAAACTCTCTATGATCGTTGAAAAAACCGTATACCGAAAAACAAAATTTCTTTGCGCAATCCCTGCTTTTTGACATGAAAAAGAACCTTGCGGTCGTTAGTTCGTTTGATCGTTCAATGCGTTCGCACGTTCGTTCGATGCGTTCGCTCGTTCGTTCGCTCGATCTCTCGTTCGTTAACCCGTTACACTCGTTCGCTCGATCGTTCGTTCGTTGCGTTTGCTCGATCGTTCGTTTGTTGCGTTCACTCGATCGTTCGTTCGTTGCGTTCGCTCGATCGTTCGTTCGTTGCGCTCGTTCGATCGTTCATTCGCGCTTGACGAGTCGAATGTTAATCGCTTCACTGGAGAACCGACTCATCATACAGTCGCAGTCACTGCTTTCCTCACCATCATCGGAGAGAATAAATTATCGCGGTGCTGGAACAATGGAAAATAAAATTCTTCGCGTAATCACTGCTGTTTGATATGTAAAAGAACCTTGTGTTCGTTGGTTCGTTCGATCGTTCAATGCGTTCACACGTTCGTTCGTTCGATGCGCTCGTTCCGTTCACTCGATCGTTCGTTCGTTGCGCTCGTTCGATCGTTCGTTTCATCGTTCATTACCCTCGTTTGATCTTTCGTTTGTTACGAACGAACGAACGAACACCTCAGTCCAAAATAGTGGTGTTTATTTTCGGGACAAAACTCTCTATGTTCATTGAAAAAACCATATATCGAAAAACAAAATTTCTTTGCGCAATCCCTGCTTTTTGCGCACGTTCGTTCGTTCGATGCGTTCGCTCGATCTTTCGTTCGTTAACCCGTTACGCCCGTTCGCTCGATCGTTCGTTCGTTGCGTTCGCTCGATCGTTCGTTCGTTGCGCTCGTTCGATCGTTCATTCGCGCTTGACGAGTCGAATGTTAATCGCTTCACTGGATAACCGACTCATCATACAGCCGCAGTCACTGCTTTCCTCACCATCATCGTAGAGAATAAATTATCGCGGTGCTCGAGCAATGGAAAATAAAATTCTTCGCGTAATTACTGCTGTTTGATATTTAAAAGAACCTTATGTTCGTTGGTTCGTTCGATCGTTCGATGCGTTCACACGTTCGTTCGTTCGATGCGCTCGCTCGATCTTTCGTTCGTTAACCCGTTGCGTCCGTTCGATCGTTCGTTCGTTCGCTCGATCGTTCGTTTAATCGCTCGTGCGCTCGTTGCGCGATCGAACGAACCAACGACCACAAGGTTCTTTTACATATCAAACAGCAGGGACGCTGTCCCTGCATCCCTTTACATTACGCGAAGAATTTTTTTCGATGCATGGTTTTTCAACGAACATGTAGTATCAGGCCAAACACTGATGTTTGACATTTGACAGAAGCTTACTTTCTTCGTTCGTTCGATCGCTCGTCCGTTCGATTGATCGTCGCTCAATCGTGGGCCGAAGTGGAAGTGTCGATTTTCGGTGAAAAAAAAACGCTTGATTTTCGTTCACAAAAAACTTTGCATCGTAACAAAATCTCTCTGCCAATTACTGCTTTTCGATATCTAAAAGAGAAATCTAAAAGAAGCCTACTTTCTTTGTTCGTTCGATCGCTCATTGCGTTTGAGCGATCTTCCATTCGTTGCGCTTGCTCAATCGCGGTCCGAAGTGGCAGTATTGATTGCCAGTGAAAAGAATCACTCAATTTTCGTTCACGAAAACTATGCATCGAATTTAAAAAAAAACATCTTTCATTCTATCGCTGCTTTATTGATATGTGAAAGAAGCTTGTGTTCATTGCTTCGTTCACTTGTTCGTTGCACTCGTTCATTCATTCGACCGGTCAGTGCGTACGTTTGTTCGTTCGGTCGATTTTTTATTGCATTCGTTCGATCGACCGTCGCATTCGTTCGATCTTACGATTGTTCTACCGTTGCGTTCGTTTGATCAATCGTAGCGTTCGTTCGATCGCTCGTGCGTTCACTCGTTCATTGCGTTCGCTCGTTCAAACACTGATTTTGTATCTGTAAAAAATTTCGTCCATTCGTTCATTGGAAAAAAATCAAAATCGACATAAAAGAAATCGAAATCAAAATCGATGTTCTCTTTGGGTCGTTCGTTCCGTTCACTCGATCGTTGGTTCGTTGCGCTCGTTCGATCGTCCGTTTCATCGTTCATTCCCCTCGTTTGATCTTTCGTTTGTTACGAACGAACGATCACCGCAGTCCAAAGTAGCGGTGTTGATTTTCAGGGCAAAACTCTCTATGTTCGTTGAGAAAACCATATATAGAAAAAAAATTCTTTGCGCAATCCCAGCTGTATGATATGGAAAAGAACCTTGCAGTCGTTGGTTCGTTCGATCGTTCAATGCGTTCGCATGTTCGTTCGTTTGATGCGTTCGCTGAATCTTTCGTTCGTTAACCCGTTGCGCCCGTTCGCTCGTGCGTTCGTTGCGTTCGCTCGGTCTGTGTGCGTGCGTGTGTGCGTGCGTGCGTTCGCTCGGTCTGTGTGTGTGCGTGTGTGTGTGTGTGTGTGTGTCTAGGCCTTGTTCCCTCATTCATCGTTGGATGCCTGATAGGACGATCGGTGAATGCGTCACAATGTGATTTTTGAATATTTTATTTTTATTTTTATTTTCAATAAAAAGATGGGACCATGGTGGTTTTTTAAATTAAAAATAAAATATTGAAAAATAGGGCCACTGTCGCAACACCACCTCCCCATAGTGTTTTATTCTTTCATTTAAATACCCTGTAGGGCATGAACCCGGAAATTGAAGTCGAGACGTCACCCACACACGTAAGTATAACTACGTCGAGATCACAACCGAAATTAAAAATGAATATCGGTATAAAAAATCAGAAATAAAAATCGAGATAAAAAAATTACGTTTTTTTTTATGTATCGGTTTATTTTATATTTATTGTAGCACCGTTCTATCTCAAAGTCGTATTAATTTGGGCGTGTGCGGGATCAGTGCTACAGCTCGAGCGCCTTGTTTCTCTCTCTCATCGGCGCGCTCAATAGTACGAAATCTCTCTCTTGCAGCTCGCGCGATCTCTCTCTCTCTCTCTCTCACTCTCTGTTGTCGTCATTTTTTAGCAGATCTGTTTCCTGCTAATGATGCGCTCTCTCTCCACACATACACCTCGCTAGTGGGAGATCTCTCTCCTACTACAGATCACGCAGTTTCTCGCTCTGTCTCGTTTACCACATGCACGGCTGTGCAGCGCGCTGCCGTACATACATGCATCGAAGCAATACTGCATAGTAGGAGATCTCTCTCCCGCTACTGCTCGAACGCTTTATTTCTCTCTCTTTCTTTGCAGATCATCGCACTTAGATCGCCCGCTACAGCTCGAGGGCTTCATCTCTCTCTCCTTCTCTCTCTTGAGCGTACATACACCTGTGTTGCTCTGTACGCTTTCCCTCCTCCTCCTCCTCTATTTCATATTCTAATGCATTTAAAAAATTGTATACGGGTATCACTTATATCGGTAAGAAATTTGTCTCTTTCGGTGAAGACACGCGTCGTCCAAAGTTCAGAGTCGAGACATTTTTGCGATTGTCAGCAAAAACGCATAACTCGAGATGTCTACAGAGTAGCTCGCGATTGTGCGCCGTGCCGGACGATTCAAACTCGTGCACACAATGACTGCGAGCATGTAGAGCCTTCGGCAAGAGTGCTAAAGTGTCAAAATTTGCAAAAGGGGCTTTTTATTCGCTCCAGAGCTTCAGTTGCTCTCCGAATCGCGAAGCGCGTAGACCTCACCTCTTTCTCTGTGACATTTTTAAAAATTTCGTGACGTTTATAAACTTATGTGATATTTTGAAAAACAGTGTGACATTCTGAAAAATTGTGCGAAGTGAGCAAAATGTCTCCCGATTGGTCCGAGTTTCCGACGACACCTCTCGCGTGCTGCATGATTGTGTATTTTCGAAAATTTATTTATTTTTTCAAAAAAGGAACCACGGGCGGTGACCATCAGTGAGTGTGTGAAAATTTTATTTTTAATTCGCTACCTGAAAACATTATTTATATTTAACTTCAAACCTAGATATAAAAGCTTCGGCGAAAATAAAAATTAACTAAAAGGGACCACTATGGCGACACCACCGCTCATTCCTCCTCTTACCCCCACCACAGGCCGAGGTGTGGGGATAGGAGCGAAAAAATAAAAAAGGGGGCTACTATGGCGACACCACCTCTTGGCTGTAACTTAATGGCTGCCATGTTTTGTTTTGAAAATAAAAAAAAATTCCTTTATAATGTTAGCTTATTTTTTCACTTCGAAATGTCCATAGCCCCTACGCCGAGGCATTTGCTGACTCCGCAGAAAAGACGACACACGCACGTAAGTATAGCTTTTTCCTCTTCTCAATCGTCGCGGGCCACTATGGCGAGCCACCACAATTTTCCCCCACTTCTACACCCACCTCGGCGGCCCTCACCACGGACCGAGGAGTGGGGATAGGAGTGGGGATAGGAGTGGGGGTCGCCATAGTGGCCCCCTTACTACTTACATCTTTTTCATAGGTTGTATGCCAAGAAAACCTCAAATTCATACACTGCTTCGCGGGATTCCCCGGCTCTGTTCACGACAGCAGAGTTTTTAATTTGTCGGGTATGCAAGCGATTTGCAGTACAGAAACGCGCTTCCCGAATGAAACTCATCTTCTCGGAGATGCAGCTTATGCGAATCAATCACATTTACTGGTACCTTACAAAAACAACGGTCACTTAAGTGAACGAGAGGTCAATTACAACACCAGATTGTCGTCGACGCGCATGGTCGTGGAACGAAGTATTGGTCTTCTGAAAAACCGATTTCGGATCTTACTCGACAGACTTCCCGTACGACGAATAGATCTCATACCAAGCTACATTATCGCATGTTGTGTTCTGCACAACTTTTGTCTCATAAACGAAGATTATGTAGAAACGCCTTTGGTTATACCAAATCGTAACTACGATGTCAATGCCCACCTAGAGGCCAATGTTAATTTACGTAATGAGGGAAGAATGAAACGCGATATAATAAAAAACAGTTTGCCATAATTTTCGATTACATGACGTTTTGGTGCAGTTTATGTTCTGTATTTTTTTAAATTGTTTCTCACAAATTTTGTATTTAAATTGAATAATAAATTACATACAATAACAAATACAAAAACCAGAATTTATTTTTTGCGCATGAGTTTTACGAAAAATATACATTTGTCAAGTCCAAGTTTTTAGGTAGTAACGAAGAACTTCTTATTTATTTTCTTTTTTTTTAAATAATTTTTTATTACTGACAATCGCACAATGCAAAGTGAAAAAAAATTATACATCTTTTTAAAAATTAATAATAGCTCATTTAATCTTAATAATATCATCCTCGTTGAGCAACGAAACTTAATCTATTAACGACCCTTGGCGATTAATAAAATAAACAAAAAATTACAACGGCAAATATCAAATGAATAGTTGGTTTTTTTTCCTTATATCCACAGCACGTGAGCTAATCAAGGCTCGTACAAAAAATATCACAGTTTTCTTGCCCCTCGAACTTAAAGCGTTTGAAATTATTTTAAAAAATATTACAAAAATCATTAAAAAAAAAACCTTCTCTTTGGATCTTATTGGCAAATATCAAACGGTTTTTCTTTCTTATATCCACAGTACGTGAAATAATTAAGGCTCGTACAAAAAAATCAGACTTTTCTTTCCTCCCAAACTTTGAGCATTTAAAATTACAAAAATCATGAAATGAAAAAAAAACCTCTTTCGATTTATAAATGTCAACTTTCTCTTGTTATCGGTAACGTTAAAGTAAAGAGTCGAATTGGTGTTCATGAAACGCACGAGACTATCGAGATGAAATTTATCGGTAATCTATAAAATGAAGAAAACAAAAAGAAAAAAAAATGAGTTCAGCCAATATTTTTAGTTACACTCATAATACTTAAATAGTTTAATTTTGGGAATTTTTGTCCAAAATTTCCAGCAGCCGATCCATTCTCTGCAATCTTTCGGTATGTTGGGCCGCTTGAGCCTCTCTTCGTTTCGACACCTCTTCAATGAATTGGTCGAATTTGTCCTCGACCGGCGATCTCGTACGTTTTCTTGTTGGTTCTATGATATAAGAAAATACAAATAAAGGCTTATTAACAAATACTATTTTGTTTATTTTACATGTTAAGTTATTAATAAAGAAAAGTTCGAATAAATTATACGTACGACGCTCAGATTCTTGCCCCAAATTTTCTTTCCTTTCCTCATCTTCCGTTGGCTCGGAACTGCAGATGGCGACAGGCTCTATCCACGGTTTTTTTGAATAAATGTTGTCCATCCTCTGCAAAAAAAAGTTAACAATGAACCAATAGGCTTTTTTCGTCCGAGATTTATGCACACTCGCGCGCGCGCACACACGCCCAGGCACAAACACACACACACGCACACCCGCACGTACGCACGCACGCACGCACGTATATATGTATACATATATATAAACAAACATCGAAGTATTGCCACGTTTGGCGATTGTTCCCTGACTTCGCGTTATGATCCTTGAGCTTCTTGTAAGTGCGTTTCAGTGACGCCAGTTTTGTTGCGCACTGTTTCGCGCTAACTTCGATCTTTCTTTTCTTTAAATTTAATACGATATTTTCGAAGGCATCTTTTTGCTTTAATTTTCCTCTTTCGATCAATTTTTGAAAGGTTTCGAATTCGGAAATGAACGCCAATGTTCCCGCCACTGTCCAAGTGTCTGAAATGTAAATATACAAATAATAATATTTTCATATCGGTAGTGGGCGGCGTCTAAGATAAGCACAAGGAGGTATGAGATTAGGCGGAAAAAATGGCCAAACATGAGTCAACCACGTGTGGTGGCCAGTATCTAGGGTGAGGCGAAAAACGGACTGAACGTTGGGCAAAAGGATGGATAAAAGAAAACTGAAGGAGGAAGGAAGGCAGAAAGGATGGATAAAAGAAAACTTAAGGAGGAAAGAAGGCAGAAAGACACGAGAAAGATGCTGAAGAAGGGAGAACGGGAGAAAAAGTACGAGAATAAAAGGACGAGAAGAAGAACGAAAAGGACATATTAGCAATGGACGGATGAAGAAATAGAGGAAGGAGGATGATGAAAAAGAGAGAATGGCAGAGAAAGATGCACAGGAAGAAGAGGGGGAAAAAAGAGAGGAGAGCAGAAGAGGGTCAGAAAAAAGCAAATGAGAGGAATGATGAGGGGACAGAAAAGGATCGGAGCCTCAGAAGGCAGATAAAAGGAAAGCGCGAAAACACGGTGAAAAAAAAGGAACGAGGAGAGAATTAGTATAAAAAAGAAAGCCATGGAGGGAAGAGAGAAAAGGAAAGAGAGGAGAAGAAGTGATGTGAATGCGAGAATGGGAGGGCTGCTATAGAAAAAAGACGGATGTATAGACAGAAGAAGTAGAAGGTGAACAAAACATTGTAATAGAAGAAAAATGAAATGTATGAGAAATGTGAATGTAAGGAGGAAGGGCGACGTAAATTGTTATTATCGGTTTTACCTGTACAATCATCGGAGGCTTCTTGAGGCTCTTCCGGAGTCTGCTGGTGCGATCCTTCACCTTCAACCAGTTTATCAGCTCTCGCCTGTGGCAACCTCTCCGAAATCATTTTGAGCATGAACAATGCATCTATAATTTTTTAATAATTGCGTGTTATCTTTTATATGCTGGTGATATAATAATATTTTTTTCAGAGTGGCTACTCGTCCGGAGATTAGACAGATAAATGTAGATTATTCATTTGGAAAGATATGGCGCATCATCATTGCCCAGCTTTATACAGTCATAATGTTTCCATCCAACAGATAATCATGAGAAACAGATCGCTTAAAAATCCACTCTTTATTGCACGAACTAACAAATTGTCAATGGAAAAGAAATACAACAACTAATTCCAGCTATCTATTTCTCATGGTCATCTGTTGAACGGTAACATTGTGGCTGTGAATAGCTGGGCAATAATGATACGCCATATTTTGTCGAATGAGTCTACTTTGTAATGTACGAATCTATTTTTCATCTACATTTATTCATCTGATCTCCGAACGAGTAGCAACTTTGATTTTTTTAGTGCCTTTCAGCATGCCAAATGAGATAAGTTAGGAGAACTTACCGTTGTCAGCTTTTTCGTATTCCTCCTTCGTCATGGGTATTCGAAATGTATCCCCCGTTGCGTCATCCATGACCGGGACCCACATAATCTGCTTGACAGTGTCTATTTTATTAATTAAAATGTTTTTTTTTCGGGTTCAGAATCGTGTCAGGGAGCAGAGTAGGGATCGTGTGTTACGCGTAGCTGAAAAAGGCGGGAAGAACACCGAATAAACAATGGGAGCGGCCATATGCAATGCTGACTGTGCACTACCTCGCTGCTGGCAGTCTCGACAGCCGGAAGTCAGTAATTCCCTAGGACCAATGTCCAACGAAATGGTGATACGTTTCAGTCCTGTCAGTCGTGCTGAAAAGCATTTTAGAACGGAAATCTAGTACTGACAGTACTGTCAGTCAATTTCCGAACACGCTCTCAGACTGTCCCGGGTTCGAAACCACCTTACGGCGTGTAAGATTTTAAATTTGAACCATTAAAATATTTGAACCGCAAACACCATAATCGTAATTTATGACAAGGAAAAATATCGTAAAAGGGTGCAATGATGTGTAAATAACGTCATAACAAAATTTTTAAGAATAGTTCAAGTAGAGATTAAATATATCTTAAATACACGTTGAATATATTTTAATAATATTTAAAATGCAGTATGAACTTATTTCAAGTATATTTTTAACGCAGTATGAACATATATCGTGTATATTTTAGGTGTAGTTTAAATGCATTTAAAGTATATTTCAATTATAAGTCGAATACAGTTAAAATACATTTGTAGTATATTTTGAGGGTAATTTGAGTACATTGTAAGTATATTTTCAATATAGTTCGAATATACGTAACGGCATATCCAACATATATATTTTTATATACATTCTGAATTTTTAGACGAAAACTTCGATATCGCGAATATATTTTTAATGCATTTCCCGTATATATTGCATATATCTAATCTATATCTAAAATGCATAATATATATTTGAAATATATTTTACATCTATCTTTAATATATCGAAAAATATATTTTTACATATATTTCATTTCCGTGTGGGGCGAAAGGAAAAAATTTACAATAAATATCTTCTGTTCCGGCAAACGCCTTAAAGTTTTTAATTTTTTAACGTGGGTTTTAAATGAGGAAAAAACCGCAAAAAGACCAAGATTCAACGCCCTGCGTTTATTCGAAGCGAGAAGAATGTATCTTCCATTTGACGTTTTCAAATTGAAAATATCTTGATTAGTTTCAGAGATATATACCGTTTGAAGAGATTTCGTTTGAGAAGAGTTTCAGAGAGATATATAGCGGTTGAAGAGATTTCGCTCTGAGAAGCGTTTCAGAGAGATATAGCGTTTGAAGAACAATTTTTTCCGGGAAAAAATGACAAAAATTAAATTAAAAAGAAAGAATCGCCGAAACTACTAGTTAGCACTAGAAATAGTTAATGAAAATTCGACGAAGAATCTTGCTTTTATTCAGTTTTTCGACGTTTAAATATCTCGTTATTTCCTGAAATACAAGTGCCTTAAAAGAAGTTTGCCGGAAAAATTGTAAATATACACATAACAAAAATACTAAAATTATTAAATTAATTATTTGTATTTCCTATGATCTCCAACCTATCGGCGAAGGATAGGGAACATAAAGCTTGAGTCTATTTCGTCCGTTTTAGTACATTTTTGTGGCGCTATCTACTATGAAACAGAATTTGAAATTTTGATCCCGCAACACGGCTTATCGAGTACCCAATGTGAGACGAGTACTAGATAAAGTTCGAGTATACCCGTCCGATCACTTTATCGGGTATCCGAAAAATTCGGGTACTCGATCCGAATTATAGTCTAATTACCCCACCCGACCAATTGTGAAACCCGCACACCCCTAATAATCATAAATTATACAAATTAATCATACGCATGATTACGAATTTTCTATTCCGAGTTGATTCATGTGCTCCGAGTTTTCTTTACCTTTTTTCATTTGTTTCCCCTTTGGGCGAATCGATGCTCGAGGTTGAAGATCCACAAGCTAGTTCTCGTACCGACGAATTAGTGGCTGCGTCATCCTGAGCACTTGAAACGGCCGCCAACGGCACACTCACTGTACCTTTTGGTTTTTTATTAAAAACCTGCAAGAATGAAATAATACAATCAATAATAAGTATATATAGTGTAATTTTGTTACTAAATTGTAGACTTCATCCGCCGCTCTGTCAGACACGTCGTATCGAAAAAAAAGTTATAATTATAGAACGGATGAGAAATAAGATTGAAAAAAAATCGAACTGTAATTAAACAGGGATGAAATACTAAAAGCGTTTTCCATTGGAGGACTGAGTGTGCATCAAGTCAAGTTTTTCATGCAAGCACAAGTAACCTCGCATTTACGTTGGTGTGACCAGTGGGAATGTGGAAATGCTATAAGATTTTTAACTCATAATAATTGCTTGAAGATAATGATAAACAAATATAAAATCATTTATCAAATTGTAAAAATAATTTGTTTCCACGAGTGTTGTACATAGCAGATGTAAATGGCAGATATAAAAAAAAAACATAACTTCACACCTACTTGCCTCGTACCCGGCAAGCACTCACGGATTCATTTTTACAACTAGAGAATCTTGAGAATCATATGCTGTTCTGATATAAATTATACATCTTATACATACCTTTCCATTGCGATCTCCGATGCAGTTTTATTAATTTTATTGCACGAGAAAAAATAAAGACGATACTTCTCGATGGGTTGGTTATAGGTTCTGGAGTTTCGAGAATGTTCGAGCAAGAAGATCCCAAGTTTCATCCTATACAGCATAACCGTCTTATGGCCTCTGCACACTGCGCGCGATTTGTGACGAGCAACGGGTGATATAAAATGGAAGCTTCACTTTCCCAGGGGTTTCCTGGAATACCTTAGCTCCCATTGGATATCGCGCATCGCTCATCGCAAATCGCGCGCAGTGTGCAGAGACCATTAAGGCTGGGAATAGACGTCCGATTTTTTCTTTCCGACAATCCGATCCGACAGTCGGATCCGACTATCGGAAGGCACTCGTGCCATACATTTCAATGAGCATGCAATACACATCCGATCCGATAGTCGGATCCAAGTTCCGACTATCGGATCGGATGTGTATTGCATGCCCACTTAAATGTATGGCACGAGTGCCTTCCGATAGTCGGAAAGAAAAAATCGGACGTCTATTCCCAGCCTAAGCTGGCATTTCATAAGCAGTGATAAACGAGCGTCGATCAACCGCAATGCCAGGAAAGCTAGTAAAAATGCTTTCCTGGCATTGCGATTGGCTCAACGCTCGAGATGGCAACGGCAACGACTAATAAGGATAGGGAGGAGAAAGTGTTCATATGTACACAGTACAGTCGGCTAGATAGGACAATGCATCCCAAAGCCATCTATTATATATGTTTTGTACCTTTTCAATTTTTTTTTAAAGAAGGTGAACAGACCATAAACGTGAAATCGTACTAGATTCACGGAAGGCGTACTGACGTACTAAATCGAATGAAAAAGTACTGAATTCAGTACAATTGTACTGAACTGGCAACACTGGTCCGTGATCATCGCTCAAGTCGGTATCGCAGTCAGCGTGAACACGAATGGGTAGCTCGGAGGGGGAAAAGTCTCTGCCCCTCGCAAATCGTGCTCGCTCGACAGGCGAACGGAGCGAGGTTTTCCGTCCGATCGAGCTCGACATATATATGTGGCCGTACTGCGGATTGGAAAATGCATTAAATGAATTTCAAAGTGAAAAACATGTATCGAGATCATTGTTTTCTCTCGGTTGCCCGTTTATGCCGAAAATGCAGGTGAAAAAATTAAGGACGAACCGCGTTGAAAAATAAAATGCCGAAACGACCGTGGAAGGTTCAAAAAGAAATCTTGAGCCTTTGCTGCGATCGTTTCGACATTTTTTTTCAACAGTAAACATTATGGATAAGGGTGTATCATAAATGTTTCTCTATCTGCAATGAGTGTCGTGGCTGAGTTGGCAGCGTGACGGATTAACGATGCTTACGGTCCGGGTTCAATCCCCGGTGAACCAACTTTTTTTTTCTTTTTATATTCAGAAAATTTCGAACTTACTCTCGCTTTAGCTATTCTCACCTGTTCAAGCATTATTTGTGATATTCAATTGGTATATGCTTAATAAAAAAAAACAAGACATTGCTACCGGGGAAGTGCAGCCAGATTGCGCGTAAAAGTTACCTCCTCTCTAGTCTCTTACGCGCCCATCACACAATCATAGTAGCGCGTGTCCGTGAGCGAGCGACGCTTGGACACTTCGGAAAGAGCCGAGCACGGTCGAAGTTTCCCGACCGCGCCTTCGGCAGCTACACCAATACATGGACGCTGAGCACGTTCATGTGCGGCCAAGCCAAAACCGAGGCTTCGAGGGAAAAAGCAATATGAGCACGACTCGCGCGTGACGTCACCCGACGTCACGCGCGAGGCTTGTAGATGATTTCAATGCTTATTTAGCTCTTGATTCTCTGCGTTATTAATGTATACAAAAAAAATGTATCGCGCACTCCGATCGCTTATTTTTTTAGTTTATACGTTAATTTAAATATAATAATAAATCTAAATTACAACTTATTTATCTTATATGAAATTGTTTACGCTTTACTCACACCCGTCCTTATGCCAAATAAATTATAATTCATAAAAGTAAGCCCAGAAGCCCAGAAGAAGCAAAAGTAAGTACCAGAAAGTGCACATATTCCAGAAAGTGTTATACCAGAAAGTGCACAGTTGGTAGCATTCCTGGCTTCGGTCCGCAAGGGCCCGTAGTGCAAATTTTTCTCCAAATTTTTCATAATTTCTCATATTTTAGTCATATTTGAGATTTTCGGAGAAAAAAATTATTTAAAACAGATTCAAGTTCTGGTCTATTTCCCAAAAACACATTTTTTTCACTGAAAATTCATCATTTCTCATTTTTTCCCGGAAATTTCTCTTTTTCCTATGACCTGAGTGAACGGCTGCGGAGATATTCGGAGAAAAGTTAAAGATGAAAAGAAATGAGATTTTCGTAAAAAAACTGATTATTATTATTATTTTTTTCCGGAAATTTTCCTTTTTCCTATTACCTGAGTAAACGGCTGCGAAGATATTCGGAGAAAATTTAAAGATGAAAAAAATGAGATTTTCGTAAAAAAAACTTGTTCTTATTTTTTTTCCGGAACTTTTTCCTATTCCTATTAAGTGAACGACTGCGGAGATATTCGGAGAAAAGTTATAGATTAAAAAAATGAGATTTTCGTAAAAAAAACTTATTACATTTTTTTATCCCTCATAATTCTGAGAAATAATGAATTTCCGAAATTTTTGCAAAAATTATTTTCCTTAAGGGGCAACACCGCTGTAACGGTCTGCCACGAAGCGTTTTAGACAAATAATACTTGGGGTAATTATTAAGCATATATTGAAGTATATTGCAAAAAAAAATTATGGGAAAATATTACAAAATGGCGACACTGCAGCAAATTCTTCCGAGGCATGTTGAACTTAAGGTGCTCTGGGCCACGCAGTATAACTTGTGCCAATTTTAATCTGGGTAAAATAATTTTTTTTTAATTAAATCTAGATGAGTGTAGCTAGTGAACCACGTAGGGGATTTTAGAAATATTGATTTTTGAGTAATTGCCGGGTATTTGACTAAAAATGTTCAATTTTTTTTAAGCCAGTTATTTGTTAATAAATATTGTTTTAATTAACTTATTGAAAATCCCCTACGTGGTTCAGTAGCTACACTCATGTAGACTTAATAAAACAAAATTATTTTTTTAGATTAAAATTGGCACAGTTATACTGCATGCCGCAGAGGTTCGACACGCTTCGGAAAAATTGGTGCGGTGTCGCCATGTTGTAATATTTTCGGATGAAAAATTTATAGCAACATACTTAAATATATGCTCAATAAATACCGCAAGTATTATTTGTTTAACACATTTTCTTCCGCCAAAAAAAAAAACAAAAAATACGCTTCCTGTAAGGCCGTTACAGTGGTGTTGCCCCTTAAAGTCTTCATATAATTTCCGAGATTTTCCCGTGATTGTAATTAAAATGATGAAATATTCGAAAAATTCGAAAAAATTCGGAGAAACTCGGATGTTTGCGTAAAAATAATTGTCCGCAAAACTCCGAATTCTTCATATTTGTTCCAATTCATAGAAAAATTCGGAAAAATTTTCCGGAAAAAATCGGAGTTTTTCGGAAAAAAAGTTGCACTAGGGGCGCGGGATCGTTCCCCGCGCTCAGTGCTTTTTTAAAAATTATTATTACTATTAAATCTTATTTGATTAGTTATTTTTATTAGTTATCATTATTATTTTAATTAGTTATCTTTTAGTGTCGAAAAATTTATCGCGCACTCTGACCGCTTATTTTATTAGTTTATATATTAATTTAAATATAATTATAAATCTAAATTACAACTTATTTTACTTCTGAAATTTTTTTTTGCGTTTTACTCACACCCGTCCCTATGCCAAATAAATCGTAATTCATAAAAGTAAGCGGAAATATATTCGCATTATTATATTCAGTCTCATATACTTTCATTAAGCGATAAAGCATTATCATAATCTATCCGGCCGCGAATCGTAAGTACCAGAAAGTGCACATATTCTACAAGCGATGAGATGGTCCCGTTGGTAGCGTTCCTGGCTTCGGTCGGCAGGGACGCGGGATCGTTCCCCGCGCTGAGTGCTTTTTTTAAAATTATTATTACTATTTATTCTTATTTGATTAGTTATTGAATGAATATAATAATACGAATATAAATATATTTCCGCTCATAGACTTTCATCAAGCGATAAAGCATTATGATAATGCTTTATCGCTTGATGAAAGTATATGAGCGGAAATATATTTATATTTGTATTATTATATTCATTCAATAACTAATCAAATACTTGCATATACTTACGCTCATATCCTATATACTTCTTTCATATACTACTTTCATTTACTTTCATAAAGCGATAAAGCATTATCATAATGCTTTAGCGTTTGATGAAAGTACACGGAAAAAAAGAAACAGTGAAAATCACAGTATAAACCGCATGAAAATCAGGGTGCCATATTTCATTTTATAGTAAACCAGAGTAATGTAAATCCTGTACTACAAAAATGACGAATTTTCCTGTACACACTGAGATTTTTACAGGTACACTGGCTTATTTACAGTTCGGTATTATGAATACCGAAAATTGTACAGTGTGGCACGGTAGTTTTACTCTTCTTTCGACAGTTTGTGACGTAATCTGTGCACCCTGAGATTTTTACAGTTACACTGATTTATTTACAGTTTGGTATTGTGAATAAATCAGTGATCTCAGTAAAAATATTCAACAGTGAGATTGAAATGAGGTCACTGATTTTTATACTGTACGTAAAGTGCAAGGGTTACAGTGTACACTGTATTGAGTACAGAGTGACTCATTAAATTTCGCAGTGTGGCACGGTAGTTTTACTCTTTTTTCGACAGTTCGTGACGTTATCTGTGTACTCTGAGATTTTTACAGTTACACTGGTTTATTTGCAGTTTTATATTGTGAATACATCAGTGAATTCAATAAAAATATTCAACTGTAAAATTTAAATGCGATCACTGATTTTTATACTGTACGCACATAAGGCACGAGGCCAGGACACAAAGGATTGCCAGTTAGTAGTGCATGGTTGATGGGACGCGCACATCGAAATTTGTGCGACAGAATTCAAGAAATTATTAAGAAAGAGAGAATTTAAAAAAAAAGGTACGTTCTTGTCTAATTAGGACTTGTCTCGCGCGTGGGGTGAGGCACGTGGCCAGGACACAAAGGATTGCCAGTTAGTAGTGCGTAGTCGATAGGATGCGAACGTTGAAATTCTTGCGACATAATTCAAGAAAATATAAAAAAGAGGGAATTATTTACAAAAAGGTACGTTCTTGTGTATGTGACTGATTTTTAAATATTTTCTACACATTTTTTTCAAACTTCTGTTATCGATAAACTTTTTTTGAGTCTCATTCGCTTCATTATATTCTCGACACACACACACACACACACACACACACACACACACACACACACACACACACACACACACACACACACGCACGCACGCACGCACGCACGCACGCACGCACGCACGCACGCACGCACGCACGCACGCACGTACGCACGCACGCACGCACGCACGCACGCACGCACACACACACACACACACACACACACACACACACACACACACACACACACACACACTGTAAGCAAAGGATTCGCCGATTCTTTTTTTATTTTATTTTTATAATCAAACTTACAGTGTGACGTTGTGAACGGCATTCACTGGTTAGGACTTGTCTCGAGCGTGGCGCGACCAAGACACAAAGAACTGGCAGTTCTTTCAGCGCTTCAATTGTTCTTTCAGCGCTATTTTATGTTATTTTTACCCCTAATTTTGTATAATATACGATTTGTGGCACTATGAAATTACGGGGTTCATCAAGTTTGAATTACAGTATTACAACAAGAACGTTTCCCGTGTTCACACTGTAAAAGCAACGGTTCAAAACTGAAACTATATCTGTTGCTAACCAGTTTCTAGAACAGAGGACTTCACTGTTAAAACACCTACATAAACTCTGTCGATATAACTGGCGAATTCATTGTACATAATACAGATTAACCAACTGTCAAATTACAAGTTTTGTTGAATTTATATTACAGCGTTGAACTGTCAAAATTTACTTTTGACTACACTGTATTTTGAGCACTGTGTTTCAGGTAATATCGCTGTGCAATCGCTCGAGTCCAATGCGAACTGTGTAGCCCCTGTATTTTGTACTATTTCTTTTTTTCCGTGTATATGAGAATGAATATAATAATACGAATATAAATAAATTTCCGGTAACTTTTATGAATTACAATTCATTTGGCATAGAGACGGGTGTGAGTAAAGCGCAAACAATTTTTTAGAAGATAGATAAGTTGTAGTTTAGATTTATTATTATATTTAAATTAACGTACAAACTAATAAAATAAGCGGTCAAAGTGCGCGATAAATTTTTCGACACTAAAAGATAACTAATTAAAATAATGATGATAACTAATAAAAATAGCTAATCAAATAAGAATTAATAGTAATAATAATTTAAAAAAAAGCACTGAGCGCGGGGAACGATCCCACGCCCATAGTGCAATTTTTTTCCGAAAAATGTTACCTAATTTTTTCTATGAATTGGAACAAATATAAAGAATTCGGAGTTTTGCGGACAATTATTTTCACGCAAACTACCGAGTTTCTCCGAATTTTTCCGAATTTTTCCGAATAATTCATCATTTTAATTACGATCACGGGAAAATCTCGGAAATTATATGAAGACTGTAAGGGGTAACACCACTGTGACGGCCTTACACGAAGCGTATTTTTAATATTTTTTTGGCGGAAGAAAATGTGATAAACAAATAATACTTGCGGTATTTATTGAGCATATACTTAAGTACATTGCTAGCAATTTTTATCCGAAAATATTAAAAAATGGTGACACTGCAGCAATTCTTCCGAAGCATGTCGAACCTCTGCGGCACGCAGTATAACTGTGCCAATTTTAATCTAAAAAAAAAGATTTTTTTTAGATTACTCAAAAATCAATATTTCTAAAATCCCCTACGTGGTTCATTAGCTACACTCATCTAGATTTAATAAAAAAATATTTTGTCCAGATTAAAATTGGCACAAGTTATACTGCGTGCCGCAGAGCACCTTAAGTTCAACATGCCTCGGAAGAATTTGCTGCAGCGTCGCCATTTTGTAATATGTTCCCGTACATTTTTTTTGCAATATACTTCAATATATGCTTAATAATTACTCCAAGTATTATTTGTCTAAAACGCTTCGGGCAGGCCGTTACAGTGGTGTTACCCCTTAAGGAAAATAATGTTTGCAAAAATTTTGGAAATTCATTATTTCTCAGAATTATGAGGGATAGGCAAATGTAATAAGTTTTTTTTACGAAAATCTCATATTTTTTCATCTATAACTTTTCTCCGAATATCTCCGCAGCCGTTCACTCAGGTCATAGGAAAAAGAGAAATTTCCGGGAAAAAAATGAGAAATCATGAATTTTCAGTGAAAAAAAATGTGTTTCTGGGAAATAGACCAGAACTTAAATCTGTTTTAAATCATTTTTTCTCCGAAAATCTCAAATATGACTAAAATATGAGAAATTATGAAAAATTTGGAGTAACATTTGCACCACGGGCCCCTGCGGACCGAAGCTAGGAACGCTACCAACGGGACCATCTCATCGCTTGTAGAATATGTGCACTTTCTGGTACTTACGATTCGCGGCCGGATGGGTGATTGGCTTGTTTTTGGGGATAATGCTTCATCGCTTAATGAAAGTATGAGAATTAATATAATAATACGAATATAAATATATTTCCGCTTACTTTTATGAATTATAATTTATTTGGCATAAAGACGGGTGTGAATAAAGCGTAAACAATTTTATATAAGATAAATAAGTTGTAATTTAGATTTATTATTATATTTAAATTAACGTATAAACTAAAAAAATAAGCGATCAGAGTGCGCGATACATTTTTTTGTATACATTAATAACGCAGAGAATCAAGAGCTAAATAAGCATTGAAATCCCCTAAAAGCCTCGGAGCGGAAAAGAACGGAGCGAGGTTTTCCGTCCGATCGAGCTCGACATATATGTGTGGCCGTACTGCGGATTGGAATATGCATTAAATGAATTTCAAAGTGAAAAACATGTATCGAGATCATTGTTTTCTCTCGGTTGCCCGTTTATGCCGAAAATGCGGGTTAAAAAAATTAACGACGAACCGCGTTGAAAAATAAAACGCCGAAACGACCGTGAAAGGTTCAAAAAGAAATCTTGAGCCTTTGCCGCGATCGTTTCGGCATTTTTTTCAACAGTAAACATTATGGAAAAGGGTGTATCATAAATGTTTCTTTATCTGCAATGAGCGTCGTGGCTGAGTTGTAGCGTGACGGATTACGATGCTGAAGGTCCGGGTTCAATCCTCCGTGAATGAACTTTTTTTTCTTCATTTTATATTCAGAAAATTTCTACCTTACTCTCGCTTTATCTATTCTCGCCTGTCTAGGCATTATTTTTTATATTTAATTCATATATGTATAACAAAAAAAAAATGTTGCTACGGGCATCGAAGCCGCGCCGTCCGTACTCAGAGCTCGGACGCAGTGCAGCCAGATCGCGCGTAAAAGTTACCCCCTCTCTAGTTTCTTACGCGCCCATCACACCATCGTAGTAGCGTGTGTCCGTGAGCGAGCGATGCTCGGACATCTTCGGAAAGAGCCGAGCAAGGCGAAGCGTCCCGACCGCGCCTTCGGCTGCTACACCAATGCATGGACGCTGAGCAGCACGTTCATGTGCGGCCAAGCCGAAACGAAGGCTTCGAGCATGGAGACTAGAGTAAAGGAGCCCGAACGCATATGGCGGAATCGTCGAAAAGTGGATCGCGAAAGTGATGAAAGATCTTGTAGTTCGAAAAATATCCGCAAGCGATACCAGCGCCTGGTACCGAATAGGATAGGTGCGTGAGGACCGGCTTAGCAGTGTTTGTGACATGCATACAGTGACGTATTACTGTCAGTGAGTGCAGCCAGATCGCGCGTAAACGTTACCCCTTCTCTAGTCTCTTACGCGCCCATCACCCAATCATAGTAGCGCGTGTCCGTGAGCGAGCGACGCTCGGACGTCTTCGGAAAGAGCCGGGCACGGTCGAAGTTTCCCGACCGCGCCTTCGGCAGCTACACCAACACATGGACGCTGAGCACGTTCATGTGCGGCCAAGCCGAAACGAAGCTTCGAGGAAGAGGAAGAAGCAATCTGAGCACGACTCGCGCGTGACTTCACCTGACGGCACGCGGGAGGCTTTTAGATGATTTCAATGCTTATTTAGCTCTTGATTCTCTGCGGTATTAATGTATAAAAAAAATGTATCGCGCACTCTGATCGCTTATTTTTTTAGTTTATACGTTAATTCAAATATAATAATAAATCTAAATTACAACTTATTTATCTTATATCAAATTGTTTACGCTTCACTCACACCCGTCCTTATATCAAATAAATTATAATTCATAAAAGTAAGCGGTAATATATTTATATTCGTATTATTATATTAATTTTTACATACTTTCATCAAGCGATAAAGCATTATCCCCAAAAACAAGCTAATCGTCCATCCGGCCGCGAATCCTAAGTACCAGAAAGTATACATATTCTACGAGCGATGAGATGGTCCCGTTGGTAGCGTTCCTGACTTCGGTCCGCAGGGGTCCCTAGTGCAAATTTTTCATAATTTCTCATATTTTAGTCGTATTTGAGATTTTCGGAGAAAAAAAATGATTTAAAACATATTCAAGTTCTGGTCTATTTCCCAAAAACTCATTTTTTTTTACTGAAAATTCATGATTTCTCATTTTTTCCCGGAAATTTCTCTTTTTCCTATGACCTGAGTGAACGGCTGCGGACATATTCGGAGAAAAGTTAAAGATGAAAAGAAATGAGATTTTCGTAAAAAAAAACTTATTATTGTTATTTATTTCCGGAAATTTCCCTTTTTCCTATTACCTGAGTGAACGGCTGTGAAGATATTCGGAAAAAATTTAAAGATGAAAAAAATGAGATTTTCGTAAAAAATTGTTATTATTTTTTTTCCGGAACTTTTTCTTTTTCCTATTAACCGGTGCGATGGTCTAGTGGTTAGCGTTCGAATCCCAGTCGCGTACATTTCGTTGTGAAATGTTTTTTTTCGGCATTTCGCGGCAAAATAAGACTAGTTCTACGACTGGGGGGCGAACTCGATGACCGGCTGTATTGGTGTAGGTTTTCCGCAGTTTCCCTATACCCATGACAGAAATGTCATGATGAATATAATACAGAGGGGGAAGTCGGCTGCGGCCGCAAGAGGGGGGAACAGGGAGAAAGATGGAGAAAAAAGGAGTAAAAAACAGTCGAGGAAAGAAACGCGCACAATGAGGGGAAAGAATAGGTAACAAACGCGAAAAGCGTGTACGTAAGGAAAAAACCAATAACAAAAAAAATGAGATTTTCGTAAAAAAAACTTATTACATTTTTTATCCCTCATAATTCTGAGAAATAATGAATTTCCGAAATGTTTGCAAACATTATTTTCCTTAAGGGGTAACACCACTGTAACGGCCTGCCACGAAGCGTTTTAGACAAATAATACTTGGGGTAATTATTAAGCATATATTGAAGTATATTGCAAAAAATGTTATGGGAAAATATTACAAAATTGCGACACTGCAGCAAATTCTTCCGGGACAAGTTGAACTTAAGGTGCTCTGCGTCGCGCAGTATAACTTGTGCCAATTTTAATCTGGACAAAATAATTTTTTTAATTAAATCTAGATGAGTGTAGCTAGTGAACCACGTAGGGGATTTTAGAAATATTGATTTTTGAGTAATTGCCGAAATCAAGCGATGAAGCATTATCATAATGCTTTATCGCTTGATGAAAGTATATGAGAATGAATATAATAATACGAATATAAATATATTTCCGCTTACTTTTAAGAATTACAATTTATTTGGCATAGGGACGGGTGTGAGTAAAGCGCAAACAATTTTTTAGAAGATAAATAAGTTGTAATTTAGATTTATTATTATATTTAAATTAACGTACAAACTAATAAAATAAGCGGTCAGAGTGCGCGATAAATTTGTCGACACTAAAAGATAACTAATTAAAATAATAATGATAACTAATAAAAATAACTAATCAAATAAGAATTAATAGTAATAATAATTATAAAAAAAGCACTGAGCGCTGGGAACGATCCCGCACCCCAAGTGCAAATTTTTTTCTGAAAAATTCCGATTTTTTCTGGCAAATTTTTCCGAATTTTTCTATGAATTGGAACAAATATGAAGAATTCGGAGTTTTGCGGACAATTATTTTTACGCAAACATCCGAGTTTCTCCGAATTTCTCCGAATTTTTCCGAATATTTCATCATTTTAATTACGATCACGGGAAAATGTCGGAAATTATATGAAGGCTTTAAGAGGTAACAGCACTGTAACGGCCTTACAGGAAGCGTATTTTGTGATATTTTTTTTTTGGTGGAAGAAAATGTGACAAACAAATAATACTTGCGGTATTTATTCAGCATATATTTAAGTATATTCCTAGAAATTTTTATCCGAAAATATTACAAAATGGCGACATTGCAGCAATTCTTCCGAAGCATGTCGAAACTCTGCGGCACGCAGTATAACTGTGCCAATTTTAATATAAAAAAAGAATTTTGTTTTATTAGGTCTAGATGAACATTTTTAGTCAAATACTCGGCAATTACTCAAAAATCAATATTTCTAAAATCCCCTACGTGGTTCACTAGCTACACTCATCTAGATTTTAAAAAAAATATTTTGTCCAGATTAAAATTGGCACAAGTTATACTACGTGCCGCATAGCACCTTAAGTTCAACATGCCTCGGAAGAATTTGCTGCAGTGTCGTCATTTTGTAATATTTTCTCATAAAATTTTTTTACAATATACTTCAATATATGCTTAATAATTACCCCAAGTATTATTTGTCTAAAACACTTCGTGGCAGGCCGTTACAGTGGTGTTACCCCTTAAGGAAAGTATTGTTTGCAAACATTTCGGAAATTCATTATTTCTCAGAATTATGAGGGATCAAAAAATGTAAGTTTTTTTTACGAAAATCTCAATTTTTTCATCTCTAAATTTTCTCCGAATATTTTCGCAGCCATTCACTCAGATAATAGGAAAAAGGGAAATTTCCGAAAAAAAAATAATAATAATTTTTTTTTTACGAAAATCTCATTTCTTTTCATCTTTACCTTTTCTCCGAATATGTCCGCAGCCGTTCACTCAGGTCATATGAAAAAGAGAAATTTCCGGGAAAAAATGAGGAATCATGAATTTTCAGTAAAAAAAAATGTGTTTTTGGGAAATAGACCAGAACTTGAATCTGTTTTAAATAATTTTTTTCTCCGAAAATCTCAAATACGACTAAAATATGAGAAATTATGAAAAATTTGGAGAAAAATTTGCACTAGGGGCCCCTACGGACCGAAGCCAGGAACGCTACCAACGGACCATCTCATCGCTTGTAGAATATGTGCACTTTCTGGTACTTACGATTCGCGGCCGGATGGATGATTGGCTTCTTTTTGGGGATAATGCTTTATCGCTTGATGAAAGTATGAGAATTAATATAATAATACGAATATAAATATATTTCAGCTTACTTTTTTGAATTATAATTTATTTGGCATAGGAACGGGTGTGAGTAAAGCGTAAACAATTTTATATAAGATAAATAAGTTGTAATTGAGATTTATTATTATATTTAAATTAACGTATAAACTAAAAAATAAGCGAGCAGAGTGCGCCATACTTTTTTTTGTATACATCAATAATGCAGAGAATCAAGAGTTAAATAAGCATTGAAATCATCTAAAAGCCTCCCGCGTGCCGTCGGGTGACGTCACGCGCGAGTCGTGCTCAGATTGCTTTTTCCCTCGAAGCTTCGTTTCGGCTTGGCCGCACATGAACGTGCTCAGCGTCCATGTGTTGGTGTAGCTGCCGAAGGCGCGGTCGAGAAACTTCGACCGTGCTCGGCTCTTTCCGAAGACGTCCGAGCGTCGTTCGCTCACGGACAGGCGCTACTATGATTGGGTGATGGGCGCGTAAGAGACTAGAGAGGGGGTAACTCTTACGCGCGATCTGGCTGCACTGATCGACGATTCAAAATCACCGCGCGGACGGAGCCTGCAGTGGTAGCGCCGCCAGGCGGGTACAATCCGCGGATCATTCATCACTTTCACAACCATTTCGCCAGCATTGCGTTCGGGCTCCTTTACTCTAGTCTCCATGGCTTCGAGGGAAAAAGCAATCTGAGCACGACTCGCGCGTGACGTCACCCGACCACGGTCTTACATACAGGTCTGGAAACTCCGTTAGTTCACATGGTTCCTTAGCTGAAGTTCGCCGCGAGAGGCGCTGCAATCGAGGAGTCAGTGTGCGAGAGAGACAACAATACTCACTCTCACTCACCAATGCTTGCAAGCAGTACTTATCGGAGTTACTACTTGCAAATATTTCTACGTATACGTGTTCAGAATCTGTTGTTTTTCCTAACACTATATATGGAGATAGCATTTTATATTACAGCGCAAATATAATTTCGCGTTTATCAATCATAAAATAACAAATATTTATCCCTTAGAATTCAAATAATGGCGTCTTACAATGGCAATAAGGAAGATTTTTAGTCGTTATTGTTCTGAAGGGGGGGGGGTGTGGAATGTACAAAATAACGAAAAAACCAAAACTTTATTTCCTTTTTGTTGATCGTTCGTTTATTGGTTTGTCAATTTAGACATCTTTTTTTTTACGACGAATTTTTTTTTTAATTTCATATTTTCTTGAAAGGCGTTTTGCCTCATGCGCAACCTTATGTAATAAATTATCGCGTATGATAAAATATCCGAACCATGTTTTTTACATGGAAAGGAAAACTTATATCTTGTTAGTACATCTTCGAGTGTTAAATCAAACACGTCAAGCCTTGAGGAATGCTTCGCAAAACACGTTTCAACGTAGTGTATTAGATTAAAGAATTTTGCATTGGCATGGATTAACCCGCCACGAGATTTCATGTCAACCAATTTAGAAAGAGCAGGTGAGCTATCAGAACTCAAGCAGATCCCTTCGCGACAGATGACACACGCATCATATCTCTTCAGAACTTGCTTGCATAAGTACCCTGAAAGTATGCACGTTATGATTTGATTAATTTATTGACAAACACAGAACATAAACACTGCGAAGTGGAAAAAATTGCATTCAAATCTAAGATTCTATTTAAATTTAACTTTCGTCCCAGTAAAAAGGCACGCATCAAAAGTGATAGACATAAAACCGATAATGTTAGATAAACATATATTATTTGAATTATTACCTGTAATTAATAGTAGCGAAAGAATTAAAAACAATTCTTTGTACTGGGATGATGGTTTCGACGGTTCAACCATCGTGCTATGAGAGTTGTTAGTTTATTCTACGGCTACCTACGTTGAGTTAATAAGAAGCCTGCTTTATAAAAAACTAGTTAAAATAAAAAACCTGTCACGTAATAAACTATACAGTCTATAGCCAGAGGAAGGGTATAATCGTGATCGACAGGGTACTCGATGACATCGTCGGCCTCCCATTCTTCTTGATCTGAAATGGCGTCTAATTTTCGTCGAACTTCGTCACGATACTTAACCATTTTGGGTTCTGATTTTTCTCCACTCAAGGCTTTCAGATCGCTTAGCGATATCAAAATCTGCGGCTCAGGTCGTTCTGTAATGGTACAATTACCATATTTTGGCGGCTTAATCACGCTATATACCGGGAGCAGTTTATATAGCTGCAAAAAAGTTGGACAGGTGGGATGATCGTTGCAGCCTGCTGCCTGACGGATTGTACCGAAAAATTTCTGCAACAGTTAAGTTATATTTATTATTATTCTTATTATTATCGTCATCATCATCATCGTCATCGTCGTTATCGTTGTTGTCGTTATTATTATACATCAAACAATGACGAATAACATGCAAATTGTTAAATGCTACGTTTTGTACATAAATGAACAAATGAAAGCACAAGTTCGGATTACCTCCAAATTATCTTGGTTTACTTTGCCGGTCAGCAGGTATTCAAAATCGTATTTATGTACGAGGTAATGACACATATCCATGGTAGATTTCAACGACATCCTTAGTCCTTCAGCAGTGTTCACCGTTAGAAATTCTTCGTGACTCAATTTTCCTGAAAGGACAGCAGATTGCCACTCGTCCAACCACTGCAGAGCATCTTGAAGTATCTGGGAAATTAATAATAAAAATGCGTATGCCATCTTTTTAGGCCCATAAAAAAACGGAAAGGAGCAGTGATCGGGACCGAGGGCAACGACCATGACGAGAATTGGGGACGTGGAGGAGGACGATCGAAGATCACGAGGACTGCAAATCGGATCAGATACGAGGGTGACGCTCACGGAAGAGCACGAGGACTATAATAAGAAGAGCAGACCATGGAAAGCCCGATACAATCAAGACTGACCTGCATGATCATAGTCATTATTAAGTGATAGCCTCGTGACGATTTTATTTCCAATTAAATGGAATAAACATCGTTGAATTACCTTGAAATCCGAAGACTGGGGCGTTAATCCTTCGTTTGGCACTTTACGATTGAGGGCATCAAAGGTATCGTTCAAGCGTTTGCAGAAAGAAATTGTTTCCGCACAGCCAGAAAGTCCTTCACATTTTTGAGACGAGTAGAAAGCGCGACCCTTGCGCGACAGAATTACTGAAAATCTGTAACGAAAATACAAATCACATTAAATATCAGTAGGGATAGAAAACTCACGCAGCGTGTTTGGATGATAATGTTGGCTTAGCGAGACTATACACGGTGATGACATTTGAACAATATCCGATTAGTTATTAGCAGAGTGAACCGAGATCACACCGAATGGTAAAAAAATGGTACCTGGGTTGCCAGTCTAACGCGCATTTTAGACATGTTGTCTAATTGAATGTGCCTCTTCGTTAATCTCGGGCATGCTCTGATATTTCCAGTGTGCTTCGTATCGAGATCGAACAGAACTTCGAAGAATTTCCAGTCAACGAACTCGTTTGCCGAATTTATCTGTATTTTTTTACACAATTAGATCGTTTCGCTTCAACACATGTAACAACATTATATTATGGTACCATTTTACATGGGTCGAAACAAAAAAATATTTATGTATTTATTTGTAAATTGAATTGCATACTAATGGTCTTAATAGAAAATATTCATACATTATTTATTTTAATTGATTGACAGGATTATATATATTTATAAAACTTATTTTTTAATGCATAATATGAAATGCATATAGTTATTGTATGTATTGTCGGTATCTTTTACAAATTGCATGTTAAACTTACCCTCAATCGGCGTTTATTGTATAAGCGGTTCCGAATATTTTTGAAGAGATGGGGCACATCAGAGAAGACGAATACTTTTCGTTCATCATCTAGTGGGTGAGTGAAAAACGATTTCGTTTCGTGAACCGTACTTCTTACATCTAGGAGACTCCACATTCTGTTGTTCGTCGCAGCACCGTCGGCGATGATTCCATGGATTTTCGCTCCACTTTTCTCGAG
Organism: Ophion slaviceki; assembly: GCA_944452715.1. NCBI lineage: Eukaryota > Metazoa > Arthropoda > Insecta > Hymenoptera > Ichneumonidae > Ophion > Ophion slaviceki. Next base: position 49,691,632 of record OX101785.1, on the reverse strand, counting down.
ATAAAGAATACCCTTGACGACTAATTTAGCGAGTTCGTCGCCCTTTACGGGATTTTTCGATGCAAATACCGCTATAGGTTGAGTATGCCTGTCTGCGAGCGGTTGGAACATCATTACGAGTCCGTGAGTTGCCAGTTCGTTGATATCCGTAGACATCCGTCCATCATTGCCGAAATCCGTCAATCCAACGTAGGTTAGATTTTTTGAACATATGGCAACAGATTTTCTGAGATTAATCTCATCAATCAAAAGTACACCGTGACGCTGCATCGGTGATTTGGCCTGGAAGTGTTTTTTTAGCAGTTGGCTGAAATCTTCGTCAAACCCGCATTTTGAATTGATGAGCGAGAAGTAACCGCGAATCGTCCGTGTGCATGGTAGGGGTATGACGTTGTTTTTCCGAAGAAATTCATAATACGCAGGTGACCGTATGTTCATCAACATGCATAACATGATCCAATCTTCGGAATAACGCCTGCCTCGTGGTTCTTTTTTCGATGCTGCTGCGATGATTTCCTTCATTGCCATTTTTTGAGTCACGGGAACGGAAAATTCAGAGCACTTTTTTTCTAGCGTCAAATCGTTCATCTTAGCAATTTCGAGTTGTTTTGTTTTCAAGGATTCCTTTAATTTGGCTATCCGGAATATGGCTCGATTTTTCTCGCGTCTTTCACGAATCATTTTTTTTCGAATTCTTTGTAATTTCAATTGGTCCAATGAATTTGAGGTGCTAGAGATCCGCTTGTAGCGCGGATTTCGCGATCTTCTCTCCTTTTGCAGGACCTTACTTCTCAATTTACTGCAAGAATCGCATCTTTTTTTCTTCCATAGCAGAGTACATTCCTGATGATGCCACTGATCAATATGATTCTTGAAGGTATCCTCGGATTGTAAAAAACGAACGTCCAAATCGCCTACGCCCGAACATAAGTTCATGTGTTAGAACTTCAACAAAATATTCGGCAGCATAGCGATGTCGTCTAAAGTTTGCTCGAGATTCGCTTTTTCTACGTTGACTAGATTTCCGTACACGTAGTAACGTAATTTCTTTTGCTTGTCGAGTGTCACGGATTTCGGCGTTATCGGAGTATCAATTCCACGTTTCTTCATTGTAATCGTGTACGAAAATGCTATGCACTGATCTGGTTGTCTGGACAATCTACAAGCAACCCATGGCGCAGGTAAAGTCGTAGAAGTCTCATCGTTGTGATGTCCGATTGATGAACCTGTAACAACCGAGAAACAAACGTATTTGTCTATGAGAAAAAACCATGATGATTGCATGTACCACGAAGATCGTGAAAACAAGTAACACAAGGATGATCTAACTAGGCGCCAAGGACCATTACATTGAAGACCATAGGCATGGGCCAAGGGCATGGGCAATGAGGGCAAGACGTATAAGGATGATAGCAATGCACAGATCAAAATGTAAGTTTTTCTCTATTTTCAGATATTCTGAAATGTTCGGAAAATGCGGTGTTGATAAATTTGGTGTGCAATGAATAAAATAAAAACGAATATGTTAAACTGAAAGAAATACAAACATGCAGAATGGATTTTGTATACATTACTTTCAGTGATAGTGACTGCCGAAATGCTGAATGTCGAACTACGACCTGATGGAGGTGAAACTGCTGTATTTGTCGGAGCTTTTTCGATATCCACAGATGCTTGAATCGAATAGGTTGGAGGTACCAAATCCGTATCAGTCATCGACACCTCCATTGCATCAATGAGAACGTCAGAACTGTTTGGTATTGACCACTGAACAGTTTCTGTTTTTGTGAAAAAAATGCAAAATAATAACGATGTTTTATCGGAAACAGAGCACTTGCTTTACATACTTTCTACTACAGAATCCATTGTCGGATTAGTTAATTCCATTCCTCCATCAACTTCTATTGAGCTTGATACAGTTGAAGCAGTTGGTACAGTTGGTACAGTTGAATCGCACTGTTCCTCAGTGTGCGTAAATATTGTAGGGATAGCAGATTCGTGTAGACGGGGATGATTGTACGCAACCTTGATAAAAAAAACATGGGAATTATAGAAATAGCTAATAATTTGCAAATTCTCAGTGTTCTCAGATACGACTGACATTTTGGAGAAAAAAAGAAGAAACACCTTCTATTCTATTGAATGCCATGCATTTTTCACTTTTTTTGTGATTCGTCTAGCAGAAAGCTTAACAATTGGATTTTTACCGATCAAGAGGGTGAACCATATTCATAAGTTGAGTGAGCAGCAAGGTATAGAAAAGTCATCAAGCGCGATTATAACTATCGATTGATTATAATATATTCAACCTCGCTGTGTAAATTACAAAAATTGAAACGTACCTCTGCAATAACACTCCCATTTACGTCATGTTTGACGTACTTTCGGAGAACATATCGTTCTTCAAAGTGCTTCTCACAAACGAAATGTGAAGGCATTAACTTCTCGACGGGAATCGCGGTTTTCCACTTTTCGAAGCGTTCACCGTTCGACGGCACTTTAAACACCCAGATAGACAGTCGTGATCATCACGCCATGCATACAATTGATGAAGCAAATTTTACAGCATATTGACTACATGTCATGATGCAAAGCCGTGAACTCATTTAGTATAGTGAATGTACAAAGCATTTTGATCTCAATATGTCGTTTACAAATGCATCGTACGTTTGAAGCACGATGAACTCATATCGCTGTGCTCAAGTGTCCACAATTAATATCTGCAAATTTTACGTCATATGGAAGTCATCCAATGACTGTGTTGATGAATTCACTGGGTTAGCACTGGTAGTAGACATGCCATGCAAGCAATATGACGGCGATATGCATGTTTGTCAGTGATACATTCGATGGGCGCAACATGACGGCGATATGCATGTTTCTCAGTGATACATCCTATGACGGTGATATGCATGTTTCTAAGTGATACATTCATTGAGCGCAATATGACGGCGATATGTATATTTTGTCAGTGATACATCCCAGGAGCACAATATGATGGCGATATGCATGTTTCTCAGTATTACATTCCATGACGGCAATATGCATGTTTTCAGTGATACATTCGGTGAGCGCAATATGACGGCGATATGCATATTTCTCAGTGATACATCCCATGAGCGCAATATGACGGCGATATGCGTGTTTCTGTGATACATCCTATGACGATGATATGCATATTTCTAACAAGGAGAAGGCAGAGCCTGGATGTCGCAAATCGGGTTCGCCTTTCGCGTGGTGAAAGTTGAAGACCTCCGAATTAACGACGCTTTTGATTTTTGTTCCAATAAGCCTTAGTTACTGAGATATCGCGATTTGAAAATTTGGGAGTTTCGTCTCGTGCGTAGAGTACGTTGAGCGTTGACACTTGAGACAAGAGCGGCCGTAGCTAATACGGGAAGACGTTAGACCGGCACTCTGAAAGTTCACGGTCGCGTCCCTATGCTTTTTTTTTATTCAATTTTTTTTTTCAATTTTATAATCTCTCATAAGACTTTACATGTACAGGTAAATAAGAAAATTCGAAAATATGTTTTACTAGTTTTATTTGTCTATTATATTAAAATCATTAATCCAATAATGAAGTCACAATTACAAAGCAATATAATATGGTATAAAAAATAAATAATTAATATGATTCACAGGAAAGCATATTTGAAGATCTATATCTTCAAATATGCTTTCCTGATAGAATTTATAAGGTTAAATATGTTTGCGGTGGTATTACGTTCATTTTATGTTCGTGGTGTCGTAAGCCTTTGTGCTACCCTTGCTTTTACGATGGTTTCCACCCTCCAATTTGTCACCATAGTGATCTGATAGAAGAAGAATCAGAATAATTACCTGCCGCGAAATTTGCAAGTGTGAATTAGATTAATTATTTATTTTTTATACCACATTATTTTGCTTTCTCATTGTGACGTGATTAATAGATTAATTATTTGTTATACAATATTATTTTGCTTTGTAATTGTGACTTGATTATTAGATTAATTATTTGTTATACAATATTATTTTGCTATGTAATTGTGACTTCATTATTGGATTAGTTATTTTAATATAATAGATGAATTAAACTAGTAATACATATTTTCGAATTGACTTCTTTACCTGCACATGCAAAGTCTTATGAGAGATTATAAAAAAAAATAAAAATAAAATTTAAAAAAAAGCATGGGGATGCGAAGCGTGAACTTTCAGAGTACCAGTCCGCCGTCTTACTGTATTAGCTACGGTGGCTCTTGTCTCAAGTGTCAACGCTGAACGTACTCTACGCGCGAGCCGAAACTCCCAAATTTTCAAATCGCGATATCTTAGCAACTAAGGCCTATTGGAACAAAAATAAAAAACGACGTTAATTCGGAGGTCTTCAACTTTCACCAGGCGAAAGGAGAACCCGATTCGCGAAATCCGGGCTCTGCTGTCTCCTTGTAATTGATACATTCGACGAGCGCAATAAGACGGCGATATGTATATTCATCAGTGACACATCCCATAAGCGCAATATGATGGCGATATTCATCCAAATCCAGAATGATACAAATACGCAGACACAAAGAAAGTTTGTACAAGTGTTAGAATGGCTAGGTAGGTAGCGCGCTCGGCTCTCGATTTAGAAGACGTGGTTCAAACCGTAGGTAGGTACAAAATTTAACTAGGCAGAATACGTTTTTAATCCATTTATCATATAGGCAGGAACATCAATAAAGCGTATGGGGATAATAAAAATCCTACCAGATTTTTTTTATCAATATTTTTGGATTTTTTTTTATTTTTCACGCTATGACACTCAAATGAGCTCCATATGAGCACAGCATAGTTACGTCACGCCATGCCGCTATTATGACCTCCGTATGAGTGCAGCATATTTACGTCACGCCATGCCGCTAATATGAGCTCCGTATGAGTACAGCATATTTACGTCACGCCATGCCGCTAATATGAGCTCCGTATGACCACAGCATAGTTCCGGCACGCCATGCCGCTAATATGAGCTCCGTATGAGCACTACAGTTTCTTCACGCCGTGACACCCATATGAGCCCCATATGCACTCACTTATTGTTAGATATTCGTGAGCCAAATTTGCTAGTCTGATGAATTCACTGCATGCATATTCGCGTGAGAACAACTTTGCTTCATTTGGATGTATTATTGTGAATCATCATGTGATGCAAATATGACTTCAACGGGAGCACTCATAAGGGATACACAGCTGTGAGACTTTCTATGCTGCAGTGATGATGTACATATGATGCCAATATGAGGTACATCTGTCTATCTGCCCAGATAGACAGTCGTGATCATCACGCCGTGCATACAATTGATGAAGCAAATTTTACAGCATATTGACTACATGTCATGATACAAAGCCGTGAACTCATTTAGTATAGTGAATGTACAAAGCATTTTGATCTCAATATGTCGTTTACAAATGCATCGTACGTTTGAAGCACGTTGAACTCATATCGCTGTGCTCAAGTGTCCACAATTAATATCTGCAAATTTTACGTCATTTGGAAGTCATCCAATGACTGTGTTGATGAATTCACTGGGTTAGCACTGGTAGTAGACATGCCATGCAAGCAATATGACGGCGATATGCATGTTTGTCAGTGATACATTCGATGGGCGCAACATGACGGCGATATGCATGTTTCTCAGTGATACATCCTATGACGGTGATATGCATGTTTCTAAGTGATACATTCGTTGAGCGCAATATGACGGCGATATGTATATTTTGTCAGTGATACATCCCAGGAGCACAATATGATGGCGATATGCATGGTTCTCAGTATTACATTCCATGACGGCAATATGCATGTTTTCAGTGATACATTCGGTGAGCGCAATATGACGGCGATATGCATATTTCTCAGTGATACATCCCATGAGCGCAATATGACGGCGATATGCGTGTTTCTGTGATACATCCTATGACGGTGATTTGCACATTTCTAACAAGGAGAAGGCAGAGCCTGGATGTCGCAAATCGGGTTCGCCTTTCGCGTGGTGAAAGTTGAAGACCTCCGAATTAACGTCGCTTTTGATTTTTGTTCCAATAAGCCTTAGTTACTGAGATATCGCGATTTGAAAATTTGGGAGTTTCGTCTCGTGCCTAGAGTACGTTGAGCGTTGATACTTGAGACAAGAGCGGCCGTAGCTAATACGGTAAGACGATAGACCGGCAATCTGAAAGTTCATGGTTCGCGTCCCTGTGCTTTTTTTTTAATTCAATTTTTTTTTTCAATTTTATAATCTCTCAAGACTTTACATGTGCAGGTAAATAAGAAAATTCGAAAATATGTTTTACTAGTTTTATTTGTCTATTATATTAAAATAATTAATCCAATAAAGAAGTCACAATTACAAAGCAAAATAATATGGTATAAAAAATAAATTATTAATCTAATTCACAGGAAAGCATATTTGAAGATCTATATCTTCAAATATGCTTTCCTGATAGAATTTATAAGGTTAAATATGGTTGCGGTGGTATTACGTTCATTTTATGTTTGTGGTGTCGTAAGCCTTTGTGCTACCCTTGCTTTTTCGATGGTTTCCACCCTTCAATTTGTCAACATACTGATCTGATAGAAGAAGAATCAGAATAATTACCTGCCGCGAAATTTGCAAGTGTGAATTAGATTAATTATTTATTTTTTATACCACATTATTTTGCTTTCTCATTGTGACGTGATTAATAGATTAATTATTTGTTATACAATATTATTTTGCTTTGTAATTGTGACTTGATTATTAGATTAATTATTTGTTATACAATATTATTTTGCTATGTAATTGTGACTTCATTATTGGATTAGTTATTTTAATTTAATAGATTCATTAAACTAGTAATACATATTTTCAAATTGACTTCTTTACCTGCACATGCAAAGTCTTATGAGAGATTATAAAAAAAAAAAAAAATTCAAGAAAAAAGCACGGGTCGCGAACCATGAACTTTCAGAGTACCAGTCCGTCGTCTTACCGTATTAGCTACGGTGGCTCTTGTTTCAAATTTCAACGCTCAACGTACTCTACGCGCGAGCCAAAACTCCCAAATTTTCAAATCGCGATATCTTAGCAACTAAGGCCTATTGGAACAAAAATAAAAAAACGACGTTAATTCAGAGGTCTTCAACTTTCACCAGGCGAAAGGAGAACCCGATTCGCGACATCCAGGCTCTGCCGTCTCCTTGTAAGTAATACATTCGACGAGCGCAATAAGACGGCAATATGTATATTCATCAGTGACACATGCCATAAGCGCAATATGATGGCGATATTCATCCAAATCCAGAATGATACAAATAAGCAGACACAAAGGAAACTTGTACAAGTGTTAGAATGGCTAGGTAGGTAGCGCGCTCGGCTCTCGATTTAGAAGACGTGGTTCAAACCGTAGGTAGGTACAAAATTTAACTAGGCAGAATACGTTTTTAATCCATTTATCATATAGGCAGGAACATCAATAAAGCGTATGGGGATAATAAAAATTCTACCAGATTTTTTTTATCAATATTTTTGGATTTTTTTTATTTTTCACGCTATGACACTCAAATGAGCTCTATATGAGCACAGTATAGTTACGTCACGCCATGCCGCTAATATGACCTCCGTATGAGTACAGCATATTTACGTCACGGCATGCCGCTAATATGAGCTCCGTATGAGTACAGCATATTTACGTCGCGCCATGCCGCTAATATGAGCTCCGTATGACCACAGCATAGTTCCGTCACGGCATGCCGCTAATATGAGCTCCATATGAGCACTACAGTTTCTTCACGCCGTGACACCCATATGAGCCCCATATGCACTCACTTATTGTTAGATATTCGTGAGCCAAATTTGCTAGTCTGATGAATTCACTGCATGCATATTCGCGTGAGAACAACTTTGCTTCATTTGGATGTATTATTGTGAATCATCATGTGATGCAAATATGACTTCAACGGGAGCACTCATAAGGGATACACAGCTGTGAGACTTTCTATGCTGCAGTGATGATGTACATATGATGCCAATATGTGGTACATCTGTCTATCTGGGTTATTGCACCCCGGTACTATGCAAGACTTCGGCATTACTTCGCGGTTACTCGACGACCATATTCAGGTTATGTGTTCGCTGTCAAAACTGACTCCTCGATACTAGCGACATCACGATTTCTGTTTCAATAGTGGAACCACCCCCACCACCCGAATTTCATCGAGTTTCCAGACCTGTATGTAAGACCGTGCACCCGACGGCACGCGCGAGGCTTTTAGATGATTTCAATGCTAAGTTAGTTCTTGATTCTCTGCGTTATTAATGTATACAAAAAAATGTATTGCGCACTCAGGTCGCTTATTTTTTTAGTTTATACGTTAATTTAAACATAATAATATATCTAAATTACAACTTATTTATCTTATATAAAATTGTTTACGCTTTACTCACACCCATCCTTATGCCAAATAAATTATAATTCATAAAAGTAAGCGGAAATATATTTATATTCGTATTATTATATTAATTCTCATACTTTCATCAAGCGATAAAGCATTATCCCCAAAAACAAGCCAATCATCCATCCGGCCGCGAATTGTAAGTACCGCGTATATTCTACAAGCGATGAGATGGTCCCGTTGGTAGCGTTCCTGGCTTTCTGATTTCTTATTTTTTTCCTGGAAATTTCTCCTTTTCCTATGACCTGAGTGAACGGCTGCGGAGATATTCGGAGAAAAGTTAAAGATGAAAAGAAATGAGATTTTCGTTAAAAAACTTTTTATTATTATTATTTTTTTCGGAATTTTCTTTTTTTCCTATTACCTGAGTGAACGGCTGCGGAGATATTCGGAGAAAATTTAAAGATGAAAAAAAATGAGATTTTCGTAAAAAAAACTTGATATTATTTTTTTTCCGGAACTTTTTCTTTTTCCTATTGAGTTTGTTTGGGTTTGTTTGGAGTTTGAGTCATACAAACACAGATTTAAACAATCTTGAACATTCACATCTCCGAAATAGAAAGACGTGAGTATCTAATATTGGTAATACCATCTATAGCAAAAAGCCAGATATCGAGGATACAAACTTCGAAAGTTTTGATCTCAGATAGGCAAACGAGCGATGGTCCATAATAGCGAACACCGAAATAGCGAACATCAAAGAAGTGGACGAGTTGCTTCCTAATTTTCTGCCGATTTTCGCTAACACGTACGAGATTCTTTTAAAGTCTTTAAGAGGGGATATACATTTACAATGATCAAAAAATCAATTTCTTTTCTTTAAGGGATAACACCATTCTAGGAATATGGAAAAATCGTTTTCTTTTGGCTTCAAAAATACTTTGGGGTCATAAAAACAATATGCAGTTGGTCCTGCAGCGATTTTTTTTAAGGTTGGATAAGTGTGTACAGTAGAACCTCGATTATCCGAACCTCGATCATCCGAACCCTCAATTATCCGAACCCTCAATTATCCAAACGATGACTTAGTTTATCCGGAAGCTCAATTATCCGAACGTTGGCGCGAAAGATACATGGTTGCTCGCTGCCACCACCGTGAGCAACAATAAGCAACCCAACGCAACTTCTCCTTTTCAAACAGCTGCGAGACTTAGACGCTCAAAAACGCGTTGCAGCCGTTCGTCAATTAAAAATGGACGATTTTATTTTAAAAAAATATTTTAAAAGGCACTCGACTTTTTTCAGGTGCTTAAAACACACACACACACACACACACACGCGCGCGCGCGCGTGCGCGCGCACGCACACACACACATATATAAATATACAGGGTGGGCGGAACATTGACGTCCAAAAATAAAATTTAGGTCCCTTGTATCCTGGGATATCCGAATATCCCCCATGTATATCCCGCGACTTTTCATAGTTTTCGAGTTACGAATTTTCGACCTGACCAATTAAAAAAAAATCTAAAAAAAAGTAGAAGACTGTCGAGATTTTTTTTGCAACTGAATCTTCATGAGTAGTACTTTTATGCATAAAATAATCAGCTTCGTAACTGTGATGAAAGTTATTAAAATGTTGGTGTAAAGTGAAAAATTTATGTTCGGTAAATGATGACTTAAATTTTCAACTTTAAATTAAACATCTAAACAGGTGACTTCATGGTTCCTAATTAGGTCTCAAGAATGCGCCAGACTCTCAGCTTTTATAATCATTTTAAAAAAAAGCAGTACTTAATAGGGGTACTTTGGCTACAATTGACCTTCAAAGACAGCGAGGTGGAAAATTCTTAAAATTAGCCATCTGATTAAAAAAAATTGCCCATTTTATCATTCCCAAGGATATTTAGTTTGTTACCTAACCAAAAATGACTGCAGGAAAGCTAAGATTTAAACATTTAGAGGTTTATTTTTTTTTAGTTCGATTCAAGTTTAATGAATTTTGCGCCATCCGTTCTTGTAACGAGAACGGATCGCGTAAACGAGCTTTTACCTGATCCATGAGAACGGATCGCGCAAAATTCATTAAACTTAAATTAAACTAAAAAAAATAAACCTCCAAATGTTTCAATCTTAGCTTTCCCTGCAGTCATTTTTGGTTAGTTAACAAACTAAATAGCCTTAGGAATGATAAAATGGGCAAATTTTTTTTTTAATCAGATGGGTAATTATAAGAATTTTCCACCTCGCTGTCATTGAAGGTCAATTGTAGCCAAAGTAGCCCTATCAAGTACTACTCTTTTTAATGGTTATGAAAGCTGACAGTCTGGCGCATTCTTAGGGCCTAATTAGGAACCATGAAGTCACCTGTTTAGATGTTTAATTTAAAGTTGAAAATTTAAGTCATAATTTACCGAACGTAAATTTTTCACTTTAGACCAACATTTTCATAACTTTCATCACAGTTACGAAGCTGATTATTTTATGCATAAAAGTACTACTCATAAAGATTCAGTTGCAAAAAAAATCTCGATAGTCTTCTACTTTTTTAAAGATTTTTTTTCAATTGGTCAGGTCGAAAATTCTCAAAAATGCAGTAAAAAATTCATAACTCGAAAACTATGAAAAGTCGCGCGACATACATGGGGGTTATTCGGATACCCCACGATACAAGGGACCTAAATTTTATTTTTAGACGTCAATGTTCCGGCCACCGTGTATATATATATATATATATATATCAATGTTAATATGTATGTCAAATTTTAATATATATTTATGTATTTTTTTAAATGTAAAAACGTGTTGTTGATGATCTCGTCCCAAAAAACCCACGTTTCGATTATCCGAACTTTTGATTGTCCGAACTAGTCTCGGTCCCAATTGGTTCGGATAATCGAGATTCTACTGTATACGTAAGGCAGGTTTGCAGTCACAAGAGCCTCGCGGTTGAGATATGAGCGTGCGGGCTCTGAGTGTAGACGACGCGGGTTCGATCCCCGGTAGCAATGTCTTGTTTTTTTTTATTAAGCATATACGAATTAAATATCATAAATAATGCCTGAACAGGCGAGAATAGCTAAAGCGAGAGTAAGTTCGAAATTTTCTGAATATAAAATGAAGAGAAAAAAGTTTATTCACCGAGGATTGAACCCGGACGTTCAGCATCGTAATCCGTCACGCTACAACTCAGCCACGACGCTCATTGCAGATAAAGAAACATTTATGATACACCCTTTTCCATAATATTTACTGTTGAAAAAAAATGCCGAAACGATCGCGGCAAAGGCTCAAGATTTCTTTTTGAACCTTTCACGGTCGTTTCGGCGTTTTATTTTTCAACGCGGTTCGTCGTTAATTTTTTTAACCCGCATTTTCGGCATAAACGGGCAACCGAGAGAAAACAATGATCTCGATACATGTTTTTCACTTTGAAATTCATTTAATGCATATTCCAATCCGCAGTACGGCCACACATATATGTCGAGCTCGATCGGACGGAAAACCTCGCTCCGTTCGCCTGTCGAGCGAGCGAGGGGCAGAGACTTTTCCCCCACCGAGCTACCCGTTCGTGTTCACGCTGCTGCGATACCAACTTTAGCGGTGATCACGGACTCGCGCGGCTACAAGGGAATCTGCAACCTCGACAGAGGCGATGATCACGAAATCATACTCCCGAACTCGCCGCCGCGATTTAGCGCCATTTACGAAGCACGCCGAAAAGGGCCGCGTTGTGCATCTCCCCATTAAGACGGAATGACACCTCATCGCGGTCGGTATGGTAGAACAATTATAGATTCCCAAAAATCTCTGAAACGACTCTTCAGATCCCGTCGAAACTTTGCCAAACGACGTCAAATAGATAGATGAATAGCTTCTAGCCCCTCAAATTTTCGGAATTTGAGAAAAAAAATCTAGATTGGTTTATCATAAGCCAATCTACATTTTTTTTCTCAAATTCAGAAAATTTGAGGGGCTAGAAGCTATTCGTCTATCTATTTGACGTCGTTTGGCAAAGTTTCGACGGGATCTGAAGAGCCGTTTCAGAGATTTTTGGGAATCTATAATTGTTCTACCATACCGACCGCGATGAGGTGTCATTCCGTCTTAAGACGGAATGACACCTCATCGCGGTCGGTATGGTAGAGCAATTGTAGATACCCAAAAATCTCTGAAACGGCTCTTCAGATCCCGTCGAAACTTTGCCAAATTCTCATACTTTCATCAAGCGATAAAGCATTATCCCCAAAAACAAACCAATCATCCATCCGGCCGCGAATCGTAAGTACCAGAAAGTGCACGTATTCTACAAGCGATGAGACGGTCCCGTTGGTAGCGTTCCTGGCTTCGGTCCGCAGGGGACCCCAGTGCAAATTTTTCTCCAAATTTTTCATAATTTCTTATATTTTAGTCACATTTGAGATTTTCGGAGAAAAAGTGATTTAAAACAGATTCAAGTACTGGTCTATTTCCCAAAAACTCATTTTTTTTTTACTGAAAATTCATGGTTTCTCATTTTTTTCCCGGAAATTTCTCTTTTTCCTATGACCTGAGTGAACGGCTGCGGAGATATTCGGAGAAAAGTTAAAGAAGAAAAGAAAATGAGATTTTCGTTAAAAAAACTTTTTATCATTATTTTTTTCCGGAAATTTCCCTTTTTCCGATTACCTGAGTAAACGGCTGCGAAGATATTCGGAGAAAATTTAAAGATGAAAAAAATGAAATTTTCGTAAAAAAACTTGACATAATTTTTTTCCGGAACTTTTTCTTTTTCCTATTGAGTGAACGGCTGCGGAGATATCCGGAGAAAAGTTGTAGGTGAAAAAAAAAGATTTTCGTAAAAAAAACTTATTACATTTTTTTATCCCTCATAATTCTGAGAAATAATGAATTTCCGAAATTTTTGCAAACATTATTTTCCTTAAGGGGTAACACCACTGTAACGGCCTGCCACGAAGCGTTTCAGACAAATAATACTTGGGGTAATTATTAAGCATATATTGAAGTATATTGCAAAAAAATTTTATGGGAAAATATTACAAAATGGCGACACTGCAGAAAATTCTTCCGAGGCATGTTGAACTTAAGGTGCTCTACGGCACGTAGTATAACTTGTGCCAATTTTAATCTGGACAAAATAATTTTTTTTAATTAAATTTAGATGAGTGTAGCTAGTGAACTACGTAGGAGATTTTAGAAATATTGATTTTTGAATAATTGCCGAGTATTTGACTAAAAATGTTCATGTAGACTTAATAAGGCAAAATTCTTTTTTTTAATTAAAATTGGCACAGTTGTACTGCGTGCCGCAGAGGTTCGACATGCTTCGGAAGAATTGCTGCAGTGTCGCCATTTTGTAATATTTTCGGATAAAAATTTCTAGCAATATACTTAAATATATGATCAATAAATACCGCAAGTATTATTTGTTGATCACATTTTCTTCCGCCAAAAAAAAAATTTCAAAAAATCCGCTTCTTGTAAGGCCGTTACAGTGGTGTAACCCCTTAAAGTCTTCATATGATTTCCGAGATTTTTCCGTGATCGTAATTAAAATAATGAAATATTCGGAGAAATTCGGAGAAACTCGGATGTTTGCGTAAAAATAATTGTCCGCAAAACTCCGAATTTTTCATATTTGTTCCAATTCATAGAAAAATTCGGAAAAAGTCTCAAAAATTTTTTCGGAAAAAACGGTGTTTTTCGGAAAATATTTGCACTAGGGGCACGGGATCGTTTCCCGCGCTCAGTGCTTTTTTAAAAATTATTATTACTATTAATTCTTATTTGATTAGTTATTTTTATTAGTTATCATTATTATTTTAATTAGTTATCTTTTAGTATCGACAAATTTATCGCGCACTCTGACCGCTTATTTTATTAGTTTGTACGTTAATTTAAATACAATAATAAATCCAAATTACAACTTAGTCATCTTCTAAAAAATTGTTTGCGCTTTACTCACACCCGTTCGCGCTAAAAGATAACTAATTAAAATAATAATGATAACTAATAAAAATAACTAATCAAATAAGAATTAATAGTAATAATAATGTTTAAAAAAGCACTGAGCGCGGGGTACGATCCCGCGCCCCTAGTGCACATTTTTTTCCGAAAAACTCCGATTTTTCCCCGAAAATTCTTCCGATTTTTTCTATGAATTGGAACAAATATGAAGAATTCGGAGTTTTGAGGACGATTATTTTTACGCAAACATCCGAGTTTCTCCGAATTTTTTTTCGAATTTTTCCGAATATTTCATCATTTTAATCACGATCACGCGAAAATCTTGGAAATTATATGAAGACTTCAAAGGGGAAAGACCACTGTAACGGCCTTACAGGAAGCGTATTTTTTGTATCTTTTTTGGCGGAAGAAAATGTGATAAACAAACAATACTTGCGGTATTTATTGAGCATATATTTAAATATATGGCTATGAATTTTTATCCGAAAACATTACAAAATGGCGACACTGCAGCAATTCTTCCGAAGTATGTCGAACCTCTGCGGCACGGAGTATAACTGTGCCAATTTTAATCTAAAAAAAAGAATTTTGTTTTATTAAGTCTAAATGAGTGTAGCTACTGAACCCCGTAGGGGATTTTCGATAAGTTAATTTAAACAATATTTATTTAAAAATAACTGTCTTAAAAAAAAATTGAACATTTTTAGTCCAATACTCGGCAATTACCCAAAAATCAATATTTCCAAAATCCTCTACGTGGTTCACTAGCTACACTCATTGAGATTTAATTTAAAAAAAATTATTTTGTCCAGATCAAAATTGGGACAAGTTATACTGCGTGCCGTAGAGCACCTTAAGTTCAACATGCCTCGGAAGAATTTGCTGCAGTGTCGCCATTTTGTAATAGTTTCTCATAAATTTTTTTTGCAACATACTTCAATATATGCTTAATAATTACCCCAAGTATTATTTGTCTCAAACGCTTTGTGGGAGGCCGTTACAGTGGTGTTGCCCCTTAAGGAAAATAATGTTTGCAAAAATTTCGGAAATTCATTATTTCTCAGAATTATGAGGGATAAAAAAATGTAATAAGTTTTTTTTTACGAAAATCTTATTTTTTTTCATCTACAACTTTTCTCCGAATATCTCCGCAGCCGTTCACTCAATAGGAAAAAGAAAAAGTTCCGGAAAAAAAATAATATCAAGTTTTTTTTACGAAAATCTCATTTTTTTTCATCTTTAAATTTTCTCCGAATATCTCCGCAGCCGTTCACTCAGATAATAGGAAATAGGGAAATTTCCGGAAAAAAATAATAATAATAAAAAGTTTTTTTAACGAAAATCTCATTTCTTTTCATCTTTAACTTTTCTCCGAATATCTCCGTAGCCGTTCACTCAGGTCATAGGAAAAAGAGAAATTTCCGGGAAAAAAATAAGAAATCATGAATTTTAAGTAAAAAAATGTGTTTTTTGGAAATAGACCAGTACTTGAATCTGTTTTGAATCGTTTTTTCTCCGAAAATCTCAGATATTACTAAAATATGAGAAATTATGAAAAATTTGTACTAAATTTAATTTAAATATATTTGCCTAAATTTGCCTATTTAACTAAAATAAATTTGCCCCTGCGGACCGAAGCCAGGAACGCTACCAACGGGACCATCTCATCGCTTATATAATATGTGCACTTTCTGGTACTTACAATTCCCGGCCGGATGGATGATTGGCTTGTTTTTGGGGATAATGCTTTATCGCTTGATGAAAGTATGAGAATTAATATAATAATACGAATATAAATATATTTCGGCTTACTTTTATGAATTATAATTGATTTGGCATAAGAACGGGTGTGAGTAAAGCGTAAACAATTTTTTAGAAGATAAATAAGTTGTAATTTAGATTTATTATTATATTTAAATTAACGTATAAACTAAAAAAATAAGCGATACATTTTTTTGTATACCTACATTAATAACGCAGAGAATCAAGAGCTAAATAAGCATTGAAATCCTCGACGATTACTCCGCGCCAAATCATCGTACAGAGCTCGTTAAAAGGTCAAATTAAAGCTGATTAAATTGCCTAAAAGACTTTTATAGTCGTATGATAAAAAAAAATCATTTGAAGTCGACAGACCATTTTAAAGACGAGCAAAAATTCGGAAAAAAAATTTCGTTGGTTTTCGGATGATTACAAGAAAACCATCCACGCTAAAAAAATTTACAGTCCAGATATGAAAACTAGATACTTGAAGCTATAATTTCCTTTTTTTTAATTTTCTGTACGACCATTTTTCTCCGAGTTATCCCTTTTTGAAAAACAGCCAAAAATTCTGAATTTTTTAAAATCTCTTAATTTGTGTGAGTAATGTATTTTAGGTGTACATTTTATTATTTATTTTGTACAGTTACAAAGAACAGTTATTTATAATTTGTTTTGTACAGTTACATTTTGGTGCCGCAACAAAAAGAAAAGTGGTCGCCAGCAGCAGCCGCAGCGTCAAGTGGCACCCGAGGGAGCCCAAGGGCGCGAGAAGGGCTGGCCATCGAAAGAACAGCGGCACGAACGAGGGGAGCGGCCGCAGCAAGGACGCCGCAGGTAACGTCGACGCGACCGAACACGCAGTCGTTCGCCCCGCCGGATGCATGTTGAAGTTGCTCAAAATGAGCGGGCGTTCCAAATTTTGGTGCAAACAATATTGGAAAATATGACAAAAAAATTAATGTTTCCCCCAATACGGAAATGAGTTTTTACTTTTTCCCTTAGAAAATTAATTTAAAAAATTGTTGAATTAAAGTGCTGAAACGATCGAGAAAGGCTCGAAGAGAACTTTGAGTCTTTCTCGATCGGCTTTATTTTCAAAACACATTTCACATTGGGATGGGGGTCAAAACTTTGAAAGGCCAAATATAGAACGACAAAGATTTCGAAATGACAGAATTATAAACTCAAAGTAACGAACTGTAAATTATTCAAAATTTTATCCTTCGGCCGATGACGAAATTGAATAACTATTACAATTATAATTACAAAGGATTATTTATTCGAGAACTTGTATTCAGATTGTCTGCAGTTTGAGTCATATAAATACAGATTCAAAAAATCTAGAACATCCATATCTCCGAAATGGAAAGACGTGAGTATCTAATATTGATAATACCATCTATAGCAAAAAGACATATATATCGAGGATACAAACTTCGAAAGTATAGATCTCAGATAGGCAAACGAGCGAAGGTCCAAAATAGCGAACACCGAAATAGCGAACATCAAAGAAGTGGACGAGTTGCTTCAAAATGTTCTGCCGGTTTTCGCTAACACGTACGAGATTCTTTAAAGGCGTCTGGCCACCTTGGCCGATCGCAAAATGGGCATATTAAAAAAAAATAATAATGAACTCGAAAGTATGGGCCGGAATATTTTTATTTTTTTACATAACGTCAGAAAGGGCTTTAAGAATAACGTTAATAAATTTCCGTTCAAAATATTAAAAAATGGCGCCGTTATGCACATCGCCGCGGAGGCCCTCCGCACGATACGCGCGGTTGTTGTCCCAGCTGTTACGCGGTCATGTCACATCTGAAAAAAAAAATCAGCTCATTTGTGAGTAGTGTCGCTACAATGTAGCGTAGCGGTTTTTTTTTCGACCATTAGAAAAATTATGGTGAGCCATAATTTCGGTGAAAAGTACACATTTTTTTCTTCGGCTAACCATATTTTTGTTCGGTACAATGTAGCGTAGCGGTTTTTTTCGACCATGAAAAAAATTATGGTGAGCCATAATGTCGGTAAAAAATACAAATTTTTTTCTTCGGCTCGCCATAATTTTTTTAATGGTTGAAAAAAAACCGCTACGCTACATTCCCAAATAGGGTTTTACAATGGGCACAGTAACGGCCCACGACTGGTTGCCAAAGAACAAACGATGGCGCGGTAATGACTATGTAAACGGGCCAGATCCGCACCATGCATGGTTGGTAATGGTAAACCATGAATGGCTGCTAAGACTTGGTCAACTATCATACGCCCATATTGGCCCAGCAACGGCTGCCGGATCTTCTGCCGGAAATGAAAAACAAAAAATTGACAAATTATGAATATGAAAATTCTAGTAGTATCTTTTTTATTTTCTTATGCTTTACTTATGTCCATGTACATAGAATAATTGCATCAAAAACGCTTTCTGCATTGTTCAAGTTTTTACCTTTCATCGGGATCGAACCTGCGCCTTTCGTTCTAGTGTCGAGCGTCCTACCCACTTAACCATTCTAACACTTACAGAATCCATCGTTTGTTCGTTCTTTACTTTTATGCCGATAATTTTATTCGTGACATTAAAGTTTACCGACAATTTTTTTGGTCCATTTAGGCTGTAAAAATACCTCTCTCGTTTTGGGTGAAGTTCCGAAAAGCATACTCCTCTGATTGAGCTGAAATTTTGCACCGAACTTCCTCTCATTATCCTAAGAGAAACCGTTAACGGATTTTTAACGACTAGCAATAGTTTTCGATATATCGCATTGTAAAGTTTATTATTTCACACCATACGAGTATATCTATATATCCGATAGATACCTCCCACTCCTCCGGTCGCGCTGCTTCCTGGCAAACAGTGCTCGCCCGTATGTACACATCACTTGCCATGTGGGATGGTTTTGTTTGGGTTTATTTAATATAGTAGAAGCGCAGTACAATAAATAACTTTCAATAAACGATACATCGAAAACTATTGCTAGTCGCCAATATCCTTTTAAAGGTTCTCTTAAAATATTGACAAGAAGGTCGGTGTAAAATTTCAGCTTTATCAGGGCGATATGCTTTTCGAAACCTTATCCGTTGTTTTTACGTGTTACAGTTTAACGACCTGCATTTGCAAAACGCCCAAAAACAAACCATCAATGGATGGAATAGATCTAACAAGCCGTTCATCCGCCTACGATACCCCAATGCTGATCGCCGTATTGTCGGTGCGATGGTATTGGCCCACCAATGGCTGGCATAGATCTGGCAAGCCGTTCATCCGCCTACGATACCCCAATGCTGATCGCCATATTATCGGTGCGATAGTATTAGCCCACGAATGGCTGGCATAGATCTGGCAAGTCGTTCATCCGCCTACAGTACCCCAATGCTGGTCGACGAATTATTGGCCGATTACCAGCAAACCGTTTAATGGCCGAATGCTGGCGTTTTTGTTACGACAGGCGACCCTATATGGGTTGTAGCGACACTACTCACGGATGAGCGGATTTTTTTTTGCAGATGTGACATGACCGGGTAACAGCTGGGCAACGACCGCGCGTATCGTGCGGAGGGCCTCCGCGGCAATGTGCATACCGGCGTAATTTTTTAATATTTTGAACGGAAATTTATTAACGTTATTCTTAAAGCCCTTTCTGACGTTGTGTAAAAGAATAAAAATATTCCGGCCCATACTTGCGAGTTTATTATTTTTTCTTAAATATACCCATTTTTCGATCGGCCAAGGTGGCCAAACGCCTTAAAGTCTTTAAGAGGGGATATACATTTACAACGATCAAAAAATCAATTTCTTTTCTTTAAGGGATAACACCACTCTAGGAATTTGGAAAAATCGTTTTCATTTGTCTTCAATAATACTTTGGGGTCATAAAAACAATATGCAATTGGTATGCAGCGAATTTTTTTTAAAGTGTGTATACGTAAGGCAGGTTTGCAGTCACAAGAGCCTCGCGGTTGATATGTCAGCGTGCGGGCTCTGAGTGCAGACGACGCGGGTTCGATCCCCGTAACCAATGTCTTTTTTTAAATTAAACATATATGAATTAAATATCATAAATAATGCCTGGACAGGCGAGAATAGCTAAAGCGAGAGTACGTTCGAAATTTTTTGAATATAAAATGAAGAAAAAGAATAGATTAAAAAAAGT
The DNA here is from genome assembly GCA_944452715.1 of Ophion slaviceki. NCBI lineage: Eukaryota > Metazoa > Arthropoda > Insecta > Hymenoptera > Ichneumonidae > Ophion > Ophion slaviceki. The sequence goes on along the minus strand of OX101785.1, from coordinate 49,671,359 downwards.
CGATTAACCAGGGATCGAACCCGGACCGCAAGCATCGTTAATCCGTCACGCTGCCAACTCAGCCACGACGCTCATTGAGGATAGAAAAACATTTATGATACACGGTTATTCATAATGTTTACTGTTGAAAAAAAACGCCGTAATGACCGCGGCAAAGGCTCAAGATTTCTTTTTGAACCTTCCACGGTCGTTTCGGCGTTTTATTTTTCAACGCGGTTCGTCGTTAATTTTTTCAACCCGCATTCTCGGCATAAACGGCCAACCGAGAGAAAACAATTTTCTCGATACATGTTTTTCTCTTTGCACAAATTCATTTAAGACGGAATGACACCTCATCGCGGTCGGTATGGTAGAGCAATTGTAGATACCCAAAAATCTCTGAAACGGCTCTTCAGATCCCGTCGAAACTCTGCCAAACGACGTCAAATAGATAGACGAACAGCTGTCTGCCCCTCAAATTTTCTGAATTTGAGAAAAAAAACCGTAGATTGGCTTATGATAACCCGATCTACGTTTTTTTTCTCAAATTCAGAAAATTTGAGAAAAAAAATGTAGATTGGCTTATTATAAGCCAATCTAGTTTTTTTTTCTCAAATTCAGAAAATTTGAGGGGCTAGAAGCTATTCGTCTATCTATTTGACGTCGTTTGGCAACGTTTCGACGGGATCTGAAGAGTCGTTTCAGAGATTTTTGGGAATCTATAATTGTTCTACCATACCGACCGCGATGAGGTGTCATTCCGTCTTAATGCATATTCCAATCCACAGTACGGCCACACATATGTCGAGCTCGATCGGACGGAAAACCTCGCTCCGTTCGCCTGTCGAGTGAGTGATGGGCAGAGACTTGTCCCCCATCGAGCTACCCATTCGTGTGCACGCTGACTGCGATATCGACTTGAGCGGTGCTCACGACTCGCGCGGCTACAAGGGAATCTGCAACCTCGACAGAGGCGATGCACACGAAATCATATTTCCGAACTCGCCGCCGCGATTTAGCGCCATTTCCGAGGCACAGCGAAAAGGGGGGCGTTGTACATCTCCCTACTAATCTCTGTTGTGCATCTCCCTACTAATCTCTGTTGTGCATCTCCCTACTAATATCTGATTACACTACCACAATCGCGCCAAAAAACTGCCGTGAACACATTGGTCCTATTTACCGGCAAGCGGCAAGGGGGAATACACTTCCCTTCGCTAGTGGCGACGCGTAGCGGCGCCTAGTAAATCGAAAAGTGGAGGCGAGAAGCGTGCCTACCCCTACCACAAAAGTTCGGCTTCGTTGCAAGACCTGTATGTAAGACCGTGGCCAGGTAGCAATTTCAAAATAGTTGTCTATCAGTTGTCCAAATGGGTACCAAATGTCCGCTTGGAAGTTACCTATAAGTTATCATTTGTCCAACAGTTATCTTTTTGGATGGTTGCTGACTTTAAGATAACTTCCGGGCGGACATTTGGTACCCTTTTAGCCGACTTTTGGACAACTTTTTGAAAATTGCTACCTCGGTGGGGTTCCTTTACTCGAGGCTTCATGGCAGGAAGGGTGAGATCCCAAAAGACCGCGGGTGGGGGTATCCTCCGATAGCATCGACGCATGTGGCGGCGAGCGGAATAAAAAGTGGATCTCGCAACGGTGCCTCACGGCTCCATTGAAACCTGCTTTCGTTTTCAAGCCTGTATATAAGACCGTTCGTTGCCCCCTCGAAGAAATTGCGACAGAATTACCATCGAGTCGATGCGTGCGGTCCATCCGGTGCGGATCAGTGGACGCACTTGTATGGCTATCCATACCAAGAATCCTAAAATCCGTTTAAGGTTGGGAATAGACGTCCGATTTTTTCTTTCCGACAATCTGATCCGACTGTCGGATCGGATCGTCGGATAGAAAACATCGGACGTCTATTCCCAGCCTAATGCGATCCGTCCGATGTGTACGAAGCAGACCTGTAGATGCTTACTGCAAAGCGGTAAGTAGTAAGCAAAGTAGTAAGCAAAGAGTACAGTCACGTATATAGCTATAGTTAGAACACAACGGACGAACATGTGCGCGAAATAAAGATCGAGAAAACAAAAAGAAAAAGGCCGACTTTTTTTGGCACGTAATACAAGGAGACCGGCAATATCATCAGGCCGTAATCTATCGGTAATATAACTGATCGATAACACGTCTAGCAATATGACTGGTCATATTACCGATTAGCGACAAAGCACGAAATGAATCTAGACACATTTCGGACTACAGGGTTCGAGGGACTGCTGAAGAGAAAAAAAAGAAAAAAAAATGGCGACACAGTTTACCTGCGGCTGCTACGAGAAAGTGCGATCAAGTTAAAACTCCCTCGGCTATAAATAAATGTACCCGAGATCCGTTTGACATGTCGTCCTTACCAACGAAATAGAATAACTCGGGCCCGAGGATTCCATGCGGTGTTTCACAGGAGTAGTTTGACGAAAAAAGCAAACAAAACGTACGTGCCTCTCGGATAAAGTGAGCGAGTGCGTGTTTCGGATACGTTTCTGACAGCGTGTACGCAATGGCCGATGATTCTCCCGCGGCGCCCAGAAGGCGTCAATTGGTAAACAAAGATAACTTTTACAAAGAATTACTTATAACCTATAATCGCGGATACGATCGCGACTATAACCTCATTCACACAAAACTCGTATCAATCTTCTTTTTTTTCGTCTTTTCTCTACTGTCGCGTCTCGATGCCACACTTTGATCGTGAGATTGTGTATGGAAATTTTGAATTCTGCAGCGCGAGCGTACGCGCAAATTGTACACGGATGACTGGACACTCGGAGACGAAGATATCGAGGGGAGAAGAAGTTTTCAGCTCGACGAGAAGATCGAATGCGAGCGATACAACCTCGAGAACTTCGCTGGCCTCTTTCGCGAGATGAACGGATCGGAGCTTAACCTCGCATTTCTGCAGAAACACGGTCTTGCCATACCGCTCCTCTTTAGGGACAAGGCTGGCCTTGGTCTAAGGGTTCCCAGTTCTAATTTCAGCGTCAACGACGTGAGGACTTGCGTAGGTGATTATCACGATTTTCTATCTTCTTTCTTTCTTCCTGCGTGTTGTACCAAACTTAGTTCGGCCATTCATTGACGGAACGTAAGGCCATCGGGTGTCCGCCGCCTCAGTGGAGAATCAACGAGTAGAAGACAAAGAGCCAACAGTGACTGTATGGGTCTGAGATTATCAAGGTTGTGATTAACGCACTAGGGAATGTGGGAGTGAATTGTGGACAGCTGCCACGGTGGCAGTGATGTTACTTTGTATCAATGCGTGTGTGGATAATTATTATAGCATAGAATAGTAGCTGTTCATTTAGGATATTTAAGGATTTAACGGGTCTATGTTAACTTGGGGTGCAAAGAACTGGTCCATTTTCAATCATTTTTCCTGATCAGAGTATCAGGATGACGAGGTCGAGATCTTACACACAATTCATAAATAGTCGTGCCAAGTTTGAGTTTCGTTTAAATGGAACATATTGATATACAATGGAGTTGTTGTTATTTAAAGATAGTGCCCCAACTTTTGCATGGCCAATCGGTGTAGGTGGTCTTCATAGGGTGATCTGAGATGAAAAATTTACTTTTAGTATCGTATAGTATAGTTCTTTATTTTCCAGTATACCCTTGCAGGTTTTTACACAGTTCCCCCTCTGTACATTCATACTCTATCAACCGTTTCCTTCTTCTTTTGTTAACATTTATCTTTAGACGTTTTTCTCCTTTATGCTTCCTTTCTGACTATCCATTCGAAGGCTCACATACTGGCACAATTCTTTATGCGGTTTCCTTTTTATTTCTTTATTAATTTTTCCTATCATTTTTCCTCCTTTTCCTACATTTACGCATCTCAATTTGGCCCACGTTTTTTTAGTTCTTCCCTGTATGCCCTCTCTTCCCAGTACTCTTCCATTTCTTTATATTGTTCTTTATTTTTCTATTCCCTACAATACATCGAATTCTCGAATTTGTTTCAGTCTTGTTGTATAGGTCGGTTTTCATTTATATAGCTCTTTCGATTATTTTTCTTACCCCTCCACTCTCAATTCGGCAAAGGATTACTTTGCTGCATTGCTCCCTCTCCTACCTCCTCCATGGCTTCCGTCATTTCCAGTCCCCATTTTGATGGGTTTCGTTTAATGTCGCTCTAGCTTCTTCTTTCAAGCACTTTTTCAGCTGTCTATCTTCCTTACCTCGGCTGGCATTTTCATTATCTCACATAGGTAGTTTGTTGCTCTTTTCCATGCTTCTATTCCTATGCTGCTCATCCGCGCCTCCATTCTCCATATGTAACTAGGTGTATTGTCATTCATATCCAATGCCATTTTAATATATTTAACCTGTAGTTTATCCATTTGCTCTCTCCCCTGCCATCTTCACGTCTCCACTCCGTACAACATTCCACACTTACTTTTAGTATAATAATAAAGCTTTCATATGACCAGATACTTTTTGGAAATTTTTCAAAGTAACGACATTGGCAAGCGCTAAAAAATAAAGTTCTATTTTCGAAGAAAATAACATCTTTAATCATTCGTTAATAACAAATGCAAAAACGTATGAAAAAATCATTGTCATACAATAGAAAATTTTATAAACTATGCTCTGTCCGTAGTGATTTAGACTTACACTGTATCGTAAAACATAGTTTCGAAAAAAACGCAAAAGAAAAACGTAAATCGTAGTGGAGCGGTTCAACGTAGTGCACAGGCAGATCTGACCCTTCACAAAGATTGTCACAACTCGGTCAGTTTTTGGACGTTCTACAAAAGTCTTGTCGAAAATTAATGTTAAGATTCTAGGCTATAAAAGTTTGGAATAAAAAAATCTATTTTTTTGCATCTCAAGCTTACACAGACCCCTTTAATACAAAAGCGTATGAAGGAAATTCAAAGCCGTAAGAGTAAATGTTACAGTCCAAATGACCATGTGGGCCGTTGAAGGGTTAGTTATATAAAAACTTTCGTATCGCGTGACTCGGAAATTTCGAACACAATGATTGCAGGCTCCAAAAGAATTTTAGACGTTATGGACGTTAATACTCAGAAGAACGAGGACATGAGTATGAAGGAGTGGCAAAGATATTACGAGGACTTCAACAAGGATCGTCTCCTCAATGTCATATCCTTGGAATTCAGCCACACGAAGCTCGAGAATTACGTGCAGTCACCGGCTGTCGTGAGACAGGTGGATTGGGTAGATGTAGTATGGCCAAGGCACCTCAAGGAGGCACAGGTCGAAGCGACCAATCTTCTCGAGGACATGATGTATCCTAAAGTACAGAAGTACTGTCTGATGTCGGTCAAAGGATGTTACACCGATTTTCACGTTGACTTCGGTGGCACGAGCGTTTGGTATCACATTTTGCGAGGCGGTAAAATTTTTTGGCTCATACCACCGACCGAGAAGAATCTCGCGCTCTATCAGGAATGGGTCCTCAGTGGCAAGCAATCGGACGTATTTTTCGGTGACATGGTAGATCGTTGCGGGAGAATAAGCCTGACCGCAGGTATGACCCTGTTCATTCCGACCGGTTGGATTCACGCAGTCTACACGCCGCAGGATTCTCTTGTTTTCGGTGGCAATTTTCTCCACAGTTTTGGCATCGAGAAACAATTGAAAGTCGCTCAGGTCGAGGAGCAAACGAAAGTACCGCAAAAGTTTCGATATCCTTTCTTCACCGAGATGCTCTGGTGAGTTGAGTAACGAGGTGTTTTTTTTTCCTTTTCTTCGATGGATAGAACAAAAATGTCAAATTTTCGATTGGCTACATTTCTTTTGGCATATTTGGCGTACAAAAATCCTGCGGTCATCTTATAAGATGACTTTTTAGACATCTACAATCTGAATCTGTAAAAAAACAACGTTTTTTGTATTATTAAATGTAACTTACACAAAAAGATTGTGTCAAAATATTAAAAAGAACTTCTGTTACGTTGAAAGATGCAAACTTCAGCACGATCTTTTTTGCTAAAAAGCTCCGTGGCAGAATTTTGGGGTTTTTTTAAACATAGATATAATGTACCTTAAAAGTACCAAGAATTGTACGCAAATATTTATTTTTTAAGAAATTACCTACCCTTGCATTTCATCAATAAAAAGAAGTTCAAAAAAATATTTAAAGCGAAAGGATTTTTCAAAACTTCACAAAATTCTTGGGCATTACTCTAAAAACTTCGAAAATAATTTTTTTTTAATCACCTACCCTTGCAGCTTATCAAGAACATAAAGTTTTGTATAAAAATGTTTGATGCAAAAAGATTTTTCAAAATTTCACAACAATCTTGAGCATTTTTCTAAGAAACTGTACGAAAAAATCTTACACAAAAACTTCAAATTAATCGGATAAACATTTAAAAAAATGTTAATTCCACCGATAAAACATTTGAAAAAAGTGATTTCCAGAAAAACGCATTTGACGTTTCGGTTTTTTCCCATAACGAAATAGAATTTTTATGTTACCTCAGTCGGCTATCATTTTAACTTAAAGCCCATAGGATATTTTTCTTGAGAGGATCATCTAGACGTTTAAGGAAAAAAGGTCGTTTTAATTTGGAGCTGACGTGTGATGTTAACCCTCAGTTCCTATTATTCAACCACTAATGGATACTCCTGTGGTTGTTCCCTCAGGTACGTCCTCGAGAGATACGTTCACGTGTTGTTGGGTCGCAGTCACTTGGACATACCGGAAAATCAGAGGCAACACACGACCCATGACACGAAGTCGCAAACGCATCTTCATCTGACGCCGTTCGAGCTTCACGGCCTGAAGTCGATAGTGATGTATCTTCACTCGTTGCCCTCGACGAAGAAAAACGTTCCAGAGCTGATACGAGATCCGGTAGCGTTGATACACGACGTTCGTTGTCTCGTTGAGCAACACAGGCACGACAGTCCCGAAGCCGCGGTCACGGGAATGCCCATTTTGCCACCGCCACCACCGCTGACGATCGCCGAACGCGTAAGTTCGCGAATTCGCAGTCGTCCGTTGGACGTCCGAAAGCAGTGACTCCTCCCGTACGTTACCGTCGTCTCAAACCATTTTGCGGTCTCGTTTGCAGGAACGTCTCAGAACTGGCACAAAGAAAAGTTACACAAAGGCAATAAGCAACCCGGGTGAAAAGGGCGAGGGCGGAAAGTCGAGCTTTCCGCGAAGGCGAAGAACGCGCTGCAAGAAATGCGAGGCTTGCACCCGAACGGACTGCAGCGAGTGCGCTTACTGTCAGGACATGGTGAAGTTCGGTGGCAGCGGTCGGGCGAAGCAAACATGCCTAATGCGACAATGCCTCAGGCCAATGTTACCGGTCACCGCCGCCTGCAAAGTTTGCCGACTCGACGGCTGGGGACAACAGCCAGCTTCTCTCATGGGTAATTCGGCAAACGTTCTTATTTGGGAACGCTCTTTCCAGCCATGTTTGCTTCGCAAGAGATCGAGGGGCGGAGAATTCTCCTCTCGATCTCGACATTGAAACGAATAATCGTCAGCCAAATAAAAATCATCTCGGTAAAACTGAATCGAATCATTCATGGAAAAATGAAATTACCAGAAAGTTTCCGTCCTCGCAGTGGGTAAAAGAAGTTGTTCGCATCGTTGGAATGGAATTAATATTTCTTTAATGTTTTATTTTCCAATTTAACATTTTTATTACTATCCAAACCTTTTTCCTACACATTTAGGTTATAAATCTTTAATACGGACCGTAAAAAACGTTTCAGTGATTTTCATAGCTCAAAATATTTAGAGGCTACGGGTGCGTTTGATTAGGGGGCTTATGCGCTTTCAGCATTCATGAGCGTCGCTCACGTCGTTCGACTTGGCGCTGTGCATTATAAAGCTTACAGAAGCGTTTATGAGATCGGGGCCAACGTGATTACCGCTGCGATATTGTGCTTACGAACGCTCCTTTCAGCGAGGTAGGGCAGCAAAAGCGTGATCGTCAAAAGCGCCTTTATTTTGCTGAAACACAATGGTTTTGTGGTAGTAATTTTCAAATAGTTGTCTAGAAGTTGGCCAAATGGGTACCAAATGCTGGCTTAGAAGTTACCTATAAGTCATCATGTGTCCAATAGTTATCTTTTGGGATCGTCGTCAGCTCGAAGCTAACCTGCAGGCGAACTTTTCGTACACTTTTGACCGACTTTTGGACAACTTTGTGAAAATTACTACTTGGGGTACCAGTTCTGTTCGAAAATTTCGGAAAAATGGCAGCATTTCGGAAAAATGGCAAATGGTTCGAAAATTTCGGAAAAATGGCTTTACAATCACTGTTTTCAGTAAATTTAGGGGACTCTACTTCTAACATAATACTTCAACATAGTTTCTGATACAAAATAAGGGATTTCTTTTAAGGGCGATATCCAAAAACTGGGAAAAGTTTTCCAATCTCATCGCTTCATCACTACTATTTTCTATGAGATCGTAATCTTCATAACTATCAGTTTTGTCGTAAATTATTTTTAACAACTCGTCAATAGGTTGAAAACCAACAAAAGCTTCTGCTGCGTCTGCCATCTTAATACTTATAACTTCAAAGCGCAAGCTCGTCGAAACGCGCACAGTTCAACTTGAAGCTACCACAGCACCGCTAATAAGCGTGAGCTCTATAAGTTTATAGGCAACCAAGTCAAACGCACCCTATGTGCGACGCAAAAGTGTTGGGCAACATAAAAAAATTCGTTGCATTCCAACGATGCAAATTGCAACATCGTACATTTTTTCTGCGCATTTTCTGCATGTTTTCATTAACATTTATTCCATTCGATTGTTCATATGAAAATTTATATTCGGTACTGATATTTGAACTACGCTGCCACAAAAAAAAAATCGTAAAATATCCTTTTTTTTGCGAGACTTATTTCGGAAATGTGTGCATATACGTATCCCCTCTTTGTGTTAAAACATTTTTTTGGTCGCCTTTAAATTGTATTGGCTTGTCCGGAAAATTCGTGCATGTACAGTACGATTGGAGTACGATATGGAGTTTTCATAAAAAAATCGAATTTCATTTAGGAAAACCTACGCCCGGCACTCCTTCGAGCCTCATGGAGTGCTCGGTCTGCTTTGACATCGCCCATCCCGAGTGCGTCGGTGTGGACTCACAGAGTATCGCCATCAGCGAGGACCTTCCCAACAGCTGGGAGTGTCCGGAATGCTGCGAGACCGGAAGAAATCTAGATCCCCGATCGCGACAGGCGAAAGGTCGCGCCCGGAAGGTGTCGGTTTCGAGCGCCGCCTCGTCCGCTCCGACGACCGACTCCGAACGGGCTACGACACCAAGCAAAAGACCACGGCCTGATCCAAACGAGGTTCGTTCAGAGTCATGAATTAGCGGAGACTGGGGCGGTGTGAGGGCACTTTTTGATCTATTAATGCAATTCATGAAAAAGCGCTTACTTATTTATTCCTCTCGATTTAAATTAATGCAGTCGAGTAATCATCGTCATATTTGCTAGAAGACGGGGGAAGACCGTCGAGAAGTTTGCTAGAAGACTGGAACGACGAAATTACTCGGACCTTACGTCGTTTAACTTTTTCTCTATTTCCTTCAATTTCACAATTTTTTTTTTAATTTTATTTTATTGCCATTTTCTCTCCTTTTTCGTTGTCGTACTTGAAAAAGTGAACGGGTCTGCATTACAAGTAGCCACGGTAGTGGGTATCGCTCACTTCTCTTTGATTCAGTTGTAAGTGTTATCTTTTTTTTGTTTCCTGTTATGATTTATCGCAATTATTTCGTTACCGGAGTCTTTTTGCTACCGCAATTATTTTTCCATCAAATTGTTATTAACCCTTTGCACTCGAGAGGTGACTCTTCATCACCACTTTTTATCCGAGCGAAAAAGGCCTCGAGTGCAAAGGGTTAATATTAGTTTATTTCCAAAATGATGCCAGCAATATTACTTGTCATTATTGCTATTCTGTTAATAGTACAATTAGCTGGTCGAAAATATTATTTATTAGTATTATATCGTTACTGTTAGAATAATATCGACGTGTTATTTGTTAATATTATTTTGTTATTACTACGAATGTCTTGTCAACAATATTATTCGTTATCGCTATTGTTACGTTATTTTTTAATCATACCAACAATATTATTTGTTGTTATTTTATTTTTACTGAAATATTATTTGTTATTACTATTATTATAGAATGAAAAAAATGTTGTACCTTTAAAATGAATTGCTTATTTTTTAAGCTACTTTATTGCCCGTACTATTTTTTTGCCTGGTGATTTTCTTCGGGCATTATTTACATCGTAACCTGACACGAACAGCATAGTATTTCGTTACGGTATTCTGTATGTTGGTAATTTTCTCAAGGTACAATCAAGACGTAATAAATACAATATAATCTAATAAAGCATTAGACTCAATCTAATCGCCCTCTTTCTCTGTCTTACTCCCTCCCCACCCATCTTTTTCCGCCTATCTCTTTCTCTTTTTGTTTCTGGCGCTCGCACATTAACAGAAAAAAAAACGTAAAATTACAGAGGTGGAACGAGCGCGAGCCAGCCGAGGGTGAGCACAGAAACGCCATGCGCAGTCAACTCGCGGTTCAATTGATCGGCTCGAGCAACAAAGTCCTGAAGAGACCGCACGTGGTGGTGCGTCCGGCTCAACTGCCGTTACAGCGTACGGACAACGCTGGCCAATCGTTGATCCACGACAAGAGCACGATCCTCGGTATATTTCGATATCTGAGTCGGCAGGATCTCGCGCGATGCGCCCTCGTGTGTCGCGCGTGGGCGCAGTACAGCATAGAGCCGAGTCTCTGGCGACGACTGGACATGTCTCACGTCCATCTTACGGTGTCGCATCTAACGGGAATAGCGCGTCGACAACCGGAGAGTCTGTGTCTCGATTGGTCGGACGTGACGAAGCGTCAATTGGCCTGGCTTCTCGGCAGATTGACGCAATTGCGCAATCTTTCATTGCAGGGTTGCGCCTGGTCGAACGTATCCGTTCTCCGATCCTGCATCTGTCCGCCTCTGCTCAATCTCGACTTGAGCCACGTCTCGGGCCTGAATGATTTCAGCCTACGAGAGATGCTCAGTCCACCGACCGATTCGCGACCCGGTCTCATCGACAAAACCTCCAGGCTCAAGTACCTCAAGACCCTCGCGCTAGCCGGCTGTGACGTGACCGACGTGGCACTACGTTATATCGCTCAACATCTCGCGCACATCGAATCGCTGGATCTTTCTTCGTGCGGTCGTTTGACCGATGCCGGAGTCGCACAACTCACCACACCACCGGCTCACGCGATCACCAATTTGGTCTCGTTGAATCTCGCGAGTTGTCGCCTCCTGACGGAAACGAGTCTGGATCATCTCGCAAGATGCAAAGCCCTCAAGCGTCTCGATCTACGGCACACGACCCAAGTCTCCACTCAGAGTGTCATCAAATTTGCTGCACGTAGTATGCACAATCTTCACGTGACCGACGTAAAGCTCGTCCAGGAGAAGAGGCCCAAACACGAGGCTCGAATCACGTGAGATCATCGACGAGCCGAAATTCATCGACAATTCTCCGTCTCTGTACCTGCTGATGGGACTATCGATTCTAATGTTATTATTCGTTTTGATTATCAACATTATTGTTATCGCGAGACGTCAACGAGCTATGTTCGTCGTGGAAATTTGTTTAACTTGTTATTTATTCTTGGATGAAGAGAGAATCGTCGCTTACTTCTTGCACGAACCCCGAGGGTTACAGTTCTCGTTCTCTCTCTCTCTCTCTCTCTCTCTCCCCCTTTTGTTTTTAATTTTTGTTACTCGCGCATGCTCGAGTGTTTGGCCGACCAATGTTGAAGGATACTGGTCCTCTTTTTAGATTTGGATACCCTCAATCAGAGTTCAATTTGGGAGTTTTCGTAAATTACAGTACACTGTCGGGAGCAACATAGCCTGGAAAATTTCATGCAGTTTTTACTGGAGACTCGCGTATTAAGCTGGAATTCAATTGTCATCGAGGTGCTAAATCGATTTTGTAAAGTAACGAACTGTGCTAATGTGTTGAGATTAGATTTTTTCTCTCGTAAACGTAGAACTTATCGAAACTGCGCCGTTGAATTTTCATCGGACGTTTCTGCGTCACGAAAATTCAGTATCCTTCAATATTAATCGATGAAACGCGCGATCCTCAGTCTCGATTTCTATCCTCTTCGGTAGCTATAACTATACGATATTTCCCTCTAGATATAATCCAGCTCGGGGATACGATGCCTGAGAAATCGTATCTTCGCGAACGTCTTTCGAAATTGTATTAGATTACAATAACATTTGCTAACATTTACAAAAAAAAAAAAAATCGCGAGTATTATATACCTGTAGAAAGTAGGTAATTCGGACGTGACCGTCGAACGTCGAGACGTGGCGTCTCGAATCGACGAGAAGCAAGCAAGATCTCAATGCGTGCGTGTCTCGTGAATGATCGTCCCCACGAATTTTAAAGCTTGTGCTGTCCCATCCGAAAGCGCGTTTCTCTTCAATTTTCAGTCCGATCTGTAGTTATAATTGCAACTGTGATTACGAGGAGTCACAAGCTTTTCGCTGCTCCGAATACGCGGGCAATACAGGATGAGCGAAAGATTAGCATGTGCATTCGTAGTTGATATCCAGTTTTGTTCTTTCCGTTCAATCGAAACGGCGTTTCGAGGATAAGTTGCCGACGCAGCCGCGATACATCCGGAAACGTTGTGGTACAACTACAGTTTTACTGCATGTAACTGAATCACGTAAAACAATAGATATTCACATTTCAGAATATAATTTTTAATTTTAAGATGATTCGTAATAATTTTCACTATTTTGGTACCTCCGAGTCCAATGAGGACTGAAGCCACTCGAGCTATAAAAAAAAGGATGGAAAATTTCAAAAATTTTACGAATTTTTTTCTATCGATACAATTATAGCATTGAAAAATTAAATTGGAAAACTTCATTATAAATAATCTTAAGGTATTCCTCTGGCAGAGGGCCTTTTCAAATCATTAGTGCATTACAGTGGCGCTTAATGAAAATAAGTCACAGTCAATTATTATACCCAACGATAGACCGGAATAAACAATATCGCGCAAATATTAGTAGATTTAGACATTTTTACATTGTCTCTGAAAAGTCGCGGCTACGAAAATTCTACTAGTCACATTTTTTTAAGTTTTTTTTTTTAATTTTCTTTAAATATTCAGTCACCCTCTGTTTTTATTGTCGTTGCGGAATCTTTAGAATTTTCCACACGCACTCACCGGTTTATATCAGGCATCTAGACTTAGTGAATAAATTATAAGATAGAAATGTGGCCAGCGTGTCCTCACCATAAAGTGCCGTATAAATGAGACGATTTTTAGAGTCGCAATTTTTCGTAAAAATCCGGTAACTTGGTTTGACATTTTACCGGTATACCGAGCTGTATTTTTACTTGATTATAGACGAAAATCAGTTAATTGTTGAATATTCCGGTTTGCGAAAGGAATACTTGAAGTTTACCAAAAAAAATTCCGCGATTTTTCAAATGAAAATGGCCGCCAGAATCCAAGACCGCAGAGTACATTACGAACAAAGTGTTTCGCGGCCGGAAAGATTTCTTCCGTAGTTTTCAACCTAGAACAAAAAACCAAAAAGATCTTTAAAATATATACAAAAAGCTATGAAACTGCGTACGGAAAGTAAAAATACCCTTTTTTAAAAAAGAAAGTGCAGATTTGAATGAAAACTTTCATTTTTGAGCAAAAATTTACATGAGTAATAGTTTATAAATAAAGTTAATAACCAGTCGCAAATTTCGCAGTTAAAGATTGAAATAACATATATCAATAAAAAATTTCGATTCTGCTTCATTCTGCAATGTCACCCTCATACATCTGGCCTTCTAACTTCGCAGTGTTGTCTTCCTTTTCACTTCTGAAAATTTGGAAATCCTTGGGTGGCTTTACTCGTTATATGCGGTCATTTTTATACTCCCTGAGAGATTTTCGCTTCGAAATTCAATCATTGTCGTCATTTTGTTGGCTTTCGGTACCCCTGGAGCGTCGCGGTAATGGGCACGCAATTGGAATTTGAAGTTCGGACATTAAAGGGTGTATGAGAATGCAAATTCCGATTCGCCAAATCAGAAAAGCACCGGAAATGATTTTCCAAGCTACTTTCTAAAAGAAATAAAGATTTCTGATTTCTTTAAAATCTTGATTGAAGACTAAATAAATAATGAATTTTGTCTGGAACGCTAGGATCGAGAAACGGTTGCTAACCAGTGACTACGTACGTCATATTGAGATTATACAATATTCTCCGTATCTCTCTCGATCGACTACTCAAATAATAAGTGAATAACAATTTTAAAAATTGGGCGAACGCGCGTTATACGATGTAGCGGCATCGGCGCGTGTAAATTACAAGATCCAGTTGACAAGGGCACGCGTTATACGCAAGAGACTTTTTAACTCGCGTAGTAGTGGCTCCGGACGATTATTTGAAAAAAGCGTCAACCGTCTGCAGAACAAAGACGAGGGACGCCTTGCGTTACGAACTACGCAGTGCCGAACCGCAGAACAGCGCCAAAAACAAGGGCAAGAAACGAAGCATGAATAAAAAAAATCAATCGCCGGATAACTTCGTCGTGTGTACGCGTGACGGGAACGGACGAGCTGCGTTATTCGCTTGAACTTTATCGATTTCCACGGAAACAGTAAAAAATTGGAAGCACCTGCGCGTTGAGGGTCCTCGTAAGATGTGAGTAACGAATTCGTTGCTATATTTGTACATTCACTCCGTCTATGCGATATATACGCTCTTCTCGTTACGTCGTAAAAGACCGGCCGGCCGCGCTAACATAACCTACAAATTTTCGTGTACTCGCCCTAATCGTACGCAAGTATCATTAATATCTACGTATATTAATTGAAGTATTTATTAAAGAGTATCTTACATATTACATTTGCGATAGGGAGGTTCTCGAGGACCTTTTTTAATCCTTCGAGTGCCGTCGAATCCTCTTGACCCGAATTACCGGCGTCAAATACATTGCTTTGAAAAATATTGTTCTCTTTCGAATATTCAACTGTTCGGTCGTGAATGTTGCATGAAAGCGTAAGGTACCTGTGCAGGGATTGGCACACTCGAAGGGAACAGCAGTGCACAAGCAACTTAGTTTGGGAAGGCATGAATGTTTCAGTGACAAATGTTACATTTTTTATGAATGTGACAATGGCTAATTCAAATTCAACTTAGAAGTTTCTGGAAGCTCCCACGCTGTACCGTGGGAAAAAATCTTTGAATTTTGGCAATTCATTGGTGTGGCTGAGGGAACACGTTACTTCAATATTTAGAATTCTCCGTAAGAGAATTGTACATTTTGAAGAATTCAGAATTAAAATTCTCTTATCGAGAATTATACATTTCGAAGAAAGGATGTAGAATTACCATTCTCTTGTGGATATCTGTAAATTTAGAATTAACATTTTCTTACAGAGAATTTTAAATTCTGGAGAAAGTATTTAGATTTACAATTCCCTCACGGAGAATTGTAAGTTTATCTGCAGATAATGTTTCTCACCTACATCAACATGCTTGTCTTACTAGATGTATAAAGTTGTCAGAACTCTCTGTACATTTATTTATAACAGATGAAATTGAGCTGGTTAGGAAGAGTGCAATGCTGAGACAATATTTATCACTTTTTGAAATATTATCGTCTTGAAATGTGCATGGTTAGAGCGAAATGAATTTTTTTGTTTACTTATTACTCACAATATTTTCTTGCAGCACTTAAGTTTTAAAACCTCCAAATTATCCCAAAAGCGTTTACGTGATTCTTGTAGCCATAAAAATTGAGTGATAAAAAGTTGAGGTATTCCTTTTATACACCTGAATATTTAACAATCACCTGATAATTCGTCTATCATTGTATAAAAAAACATCCATGTATACGCATTGGTAACCAATAAATTGGAGGAAACAGGAGGAAAGCTATTTACAGCATTTGTAGATTTTAAAGCAGCTTTCGACGCTATAGATAGGGAAACATTACTGAGGAAAACGAAAAATTTTAGGACGAAAGGATGATTGCAGAAAATGTTCGGCAAAATATACGAAACAACAGAAAGTGAGTTTATAATGCAGTAAGGAGTAATAGAGAAATTTAGAACCAAGAGAGGGGTACGACAGGGTTGTTCCCAGTCCCACACTTTTCGGTATGTTTTTAGAAGATATAGATGAAATGTGGACAAGGAAGAATGAGGGTGGAGCGGTTATAGGGAAGAAAATGTTTGTATAAAAATGTTCAAACGACATACTGTTAATAGCGGAGGAGGAAGAACAGCTGAGGAAGATGTATAGCCTCACTGGAGAAATACATGGAACAAACAAGCTGACTGTCAATATCGATAAAACAAAAATCATGATCTTCAAAAAGAGAGAAAGACAGAAGAGGTGGCAAATGTAGAAATACAAAGGGGTAGGATTGGAAATAGTAAAGGAATACAAGTACCTGGGAGTGTCGTTCTCAACAGGAATACCTTTGAGAAACACATGAAAATAATAGGGGGAAAAATTCGATAAGAGAGTGGGATGTTGTAGAGAATGGAGTCATGGGGATGTAAGAGGAGGCAGCAAATAGAAACATTACAGGGTAAATATGTTTAAATGGCAATGGGCATAAATGATAATACGGCTAGCTACACACAGAGAATGGAGGCAGGAATAAGGGGCACAGGAATAGAAGCATGGAAAAGAGAAGCAAACTACTTATGTGAGGTAATGAAAATGCCGGAAGATAGGTGGTCGAAAAAGTTTTTAAAAGCAGAAGCCAGAGCGAACGTAAATGCAAACCATCAAAATACGGACTGGAAATAAAGGGGGTCATGCAGAAAGTAGGGGTAGGACCATTACAGTTAAGGATAAGAGACAAAGATATGGAAGCAGTAAAAAAACTAATCGATAGAGCTATACGAATAAAAACCAACCAGGAAATACAAGAGAACAGCGGAAATTGACAATTCGATGTAAAGAAGGGAGTACAAAAATCGAAAACAACATATAGAAATTTAAGAGTACTGGAAAGATAAGGGTGTACAGGGAAGGACGAAAGGAACATGCGCCAGGTTAAGATGCAGAAATGTAGGAGAAGGAGGTAAAAGAGATACGCAGAGACCTTACGTCGGTGTTGTAGGAAGGAAGACGAAAGTATGGAACAAATTCTTGAATGTGAGAAAATAAAATTAAAAATTAATAAGGAAGTGATAGATGGTTTGGAAACGAGGCGAAGAGGCTACAAGGGGGAGACACTAAAAGGATAAATTAATAACGAAATGAAAGGGAAACCGATCAAAGAGTTGTGCGATCATGCGAGAGCCTTCGAATGCATGGTAAAAAAGGAAGCATAAGAGAGAAAAAGGACGAAAACTGTTAATAAACACAAAAAGGAAACTTATAAAAACATATCAATGTACAGAGGGGGGAACTGTGTAAAAAAAACCCGCAAGGGTATACTTGGAAATGAAGAACTACTACTCTTACATCCCAGTATACTGATAAAATTTCAAGCCAAGTTACCGAACATTGAATGAAAAATTACCGCTCTAAATATCGTCTCATTTATACGGCAGTTTATGGGGATGACACGCTGGCCACATTTCTACCTAATAATTATAACACTAAATAGCTCTAGATGTCTGATATAAACTGCTCGACGGAAGTAAACAATTCTAAATAATCCGTACCGACAATAAAACAGAGGGGGGGGGGGCACCGAATGCTTAAAGATACTATTCAATTCCTTTTGACAGATTCAGCCTACAAAGATCCATCGCCTTTTGTTAAGAAAATCATTTACCGATCCGTAATATTGGTTCGTTTCCAGGCGTACAGGGGCTTCTCCTTTTTACGGGCCCCAATCCATCTCAACTTCGTACTTACCTCCCATTCCACATACCCCTGTATCACCCATTCCACAACTCTCCCCTACTCCCATTCCACCCCCCCCCCCCACCTTGCGGCCGCAGCCGACTTCCCCCTCTGTATCGTATTCACCATGACATATCTGTCATGGGCATAGGGAAACTGCGGAAAACCTATACCGATCACAAGTTCGCTTCCCAGTCACAGAACTAGTCGTTTTTCGCCGAAAAATGTCGAAGAAAAACATTTCACGACGATAGTACGCGACTGGTTTTCGAACCCGACCTCACGATCCGCTGGCCAGCACGTTAACCACTAGACCAACGCACCGGGTTACCGATTCGTAACATAAATCTACGAAAAAAAAAACATTTTGTACAATAACAATCAGAAAATAAAAATATTAAAAAGAATTTCCGTTGCATTCCAAAGTTGCGAACTTCAACACCATACCCTTTCGCGATAATAAGGAAGTTCTTTAGGAGCCGTCCATAAATTACGTCATATTCAAATAGGGGAGAGGGTCTGGTAGTTTGATTGCAGTCACGATAATTGGATTATCACGATAGGAACGATAGGATGATTTCAGGGGGTGGGGATAAAAAATCAGCAAAAATCGATTACGTAATATATGGACGGCCTCTTAGTAAATACTCATGGCGTTGAACTTTGCACCGTTGGAATGCAACGAAAGTTTTCTTCAATTTGTTTAAATTCTTCATTTTCATTACAATCGATGATTTTTTTAAATAAATTAAGATCGTGGATCTTTT
>OX101785.1:49593800-49652468 GCA_944452715.1 Ophion slaviceki | reverse complement strand
GTTTCCGACTCCTCCTCGGATTCCGTTTCCTCGTCGTCATCCTCCTCGTCCTGTTCGTTTTCTTGGTCGTGCTCCTCGTCCTCCTCCTCATCGGTGTCGCCCATGAGTTTTGCCATTTTGTCAACCTCCTTATGCAATTGCTTGAACTTCTTTTTCTCCTCCTTGAGCAGCTTGTTTTGCTGCTTTATCTGCTCCCTCAGAGCGTGCCTCTCTTTCTTCGCGTTGATCGATTTGTCCCTGCGTAATTAAGGCGGGATATACATTCACAACGATCAAAAAATCGATTTTTTTTTCTTTTTTTCTGCTAACGAAAGAACTATATATATATAGAATATTTTCCCAAAGTTTCAAAGCGGAATTCGAAAAACTTCAAACGTTACAGCACGTCAACGCTGTGCCGCACCGCTCTGATTCGGAGCAGGCGTGAACTTCAAAAGCGTTTTCCTCAAAACTGCATTATCGAAATTGGCGTGCGGGAAAACTCAAAAACTATTAAGGACTTATATACGCGATTTCGCCGATTTTCGAAGGTACTTTTCTAGACGCGGTTAAAAAAAATGACGCATATATTGACAACATTTTTTACAGAGCATTTATGCACATGGTTAAGTATAGGTAAAAAAAATCAGAAATGTTAACAAATGGCGGAGATATAACATAATAAAGCAATGTATTTTTTTGCGCGCGCGTTGATGGTGAAAGTTCTCGGCATCGGTGTGGGTGTCTGAAAAAAAATGAACATATTTATAATTGCATAATGAATGTATCTTCAGTGTGCACCAAGAATATCATTTAAAAAAAACTATTATAATAAAAATTCGAAACTCAAAATTTTTTTACTCCATTTTCTGTCGGTCTTTTATTTTTTATATTTTTTGTGTAATTGAAATTTTTGTTTCCGTGGTTCACATGATAGGTGATGATACTAAGAGTATGTTGTAAAAATTTCAAAGCAATCTGAACTTTCGTTCAAGAGTTAGAACTTTCACAAGGTTCAAAAAAGTGAATCGTGGAAAAACGGCTTTGAAGTTGGCGGTCGGGCGCGCTACGCGGTATCTAGTATAAATGCAATCTTACCTTATTCAATAGCATCCTGCGCTATATGTGGGGTCTTCCTCGGCATCTAAAACGTCTCCAGCATGATTTTGTCGTTTCTAGCGGCAGTCCTTGCTTCTTTTGTTGCCTTTTCAGATCGAATTCCAGTGGCAGTAGCGCGTAATTCGTTCAGATGTTTGCAAGTCTCCATTGCGTTCGGCCCAATCGTAATACCAACGTTTTTCATAATTCGGAGAAAGGCGACTGTTCCGTCGTTAACAGTGCTCGCCGAAACATATGCGGCGATTTCAACAATCGTTAACCCAATCCATGAATTTTTCGGAGCAATTTTCCAAATCTTAGAATTCAAAACGTCGTTATTATTTCGTGTGAAGCCTCCTAAACATCTCCCCAGTAACTCGTTGTTACTAAGTGCATCATACACCGATTTGATCGCTTCTGCCACAGTTTTATCGAGTGCAGGCTTATGGGTACATGAGTCGAGCGTGTTTGCGGCTTCGG
The DNA here is from genome assembly GCA_944452715.1 of Ophion slaviceki. Taxonomy (NCBI): domain Eukaryota; kingdom Metazoa; phylum Arthropoda; class Insecta; order Hymenoptera; family Ichneumonidae; genus Ophion; species Ophion slaviceki. The sequence goes on along the minus strand of OX101785.1, from coordinate 49,650,911 downwards.
CTTGTCGCCACGTGCACCAACTTTCTTTGCCAGAAGGACAGTTGTCATGCTGAGGATTTTCATCAGTTGAGCACTTGTGATAATATGCTGCCCAGATTCCTTTCTTCATGTCATCGATAGACGTGCAATTATTTCTCACAGTCAATCCATAAAACACTGTCAATTCGTGAATCAATTTGCAGTCAATTGGCCTCTTCCTCCGAGACCTTTTATTTGTTTCTTGACGTTGTGGAGTCAACTGCCCATTCGTTTTTGAACATGACCAATGCATTCTCGTTTACGTATCATAATGTTCTCTCCATACGAATGGGCTTCTGTTATGCTCTTGAATGTTTTTGCATTGCCATCTCCAACATTATACAAATATTTTGTATTGTGTAAATCTTCAGATCTGCTGAACATTTCAACCATTCCATCTACCTCCATCTTTCCAGAACTTCCTTCGTGGTTACTTGTGCATTTATCTTCATGTTCTGCGTACCATTCTTCATATTCTTTTGTTCCCTCTTTTCACTCCACGATTGGCAGGCCTTACAAAATGACGACTTGACGATAATGTCGACAACTTTCCCAGACAAAATTCCGAGAAGTTTCGCAACACCCTGCAGCGAAGCAGAACCTCTTTTTCTCCAAGAACCATCCCCGGAGATGGCGATTCTATTAGCGTCTTTGGTGTTTTCGTTTTCTGCCGCTATTTTTTTTCTTCGTCAGCTGCCATTCGCATAGACGAATCTGCAACTTCTTTGCCTGCATCTCGTACTTGTTTGGTAATTTTTTCGTAGAGCGTTTGACTGAAGCATTTTGGGAGATTCATAATACCACAGAAAATGTTCATTCCCGTCAATCCAACACCTAATATTCGCATAGCCAACGTGAAGCTGCGATTGATTTCGTAACAATAACTATTAGGCGAAGGACTCGAACTTATCTCCTTTTTCTCGCACTTCTCGCACTTGATAACTAAGGTAAATCCCAATCCTCTAACTCGTGTTTCAGAGAACTTGATGTCACTGTTACAAGTTTTGCATTTTACGAGAGAAGCAACTGCAGTGAACACGGATAGAAAATTTACGATTACGTAGCCATGTGCGCGATCAATATCTACATCGAGTGCTGTCGACACTTTTAATTTTTTTGCAGACGAACTTGTGTTTAGTTCGGATTCCGATTTTTTCGTATATTGATCGCCGTGAAAAAGACGTTTTTTACGAATGCCTGGGCGTCCTTCCATAAATCGTGAACCCTTCCTATCTAAACTAGTATGGGTTTCTTCACAATCCCTCATGTTAAAATATAACTTCCTCAGTTTACAATTTCGTCTTGCCTCTACAATGTCTCAATTCGGACTAAATAATTTCACTTCCTCCTCCCGGTTTTATGCTTGTGCCGAACCGAAAAAAACGTTACTTGTATCGTAGACCAACCGATAAAACCCGTTACCTTTACCGTTACACGATTCTATGTAGGGATAATAAGTGAACAATAGAAAAGGGTAGTTGCCGATCTAGCGCACCTGTCTCCGTATAGCGCGGCCGGTTATCGCCGCTACCTGCCTGCTTCCAAGAAAATAAAAGTTTTTACGCTCTAAATGCTGTAACTTTAATAATTTTTTGAATGTTTCAATTCTGTAAAGCTTAAAATATTCCTAACTGTTTAGGCTAATGGAATCAAAAATAATTAAAAAAAAAATTTTGAAACTTTTTGCGTATATAAGGCCTTAAGCCAATTGAGTTGAAACTTGGTAGAAATATTGGTACATTCTACTTGACGAAAATTGTTTTTGATAAATTGAAAAAAAAAACTACTTTTTTAATCCACATTTTACAGAAATGTTGCGTGAAATGTTGATTTTTTTTTGTAAATGCGTGCCATTTTCTCAAATTTGCATTTTCTTCATTTTAATTACCGTCACATAGAAACTATACCTGTTCGAACTGAAAAAATGTTTGATCTTTTTTGCAAATCAAATTCTACGGCGAGCTAGACTATACGCTGATTCGCAACTCTCGCGGCGACCTTGCTGTAACACTCTGTCACAGCTCGGCCATTTCGATGATGAATTAATTTTTAAAAATTGCTTCGTATACTTAAATATACTATTAAAATATACCTAAAGTTTGATAATTGTAGAATAATTATTTCTTAGCTCCTGTCTGAATAATTATTTACTGTTCCTGCCTGAATGTATATTTCGCCTTAACAATCAATGGGAGCTCTCAATACGATCGACCTATGCGACGTTGGAATGCGGGATTTTTTTCCGAGCTGTTTGAATTTCTCTCGGCAGCTTTCACCTTTATGAGTCCCGCAATGATTTTTTGTGATGCTCATTTAGAGATCTATGATCTAAATCAGCAAACAATTTTGTTAATAGATTTGGACAAAAATCAGGAAATCAAAATGCACAAGATAACTTTCGTTGCGTTCCAACGATGCAAACTTCAACACCATCTCCCTAGAGACGCACGTAATTGGAATATGGAATTGAAAATTCATCATACGAGGGTGATCAAGAAGAGCATTTTAATAGATTCGTATATTTTGAATAAATAAACCCTCAAGTTTAGTCCCTCGATAGTATTTGTTTTCCAAACTAGCAAGCACATAGAGAAACGTACTTGAAATTTTTTATCTTCGTCTTGAGCAATTTAAATTCCCGAACGAGACGTTTGTCGGCGGCTGCTTCGGAGTCCTCCTCTTCCTCGTCGTCCTCGGTGCTCTCGTCCTCTTCCTCGTCTTCCTCGTCATCCTCGGCTTGCGGGCCGCTGCCAGCCTGACTCTTCTCGGCCTTGTCCATGCTCTTTTGCGAGGCGATTCTCGCGACATCCTTCGCACTCGGGCAACCGGCGAGCGCCATTCCTGAAATATCGTACCACGATGCGTCGACGTTCTCGTCCGGAAACAGTATTATCGGATCGCCGATCTCTATGCTCTCCCAAAATTCTGCAAGCGTTAATCGAGAGAGAGAAAGAGAAAGCGAAGCGTTAGTCAAAGCGCAGTTGATTAGCGAACAGCGCAGTAGAATAAGCGTGAGACAGCGAAGTAACTTAATCAGCGATAAGCGTCGTAATTTTTCATGATTTTTGCGATTGTGACTTCTCATTATAAGTTGATAAATAGACTGATGGGATGCAAGCGTCATTTTTCTGACAATTAACATCCCTGCAGATTCAAACGAAAAAAATGTTGAGGCAGTGCGAAGAAAAGTCAGTCGGTAATAAAAATCTCATTAAAGTGTAAAGATTTTCTCTGTAAAGATTTTACACATTGGAAAAAAATCAGATTTTTCGATGAGTTTCAACCATGCAAACTTCAACACCATTCTATTGAATTGGTCGGAGTGCAAAAACTAAAAAGCAATGAAGCATGTGTAAGATAGCACATTAAACTAGGGTTCCGTAGCTTGGTAGGGTTAAAGGGTTGGAAAAATAGAGGGCGGAAGAGGGGCACTCGCGGTGACGGACGGACGGACATGAAAGCATAAAGCTTTCTATACTGCGTTCAACGAGAGAACGATACGTTTCCGAACCTAAATTCGTTCGGGATAATCAAATCCTGCGTAATGAGCCGCCCTCTTTAGCCTTTTCACGTTGTCACGTTGATGCAGGACCCAATGCCTCACTGAGCAGCAAGCTTCACTACCACCACCTGACCCACAGGCAGCTCATAAATGCGTGGCAATGTGTCGTTCGCTCATTGAACGCAGTATAGTGGCAACGAAACTCAACGAAAAATTTTCCTTGCCGATCGAGACTAACCGGCTTTCATGCGTCTTTCAAGGGCTGCGTACATCCTCTTAATTTCCTCGAGCTCGTTTTTCGTCTCGTCCCTCTCGTCGGCGACTCGCGCGAATTCTTTCTCCAATCTCTCGGCATCCTTTCTCGCCTGCTCGGCCTCGTGTCTGAACGATTCTGTCAATTTTTCGTCCTGTTGCTTGTGTTCCTCAACGTTCTTTTGTGATTTCGATCTCTCAACCTCGACCTCGAGATTAAGAATTCTCGCCTGGCGATGAGAAAAGAATATCGACTGCACATTGGACTCGCTATTCCACATAACTAATGACCCAAAGGTAACGGAGACTTTGATGACCGACCTGTAATCTCTTGTTGTCTCTCTCAAGAGCCTCCTTGTTCCTCAATTCGAGGGCCAGCATTTGTTTGGTGCTCTGTAGGTCGTCACGTACCGCGTCAATGTCGTCCAACTCGTCGGGCACAACCTCTTCGACCGGTGCCATCTCCGCCTTCTGCATCTGTTCCTCGATCGTCAATTGTCGCCGGAACTTTCTCAATCCCGCGAGAACCGGCCTCGAACGATCGTTCGTCTTTACCGACTTCAACTTCACACCCGACTGAATTTGTTTCAGCAGCTGATTGTGCATATTCGACTTTTCCGACTCGAAGACAAAGTGAGCCTTGCCTGGGGTGATGAAGTAGTCACGGTCAGGAACACAACCGAATACAACAACGACGGGCCAACGAGAACAACGTTGTTATTCACGTGACAGGGCATCGCGATACTTGTTTATCGGTAAGCTAAAAGACAACCACTTTTTTTTTAACGCGGCCAGCGGGTCAACGCTTCCCGATGAATCTCGAATGATTTTTCATTTGTATGAAGTACAGCAACGAGTTGGGTCAGATTACTGACTAATTCACATACGACTCTAATCTGTGATTTGACGGGGCCCTGCGGGACCTAAAGCTCGCAATAGCTTGTATCAAATGTACGATCGAATGAGCGCGCATTTTCATTACTTTCGCAAACAAAAACGCGAGAATGCCGATGGCTCGAGGATAGCTTGTGGTTTTTTTGTGCCAAAGACATGACTCTTCGGACCTTGTGCCGGTACATCCTTAAAACCTACCTTGTGCTAAAAAAATAATTTATTCTCATCAATTAAGGTTATTACCACAGTTGTTAAATTTACTCCGGAGGTCCTTCAAAATATTGTCGCCCAAGTAAATATTTGAGGGTTGAGCGTTTCACCGATAAATGTTGAAGAATACTGATTTCTCTTACAAGGAACATTACTTAAGTCCGTCTTCGATTTTGTTGAAACTGATATGTATGATAAAGTATTGAAAGCCATTAGACACGGATTTTGTTGTATCCGCGGAAAAGCGGTTTTGATGGGGGAAACCACTCCTCGAAGAAAGGCGTGTCGAGGGGTGCTTTTGCAGTATTACCCACGAGCAGTCCACAGATCTGATTGGAACAAAAACCGAAATCGTTTCAATGTAAAGCGATGGAAAATCCACTATAGAAGTATTGAAAAAAAATCAATTTCCGGTGTGACACGGCTTTTTTCAGGGGTGGTTTCGCCGCTTGAAACCGATTTTCCGCCGACAAAAAATACGTGTCTCATAGTTTTCAATGCTTTATCACATATATGAGTTTCAACAAAATCCAAGGCGGACACTTATGCGACGTTCCTTGTTAGACGTAGATGAGCCTGATTCAACGTCAAAGTTTCAGCAAAATCCTCAACATCGTTTGGGGGGGGGGGGGGGGGATTAACATCTCGACAACGTAGTCCGGAGTTTATTATTAAAAATTACGAATTGAGCTGGACTTTTATCGTCAATAAGCGCAGTGATTCTTGCTTTTACATAAGAAGTGCTAAAAGATTTATATTTTGATATTTTTTTCGTTTTCTATTATAAAAATATCGAAGGTAAACTTTCATCGGTTATGTATACGTCCAACAAGTCAGTACCTTTGAACCTTGATCGGTGAAATGATTGACCCCCATCAAAGGGGCAGTTTTCGTTTCAATTCTCACACACGAATGGATGCTATTCGACGTTTTAATGTTGTTCCCCTTTTCTTGCTCTCCCGATACAAGCACAATTAAGTATCGGCCATAATCGGTGAATCACCGTTGCAAAATAGCTGAGATATTGAGAACCAATTCCGAAAGGACGTCTTCACCAAAAGCGGCGCACCGCATGTTATGGGAATCAAAAGTCATCCAATGGATACGTGCTGATAGGATAAAAGCATTGGGGACACATGGTCGTGAATATTACCTGCCGAATCGGCTGTAACTTTGTTGACTCTCTCGATGAGTGGGGCACTCCTGTCATTGCACTGGACGTGCTTGAGCCTCCTGCCGCTCTCGACTTCCTTCATCATGCACGCCCAATCGGGACGCTTTCTCGGGCGTGACTTCAGCATCTCCAGTGTCCTCTGTTGCGAGTCGTTCAGCTTCGGTAGATCCTTCAGGACGATTCTACTAGGTGGTGGTGGTGGTGGCCTCGGTGGTGGCGGTGGCGGTATTGCAGCCCTTGAGGAACTCTTCGAGAGTGTCGGTGCACCTGCACGTAGTTTAGGACGGAAGGGGAAGTTGAACGATCGTTGAACGTTTTATACGTCCCAATGGGGTCAATGTGCTAGCTCTCCTCGATCATCGATCATCGATCGTCGATTCGGCCTAACGCCTGTTTGCCACTCGGGGTTAACACAACGAGGACACGACCACACGATTAAAATAAACTTTTGGTCGTTACCTCGTAGCCCTCGTGGAAACAATACGCCGTATGCGAGATATTCAAAGGATATATATCTCAGGTACGTTTGACGATATTCATACAAACACACATACACATAGATGCATATATGCGTATATGCACATATGGGGAAAAGCCATTTTGAATCTGTTGAATCTACGCAACGTTGGCTACCAGCACACCTTGCTTCTATGAGAACGGACCTCAAAGTTGAATGCTACAAAGTCACCTTTTGTTCTATATACCGGGTGTAGCAACACCTTTGATCAGTAGAAGTACGAATGACGTTGAAGTTTGCATCGTTCGAATGAATCGATTTTTTTGTCGTCATTTTTCATTTCTTTATTTTTATCGTTACTTAAAGCTTATTTTGGCAAATTGAGGTCGTAAATGTCTAATAAGAATATATAGAAACGTTTGAGTGATTTTCACAGCCTAAATCGGCCAAATAAAATTTGTGCAAGTACGGAAAATTAGTTGCCGTTGTGTTCCAACGATGCAAAAATTCAGCGTCATAAATCCCAACAGGCTCTAAGTATTCTTCCTTGCATATCTTACGCAGTGGTCGGCACTTCTTTGGACGCCATATATTGGAAAGACATGTACAATTGAACAGAAAATGTCTTTTGTACTTGTAAATGACATGAATAATAAGACAATACAATCAATGCGAATCAAATTGCAAACGTGCATTGATAGTGGTGGTGATGAGTTCGAGCATATTTTATAGGCGTAGGCGGTTGCACCATTTTTAAAAAATCGACTCTAGGTTAAAAACATTGAGATTTTGTTTTTTTTTTATAGATTTTTATACTAAATCTTGATCATCGATACTGGTAGATTGGCGGTCGGAGTTCGGCTCCGGCGGCATTCCGAGTTATGCAGCAATGTGCATGGACAATACTTAGAGTGGTTACCGCTTAGCCAAGGCCAATACTTCTGATACCTTGCTGTAGATATTTGAGTTGAAGTCTATGCGCCAGATAATAAGAAGAATATAGGGCCTTCTATATTGGGTGGGAGTGATAGGAAATGGTTAAATTGTGAAAGATAATACGTAAAAACCCCCAAAGGCATACATTGCAACTCAGAAATTGTTCGAGACCAATATATACTGTACTAAATCTTGATCGAGTTCCTTGATTGAATTCCGAAAAAATAGCTGTCCCATTTTTTAAAATGGAGATGACCTTGAAATCTCCGAAGATCCTCCACCTGGATGAACCTCGTAGCCATCACTCGTGACCCCCTACGACCTATGCAATGTTTGCAGGAAAAGTTTTCTCGTAAGTCTGATAGGGTAGAACATATTTCCGCTGCTAATAGTTCTTGCCTCACCCGGTGTACATGTTTCTGTGTGTGGCAGGTGAAAGTACACATATATTGAGCGATTTATAAAATATTTTCTACACGTATCGGTGGTATGCCGAACCAACCGTAGCTGCCACATCGCGACATATATATTTGTATATGGTTGCAAAACATGCGACGTGAAATTTTTGTTCGATGAGTAACTGACATTTTCAATGTACAAATACCGGATATATAGACCAACGAAGAGTCACGAAGCTTTTATTTAAACATACCCAAGACATATATATGATTTAAAAACGTGATGCGGAAGTTAAATATATTTTGACACTTGCGATAGATATATGGGGAAAGAAGGATATATCTCCCAAGTACTTTCGCAATATGTATTCCGAGTGTGTATATCTGATATATTTGCAATTTAAAAATGAATATCCTTGATTATTATTTTCTAATAATCTAATAATAATCAATTTTTAGAGGCACCTCTGCAACATGTTTCTGATATTCGCAGTGCGGAAATATCCTGTCGATCGGAGCATAACCATTGGAAATGTTTCATTTTCTTTATGGCATATTTGTTTCCAGGATTATGCTTACGTCGGTTTTGTTTCCGAGTACGAAAGGGTTTATTTTATCGTAATTTTTTCGAGGGCTTACCAGTAGTACTTTCGTTCTTCGAGAACGATACGTTGTCACCGCGAGAGCGTGACCTCTCAACTCGAATCTGCCGCTCGGGTTGCTGAGGTCTCTGCGTGGTCGTCACTGTGCGTCCATTTTCTCCCGATTTTGCGGTCGATGGTGTCCCGGATGATTTGACGCTCTTCTCGGGCTTCTCGGATCTCTCGCTCTTCGGTTGTGACGGTATTATCGTTATTTTGCTCTGTTTCCTCACAGGGGGTGGCGATTCGGCAGCCGGCTGTGGCGACATTGCTTCCACCGGTTTTGGCACGCTCTGTACAACGCGGTCATTTATTGTGAGAAAAAAAAACATTTTTTTTCTTCCTTCACACATTGTCTCATCCTTTCAGGTACCGGTAGCCAATTATTCAAGGCTTTTCGCACTCTGAGAGAAGGACGCTGAGGAGTAGACTAGCGCTTGGGGAGTTGCGGGGAATAGTCGCTGTAACGGTGTGAGAAGGCCTGATTTGTTTATATACCGTTTTTCTAGTCGAGAGGAAGAAAACATTGTTTCAGAATGAACGGGCCTCCTTTTGAAGCCTCTTCTTTGGGGCCGACATTCTTGCGGAAGGTTTTATCCCAATTATCAATTAATTGATTGACTTTTATTGATCGACGATTGGTTTTCATTTGATTGACAGATAAAAACGTTTAGCGCTTTAAAGTCTTCGATTTTTTTAGTATACACGGGGCCAAATTCGCCCAAGCCATTTTCGGCTCCAAGTATATCGAAATCTATGCACCTTTTTGAAAACAATGTAGACTTTTGTGCTGAACTCATGAAACCCAAAAACTTGATACGCCTATGAAAGATGAAAATAATTTGTCGAAAAACGAGCTTCAATTGAAAGTCGCGCACGGAAATGTTGGGGTCGGAGGCTGACCCCCGTATGCCCTCGAAGGGTTAACTTTAAAAAAAATCGCGATTCCATTTTCGTCGAAATATGCCGAATATTCAGTCAGTCACCCATAATCGTTCATTCCGCAACGTCTTTCTCTCGACCCGATACTTGATCGCCTCTCAATCGACAGAGAGAAAGTATCGAGAACGTTTAAGCCGCTCACTGTCGATAAAATTGGCACAAAAGTGATAACCGAATATTACTTTCGATCGTTATTCTCCAATTAGTTGCAAGGAGTGACCGACGATATTGCACACCGCGCGCTCTAATCGGCCACTGTTGAAGGGCCTATTTCTCATTCGCTACGGTCGAGTTGCTCGCACTATATGGCCGAACGATTAGAGAGCATAGAGGATCGGAAAATAATATCGAGATTTACGAGGCCGACACGGGGTGCAACGACTAACAAGAAGATACGAAAAAAAGTCAGAGCTTCTTCCAACGGGGCGACGAGTGACAGGGAGTGAACAGAAAGAATATATTTTCGCGGGTCTTGGCTCTCGTCGTTGTATCATGAATAGTCTTTAAATAAGTAAGAGAGAGAGAGAGAGAGAGAGAGAGAGAGAGAGAGAGAGAGAGAGAGAGAGAGAGAGAGAGAGGTAGGTAGGTAGGTAGCCAGGTAAGTAGGTAGGTGGGTGGGTGGGTGGGTATAAATACAGAGAAAATCATTTCGACAGTCGGCTCTCGATAATTCCTGAATCAAAGATTTTTTCCGCATTCGTTATTTCATTTTCTCCATTCTGGAAATCTCGACTGATATAACATTGAGGGAGAAACGAAGGTTCGAATCGCTACGGCAATACGTGTGATCTCGCTCGCTGCGCACTAGCGCACTCTTTAGTTCTTATTTGCATTTCGGTACGGTCTATTCCTGGCCCTGTGAGGATACGTTGACCGTTGTGCGCTGACGTACGGCCACACGTTCGACCCGTTAAAAATGCACAAAAGAATTACCCGTGCTTCGTAAACGAATATTTTATTTTCATTGTATTTCATAAGCTCATATTTGCGCGATTCGGCCAATTCCAGCAGAGATGGCACACCGACACGGATCATTGAGGCTTGCATTGATGGAGTGCGACAAAAATTCTTTTTCATTTTCTGACTTTTTCATTCTCATTTTTGGTCAACGTTTTTCACCGCACAATTAGGCTTTGAATCTCTAATGAGGATCCTGAAGGACGTTCGAGAGATTTTCGTAGCACAAGTTTGTCAAAAAGAATAGGCTATAAAACTTTTGTTGCGTCCCAACGATGCAAAGTTCAATATCATGGCGGGTGAAATGCTCGGCGAAATTTGAACACATTCGTAGAGGCAAATACGTCGCACGATAACCCAAACAAAAAATGTATGAAGCAACATTCGTATCATTGAGAACGTGGGTACGAGAGCATATGATTGAAACAATTAACTAGGTCTTCAATTTCGTCTTCTCGATTTGTTCTTCTGCCCGGCAATTTTTTGTTATTTTCAAAATCCCGTTTTCCACGGATTAGAAATGATGATGCATAAAGATGCAGCGGGGGAGAGAGATGAAGGGAAAGAGAGGGAGAGGTCGAGCGAGGAGCAGTGGGAGAAAGGAGACGAGAGACGCAGCTGCGCGCACAACACGCGGGAGACATTTGAAATAGACGAGTGTCTTGAAATAATCGTGATCCAAAGGCGCAAGTTATGCGCGAGCCACTTTTCCGTCACGCATATTCTCTGCATCTGAGCGATCTCCCAAATTTCCTGTTTTTTCGTCATTATAGTATCGAGATTACATGGCAATTCAATGGAGCGGAGAGCATCGTCCTTCTCGCGATCTATATATTCCTGTTTTCAGACCTTCGAAACTAGATCTCGATGCCAGGGTTGCTACGCATATGGAAAACCGGGAAAACCGAGAAAAATTCAGGGAATTTCTTCCCTCCTGGAATAACCAGGGAAACGTCAGGGAATTTTAGATATTCTCTGGAATTTTCTCAGAATTAACTTTTTGCAAGAATTACGAAAAATGAAATCGATTTGACAAAAAAAACTGAGCAGTATAAAAATAAATATTTTTGTATATTTTTGTATATTTTTAATATTTATATTATTCTTTATTACATACAAAAAAACGTTTTCAGTGCCAAACGTTAAAAGTTTAAAAAACTGAAAAGTAATTTACTGTAAAGCTCTATACATTTGCATTCGATCTGTGGGTACACAACCACATCATTATATACAAGTGTTTATACTTATTTTTTGTCACCGGCAACAAAATTTCTGTTTATAATAAAAAACCGGTTCTGTATTTTCTTTTGATGTATTTTTCTACTTTACAGCGTTCAAATTATTTCATAATTTTTTTTTTTTTAATTTTATTTCTATTTTTAACATTTCCATATGTTTGATCTTTAAAAAAATCATGTTATCCAGTTCAATATAATTGTTCAGTAGAAGGACCGAATTGAGAATTTCCTTTGTTTTTTCGAGACGGTTAAAAATTTTTTTTTTTTTTTTTTTTTTCACAAAAATGATTAATTGCTATTTCTACGTATATAATTTTTCCCGTACGATGCTGAAGTTTGCATCGTTGGACTGCAACGAATTTAATTTCATTTTGCACATTTCACCGACAAAAGTCCTTCAATTATTTTTAAAGATATTTATTTAGCGATCTACATTATGAATCTAACAAAAAAGATCGCCTGTAACAATAAAAATATGGAAAATAAAATGTAAAACGAAACTTTCGTTGCGTTCCAACGATGCAAACTTCAATACCATTTTTCCCGTATAGTTTGTAACGTTTACAAAAACTAGTATGGTTGAAACGAGACTTAACTTGTGGTCTTTAACTTGAAAATATATATATATATATTTTTTTATTGGTTTTTTCCTTAGGTACACGCTTGTCGCGTTTGTTACCTATTCTTTCCCATCATTATGACCGTTCTTTCCTCTACTGTTTACTCCTTTTTTTCTCCATCTTTCTCCCTGTTCCACCCTCTTGCGGCCGCAGCCGACTTCCCCCTCTGTATTATATTTATCATGACATTTCTGTCATGGATATAGGGAAACTGCGGAAAACCTATACCAATACAGCCGGTCATCGAGTTCGCCCCCCCCAGTCGTGGAACTAGTCTTATTTCGCCGCGAAATGCCGAACAAAAACATTTCACGACGAAATGTACGCGACTGGGATTCGAACCCGGGACCTCCCGGTCCGCTGGTTTAGTGGCTAGGTTTAGCACGCTAACCACTAGACCATCGCACCGGTTTAACTTGAAGAAAATATATATTTCTTGAAAACTCTTTATTTGATCCTAATCTGGGTAATTTGCAAAACCTGAGATTTTTTGCAAAACCTGTATGGAAAACCTGGAAAAGTCAGCTCAACATGCTGATTGACATACCGTGGATACAATACTAATGAGTATAAGTAAAAATATGAAGTCAAAATTAGTAACAAAATATATAAGTTCTCGCTATTCTTCAACAGATGGTGTTACCAGAACTGCGTGCGTGTAGTTTAAGACGGAATGACACCTCATCGCGGTCGGTATGGTAGAACAATTATAGATTCCCAAAAATCTCTGAAACGGCTCTTCAGATCCCGTCGAAACTTTGCCAAACGACGTCAAATAGATAGACGAATAGCTTCCAGCCACTCAAATTTTCTGAATTTTCTGAATTTGAGGGGCTAGAAGCTATTCGTCTATCTATTTGACGTCGTTTGGCAAAGTTTCGACGGGATCTGAAGAGCCGTTTCAGAGATTTTTGGGAATCTATAATTGTTCTACCATACCGACCGCGATGAGGTGTCATTCCGTCTTAAGATGATAACGCATCTATGAACAAATACTATAAGCAAGCTTGAAATGCAGTGTATGTCATTACGCCGAAGTATAAACAACTGTTTTTTCATAGTGTTATACATGTCAAATTTCGTGCCAAAAAGAGTATTTGCGGACAATTTTACTGCACTACTTTATTTAAAAACAAATTTGCAGCTGACGCACACATAATTCTTGTTGAGTCTTACGACAACCATGCTTTGCCGGAAACAACATGCAGAGATTGGTTCAGGCGCTTAAAAAATAACAATTCTAATGTGTTGAATTGGAGGCATTACTACATGAAGACTTATGGCAGACGCTAGCTGAACTTGTAGCATCATTAGGGGTTGATCACACAACAGTTTCGAAATGTTTGAAAGCATTAGGAATAATTTTTTTTAATAAAGCTTTGATTTTCACTAAATAACAGCGCGAACTTATTCAACAACCCTTATCTCATGTTATCAACAATCGAATAGCGTAAGTTCCACTGTATCGCTTTTTGCAGAAAAAATATCTTTTACTTTAGCCAAATTGGAAGTTTTCACGCAAAGTCAGTCCCATTGAAAAGCAAACACACGTTCAAGTTTTCAAACGAGAAATCATTTTGATAAAGTAATGAATTTACCGACTTTCAAACTACATACGTAGAATATCTTTCTATTTAAAAGTTGAGGAATGACATAGTAAATTAATTGACAATGAGTTTTAGAGCGGCCTTTGTGTCTGTGGTAGCAAACTGTTAGCTTGCCCGGAGCTTATGCATTCACTCAGAAAATGTGTGCATAGGCATGCTCGCATACTGACATCCGAACATACGGTACGTACATGTGGCAACGTTGCTGGTGCGCACAATCAATCCCTTACCCTAACCATACTTATTACCGTGGTTGAGGGTGCAGTTCTTGCAACTTGTGCAGTGTTCAAATCAAAGATTTACTCAAACGGAAAATCGGTTGTTCTATAAAGGACGATCACGTTTCATCACGTATTCCATACTTCGCGCACTCATAAATTGTAAAGTTTATAGTTAAAAGTGATATTTTTTCCCCTTAATAACCGTAAAACATCGATTTATCACTGCACCGTTTTTCATGCGCTTCTGACTCGCCATTTTTTCATTATCAACATAAATATAATGTTCTCCGGGACTTGTTCTACGCAGCGCGTGTTAGAAATGCCAATGCCAAGAGCGAGTATCTCGATAAGGGCATTGTCAATGTGTTTAAAATTTCACAAACGTATGCAGTATATCTTAATTGATGGCTTAATGACAATCAAATTCCAGGTGAATTCGCGATTTTTCATAAGAAATTGTTTTAAATTGTCTAGATTTTAATAATTTTTCTACATTGAAAACGATGTCTTGGGTCTTACGGAAACTTTAAAGTTGACCTTTTATTGAACGTATCTACGGCTGAAAAAATATTAGTATGCCCTTCGCTAGACGATGTTGAGTAACAAGTGAGTGAAGTTTGACAAGAATTCGAGATGTCCATGTACGAGCAAGGCATATACAAGATCGACACTGACGCAGAGCATGATGATTTTCTTTTGCCCTGAATATAATTAAGGTATTTCTTTCCTGATTTTCCTGTATAAACAAGTTAAAATATATCCCAGTATACTGGTAAAATTTCAACCAAAGTTACTGAACTTTTTACGAAAAATTACGACTCTAAGAATCGTATTATTTGTACGGCACCTTACGGATATGTGAGGATGGCCACATTTCTGTCTAATAATGTATACGCTAAATAATTATAGATGCCTCATAAACTGCTTAACGCGCGTAAAAAATGCTACAGATTCCGTAGCGGCAGTAAAAACAGGTGATAACCGAATGTTTAAAGAAAACATTAATTACAAAACTTAGAAAAATGTGACTAGCAAATGAATTTTCGTAGCCGCAACTTTTCGGAGAAAATGTAAAAATGTTTAAATCTACTTAATTCGCGCGGATTTTTTTATTCCAGTTTATCGTTGGGTACAATAATTGATTGCGACTTATTTTTATTAAGCGTCACTGTAATTTAACAATGATTCAGACGGGCCTTAATAGCTTAATTTCTGAGAAATCTCTGTTCGAAATTTTCCGCCATCTCTCTCGCACTCATATGTCACGTGGGACAGTTTGTATTTCACCTTAAGACGGAATGACACCTCATCGTGGTCGGTATGGTAGAACAATTATAGATACCCAAAAATCTCTGCAACGGTTCTTCAGATCCCGTCGAAACTTTGCCAAACGACGTCAAATAGATAGACGAACTGCTGTCTGCCCCTCATATTTTCTCAAATTCAGAAAATATGAGGGGCAGACAGCTGTTCGTTTTTGGGTATCTATAATTGTTCTACCATACCGACCGCGATGAGGTGTCATTCCGTCTTAATAGAAGAAAGTCAGAAATTCTGCCGAGCCGCAAGTGGAGACCTAATCAAGCTACTATGAACATGAGGATAAGCATGAGATGTTCGATTTTTGTTTTTAGAGCGTCGTGGCTTTGGATGAGAGAGCGAGAGAAATAGAGGACAAGACAGATGAATGAAAAGAATACTCGATAAACCGAGATTACGCGTATATCCGCATATCAAATGAAATTGAGAAAGTAACGATAAAACGAAATAATGTGGATCTATTATTAATACGTGGCATCGTGCCATTTGCGATGTTGAGCTGTTTCGCCCGTGGCAACTAGTATGTGCCCGCTGGTGCCCTCGGATCGTGTTTTTTTTTCTCCGCTCATACGTATATATCCACCAAAACATACACGCCGATCGAGTTCTGAGTGTTCAATTGTAAACACGACGAGAAACAACGAGGAGGCGCGGCGTCCATCAGTCCGATAAAAACTCAAGCGGAGCCCCCACTCGCTTTCGTTGCCGCGATCTTGAAACGAAAAAAAAACTACAGAGCTACGCAATGTCGTGAGCGATTCCAAGTTCAGGAGGGTCCGACAGAGATTCTTCGTGAGTCGGGACAAGCCTTACTAGTTTCCAAAATATTAGCGACGCGAAGCGGACTGGAAGATCGAGCGATTGTGAGGTCGAAATCGTCGAGATTGGGAAGGCTCGAGTATTTCAACAACGAATGTTGAAGGATCCTGATCTCTTTAGACACAGATCCAATGAAAATTCAACCTCGAAACTCAGATACATCGTTTTTGATAGAAAATATCAAAAGTAAATCAATTTTGCGCAGTTGTTTATGGAACATTGTGAATTTAGACGCAGGGGATATCTCTTGTTGACATTTATTGCACTTATTAGGTAAACTCCTGCTCAATCCGCGATTTCGCGCAAAAAATACTGCACTTGATTGTCTAGAATATAATATATTTTTGTTCTCGAAAACGATGTAGTGGAATTTACGGAAATTTGGAAGTCATACTTTTACTGGACATATCTGCGTCTAAAATAAATCAGTATCCTTCAACATTCATCGGTGAAACGCCTGACCCATCTTACTCAATTCCCAAAATGAGTGCAGCGAATGTCGACGCTAAATCGTTTCCTCGCACCCGAAAACCTCAGATTTCACCCCACGCCCTATAAATTCTTAGCCCCGCTTATCGGGATAAAATATACAAGTATATATTGCTTGTTGAATAGCATAGGACGCAGGTTTCTATGGGAAAGATAATCGGTTACCAACCTTGAGTGTGACTTTGGTGAAAGCAGGTGCCTCGTCGCTGGTTGTTTTGGATTCACGTCTTGAATTGAGCGTCCAAGGTGCGGCTGGCATGGGTAATGGATTCGGGCCATCCTTGACCCAGGGTGGTCGGAACGTCGTCCTCTGGGGCTGCTGACCGCCCGCACCCGGCATCTTTTCACGCGCGGCTTTTAGGCTCTCGTTCGTTCCTGGCACGACCGTTCTCCAGTTAGTCTCGAATCTCTGGAGTCCCGAGGATGCTCTCCTCGCTTTGGCTTCCCCGTCTATACAGAGCACATACACTGGAGGACTCGGTGAATATGATTGACGCACTTCTAACACTGTTTCCCTTTTTTTTTCTCTCTCTCGCCCTCTGTCTAACAATCAACGGCACACGGATTATCCTCCTGGTACAGCGGGGATTCGTCAATCAACTGGCTGACGTTGGCTTCTCTCAGTCTTTCCGGAAATCGTTGCGTTTTCCCCTCCCGACTATTCTACAAAAGATTGAAATTCGGAGAGATGCGAGTGCTCTTTCACCCACCTTCCTCCACCCGCCCCTCCTCGTACGTAATATGTATTTAGCCCCCTCCCCCTCTCCCCCCTCCGTCTCACCGGCTCACTCGCTCTGTCGCTCTTTCCCTTTCTCGCTCTCCCTCGCTCTCTCTCTCTCTCTCTCTCTCTCTCTCTCTCTCTCTCTCTCTCTCTCTCTCTCTCTCTCTCTCTCTCTCTCTCTCTCTCTCTCTCTCTCTCTCTCTCTCTCTCTCTCTCTCTCTCTCTCTCTCTCTCTCTCTCTCTCTCTCTCTCTCTCTCTCTCTCTCTCTCTCTCTCTCTCTCTCCCCCTCCCCCCCCCTCTCTCTCCCCCCTCTCTCTCTTTCTCTTTCTCTCTCTCGCTCTATTGCCATCCAAAATCTCGATATTTTTGGCCAACGACGTCAAGAGTACCGCGAGCGCGAGAGGATGAAAATAGAAGTTACCGTCTTCTGGGACACCCAACGTCGCGGTGACCGCCTAACGAAACTCGAAGCAAATAATTCAACATTCTACTGCTCTCTTTCCCTATCGTTCGCGTTCCCCATTTTCCCTCTTCCATATATTTCATGCACTCTTCGTGGCCTCCGCGCCGTACCCTCGAGCTTACATCCCTTCCCGGATGCTGCTACGCGTCGCACCGACATTTTGTCAATTGCGCGTGTGTCATCTTCGCGACCCTGAGAGTTTTCCTTCCGAAACATGTCACCGTACGATGGAGAAATTCGCGCAATTTTCCTGCATCGGTCCACAGGGCTCCGTTGATTTCTCCGACCAGGCTCGCCGGAAGGGGTCTCCGCGTCCACTTCCTGAGTCTTAGCCAGGTTGAAACGAGAATACAAGGGAATGACAGGGTTTGGACGTTCTTCGAACTACCTGGAACGCTTTTACCGAGCAACGGTAGAATTCCAGGACTATTAGGGAAATATAAAATTATGAAAAATCAAGGGGGATTGGGGTATATGTATTTAAGAATGAACGAGATTTTGAACGTTTGAAGACGGTTAATTGTATCGGACATATCAATGTCTTCGAAATAAAAATAAGTATCCTTCAACTATTACGGTAACTCCCAACCCTCCTTGATCGATGCAAGACCACTGATTTCACGGATGTTCCAGGCTAGGAAGGCCACGTGAGAGACGTTACCAGCTCAGCGCCGCTAAACGCAACGACGCGATAATCAAGTTCGATCACAATCTCGAGATTGCGCGATACTTCGAGCGCGAGTGCAACATAGCGAGGCAATTCGACGCCTGGAGCACGGTGCAAGGTGTCAGCGCGTCCAGTAGGCACTTGGAAATATCAAGGAGAGCCGAGTCTCTCGCCTCGAGACGCAGCAAACTCAAAAACCTCCTCGAGAAGGAGGAAGAATCGTACGCACGCGAGGCGCATCAACGCGCCAAAGCTACGAAAGCGTCGAGGCTACAAAACTTCGATCTTTTGTCGGACAAACGAGCCGAGGATCAGCTCTACACACCGCTGACCTGTCGAAGAATCCAGTCATACTTTTGCGGAGCATTCGGCACGTGTCAGCATTACTCGCGACCCGTACTCAAGGAATTTAACGAACGAAACGCGAAACGAGCGTCTTCTCGACTCAGCATGGAGAGGACCAATCTTCGTCAAGAGGTTGACGTATCGAATGAGCAGATGGAACGAAACAAAGTCGCGACCACCATGCTCGCTGAGAGTAACGAGATGGAGCAGAAAAATTATAATGAGAGAAAAGACGAGTACAAGGAGAACTCGAGAAGCTCGAGAGCCTCAAATCTTTACGGCGATGATCGCAGTACCGTTGAGGTCAAGAAAACGACGCACTCGGAAAACTTCCAGCCCTCGAACGCGATCGATACCCAGGAGCATCGTCCGCGTTCGAGAAAGCTTCATGATTCGCATTTCAGTCTCGGCGATCAGTCTCGGCATTCAGTCTCGGCAATCAGTTACGCCAACAACAGTCTCGAAGCGGCGAACGTTGGTGGCGCGAGTGAACAAACGCACAAGACCGCGCAACGTTTGTCGCACGCAGCTGCCGAGCAGGACGAACGGGAAGAGCAGGAAGGCGTGGACGAGCAGAATCAAACGGATCACGCGATCGAGCAGGAGCACGAAGATACTGAATTACGGGAGAATGATGATGAAGATCACGATTCGTCGTCGATGAGAGCCAAGTCTCCGATGGATCGTCAACGTCAACAACAATTGGAGAATGACGAGGCAAACGAGCAGCATGACATCGATCGAGAAGTCAACGCCAAAGCATCCGCTGGTAGATCCGATCATCGTCACTTCGAGACCGAGAAGAGCTTACCCTGGATGCGAATGATACCCGGCGACAAAAATCTTTCCGAGCAAATGTTTCTCTATCTGACTCATAACGAGCTCAAGGAACGGATACAGAATCTCGAGAAACGCGAAAATCAGGCGTGCTCGAAACACCAGTGGGACGAGGCGCTTCGTCTTCGAGACATGAGAAATCGTCTCGATGTCGCGCGCGAGAAAAATCTCTACAGGAGAGACGATCTTCAGCTCGATCCGGAAGTCAAGAGACTCGGTATGGCCAGTATTGAGGCAAGACAAAAGTTACTGAAAGGCCGCGAAGAAGTTTGCACTAATTCGTCCATGTACAGGTGAGAATAACTAATGATTGAAGCAACTCCAGCTCTTCAAAAGAGGCTAATTTTACGAATTTTTCAACGAGTACAATGGAAACTAAAAAATTGAAGTGGAAACCTTATCATACATAGCTCTAAGTGTACAAAAATTTTTTTTGTTATTTTCAAATTGATAATGGCGTCGGAGTCCAAAATCGCAGAGTACATCTCGTGCAAAGTGTTCCGCAGCTGGAAAGATTTTTTCCTGCAGCTTTCAACCTAGAATAAAAAACCGAAAAAATCTTTAAAATATATGCAAAGGGCTGTGGAGATGCGCAAGGAAATTAGAAAATGCCTTTTTCAAAAAAGGTACTGCTGAATTGAATGGAACATTTCATTTTTGAGCAAAAAATGACGTGAGTAATTGTTTATACAAAAAGTTAATAACCAATCGCAAATTCCGCGCGCAGTTCCCTGGATAATGCATCCGAGAAGATACGCTCAACATTTCAAAGTATTCGCCGCATTGTGGTTGATTTACGTTTCCACCCAATTTAAAAAACACGTTTTCGAGCAAAACTCGTTTAACGTTTGCACTAACCTTTAGCAATAGAAATTTTCGACTTACCTTTAATCTGCAATTCCAGCGCCATACACATTGGCCTTCCAAATTGATATTGTTATTTCCCCTTTGTTTTCTGAGAATTTGAAAATCCTCGAGTGGCTTTACCCGTTAACCATATCCCAAAGTGCGCCCGCGAAGGATTTTTTTTCAAAGATATAAAATATTTTGCCACGGCACTAACGCATTTTTAGGATTCCGTAGTCACCGGAAGGAAGATATCCGTTCGTTCGTCTGTCGTACCAAAGTGCCCTTCCCCTACGCCTTTATCCTTTGAGGGCATATTTTTGAATAACATGATTGCCGTTACCGCAGAATAATTCGATACGGCGATGAAATAAGAAAAAACGGTTTTCTGTTCGCACAATTTTACATATATTGTTGCGTTCCAAACGACACATTGATCTGCAAATTTTTTATAAGCTATTCAGTTTCCATTCTACGTTCCAATTACGCGCGTACCTACAACTCAGTAGAATTCCACTTCATGTTCCGACACACGGGTATTGCTCAATGCGATGAAAATATTTGTCTTTGGCCTTGTTTGAGCTCCTCCGACAAAGTACGCGATCGACGAAGGACAAACTTTATCAGCTAAAAATGAACTTGGTGGAGAAATGGAGTAAACCCGGTCGAAGGGCAATGCCAAGGATCCGTCATGCCTGTTTCGCAATCATTGCCATTCGGATGATTCACGGACAAGATTCACCCAGAGTCGCGTAGTCCGGCGAGGTTGAAAGTACGAATTCGTAGGCGAGAAGAGTCGCTGCCAAAAAAAGTACCCTTAGCCCCGACGCGAGTTTGCGTCACGCGAAATACTTGACCCGTTACTTTTTCGAGGGAACACCGATAGAGGACACGCGAGATGAGAATATCGCGGACACGGTTAAAGCTATTTGTCAATTGTGTTTTCAGCGAGGAGGCCAAAGCAATGTGGGATCAGTGGGTCCGAGAGGATCATCAATCCGTACTGGAAGACGCGCGTCTACAGCGCGAAGTATTGATGGAGCAACTCGAAGAAAACTGGCGCTCCCTCGCGGTCGACGACAAGCAAAGAATTTCCGACTCTTTCAAAGACAAGCGAATGGCCGATATGGTGATTCGAAACGACGACGATAATTTGTCAATTTACGTACCGGCCAGTCAATAATTATCGCATATTCCCATGTCGCGAAAATTGCACAATTCGCATTTCGTCGTGGATCCGTGCTCTGATCTGTTTATTCACGAGGCTCGTCGAATATGCAACAGAACGTAACTTAAGGACTGCTTTTTACCGTGACATTTGGATCGCATTTAAGGCAAGCGAGAAAATTATTATTATGGTAAGCACCACAGGCGATTCTCGTGGTGGGAATAACAGTCATCGACTACTACTACGCTTCATACGTTGATGTTTTTATATCATTTGTAATATCGACCATTGCCTCGAATTTGAAAGGAAGAGAGAGAGAGTTGGGGAAATTCAGAGAGAAATCGCGAGATCGTTTTTCGTTTTTATAATATAAATGTTCGTCAATGATATTAAACATTGGTTCAACAATACTCACGCACGCAACGGATGCATGCCCACTTGGCGAGGCATACACGGGCTTTTTGGCCGACGTTAAGCAATGAAAACAATAACGTTTCACTGCCTAATTATTCGAGCATTGACTAACCGTAATACCGTTCGATGTCGGAGCTTTCGATAAAGTAAAACTGCTATTTGAGCTTTCGTTAATGTAAAACTGTTCAATGGCGAATGTAATGACGACTCGGAATCAATGTCGCCGTCGCAACGTACAATTTACCAATAAAAAATGTTTGAACGCATTAAAAATATTTTCCTTCAATTTATAAGGCAATTTATTTATATTTCAACATCGATTACCGGGAAACGAAATATCTCGGAAAGAAGATTTCACATTTTTCCGTTCATTTGCTAAGGCATTGCTGAACTGCTAATCGAGATTGGCAAAAGAAGCTGTGTACCGACCGAGCACACTGATAAGGAACATCTCTCAGGTGTCATCCTTCGATTTGTTAAAACTTATACTTATGTTATGAAACATTGGAAACTAAGCGACACGTATTTTTTTTATCGGCGGAAAAACGGCTTTAAAGGGTGAAACCACCTCTCGAAGAAAGGTATGTTAAGGGGTAATATTGCAATTTTACCCACAAGCAGTCGACCGATCGCAATGAAACAAAAACGGAAATTCTTCTAATCCGAAGCGATGAAAAATCCATTACAAAGTTATCGCAAAAAGAAATTAAGGGGTAAGCCACCCCTATAGTTGCCTTTTTCACCGCACACGTCGAAGGGTTGCATGGAAATGAACAAAATCGGGATCATTTTAAAGAGGGGGCAAAACTACAGTTGACGTTTTTGCGCATTCGCCGGACAGCAAGCTTACGGGGGTAAACCACCCCTTACATGAAGTTAATGATCGCGGTCCTATTTTCTGTATTTAAAATGTTCCCGATGATTGAAAATAGTCTTAAAACCTATAATTTAATGTTCTATGATGTTTAAAATTTATTACACTTCTTTTAAGGGTACACTACCCCTTCGAAATTCCATTTCATTCGCGGTTTCGACAAATTTTCAAACCGTTTCGTTAAACTGCTATAATTCTATCGGTAAAATGAATTTTATGTTTGAGTATGTATACATGTTTGAATTGAACTTCAGGAGAGGTGTGCAGTGAGAGGGGGGGGGGGGTAGACACCCCCTCCGATTCGGAAGCATTCATACAGAAATAAACATACACTTCTATTGGGAGCACAAATAAGTCTCCGCCGTTTGACAAAAGATGGCCCCACCAAGAGGTTATGGTTGAAATTGTCAGATGTAAAACGTCATATCGTAAGGTTGGATAGCTGGCAAGACCATAACCTTGAAATATTAGCGATTTTGTATCAGCATCACATTTTTTTTTTCGTGCGAAAATGTCGGTTTTGAGCCGAATAAGCGCCATTGGCAGGAACTTTATAACTCTTCTTTATTTCTTTAATTTGAATAAATCTGCAGCGGAGGCGCATCGATTGCTTGTAGGAGCATACGGTGGGGCTGCTTTAAGTGAGATACGTTGTCGTGACTGGTTTCAAAAGTTTAAGAACGGTGAGTTTGACGTCGAAGACAAATAACGTAGCGGAATGCCGAAACGAAGATGCGGAACTGCAAGCATTATTGGAGGGAGATTCCTGCCAAACGCAAGAGTTCCCGCAAATGACGCTTATCTAGCTCAAAACTCGACATTTTCGCATGAAAAAATTATGTGATGTTGATACAAAATCGCTAGTATTTCATGGTCTTGCCATTTGGCATATTTTGATATTTATCCAACCGTACGATATGACGTTTTACATCTGCCAATCTCAACCATAACCTCCTAGTGCGGCCATTTTTTCAAACGGCGGAGACTCATTTGTACTCCCAATATTTGGGCGGAGACTTATTTGTACTTGATATATATTTTATTACAATACTTTACAGAATAAGTCTTGAAGGGTCACGTCCGAGTAAAAAAAAATTTGTTGTAAAATTTTTTTTGCTCGCCTAAATCTTTCCATTCTCAAGAATATCGTTCGTAAATTTGATCTTGATAGCCGAAAAATTGTAAATGTCGTGTGCGATTTTATGAACCGAGCCACCAAGCACGTCATTTATTTCTCAAACTAACCGCGATTTCCTCGAAAGATACTTTTCAAAGACGGTCCCCAAATATTCGGAAAACGGCTCGACCGATTCCCGCAAAAGTTTGCTACAATATTTTCAGATAGGTTGTCTTCTTCGGAACGTAAGATTTTTTTACCAAGCCAGAAAGTTTGGCAATTCAAATTGTAATGTGAATGTAAATTTCAATCAGGTGCCATTTGGTTATTTTTTAAGTCATACGATGCGAAGGGCTTTGTACATTATATTTTAAGAAACTTTTCGAAATTCTTATTTCGGATCAACCGACTATGCGATAATAATTCCCAAAATTCATTAATTTTTTCCGTCGTCTACATAGGTGTTCCCTCTTAAAAAACGAGTACAAATACAAAAACAAAAATATAATAACAATATCATTAATTGCATGTAGATAGGTATAAATAAATAGGATATAAATAAGTTTGTTGTGTTCAGTTTTTTTTGATTGCGCATTATAAATTGCCATATACGAATGTCTACACTTCAATTCGTTAATGAGCTATCATACTAAATGCTCGCTTCTGAAATTGTTTACCCGTGCATTTTTCAGACAGTGTAATATTATTAGATTCTGATATAAATGTACACTTGAGGAATAATATAATTAAACTACAATCCCTAACACACAATCAACTCTTATCACCGCGATATTCTAATCTTTTTAAATATTCGTGGTACAAAAGTAATTATGTATCGAAAAAACCGCAGCACTTTGAAAATCCTGTTACGTTTGGTTTTGCTGAATCTAAAACACATTGTGAAATACCCGGTTGTAATCATTTAGCCATTATCCGATGTGCATAGTGTGAAAAGTCGTTGTGTTTAACAATTTTTTTTTATGACTACCATTATTGCAGACCTATGAACCCTAATTGTTGATAACTTTTATACACACAAGAAGAATAGGTCATAAGGAAATGATTTGATAACATATGGCTGTAATCATTTTTTACAAGTAATATTAATAAGGTGGTTCTAAATGACTACTAAATAAAATATGTAACAATACGGTTTTTTAACGTTTGTCCACCTATTATAAACACTTCAGTTTTATTACTATCAGTGTTACTATCAGTAATTAAAAACACGATAAAATACTCGAATATACATTCCCTAAGGATAATCTGCTCGTTTTCATTTCGCATATGCGCTTCTGAAACAATTCCAGAAGCGAGCATTTAGCACGGAAGCTCATCAAAGAATTGAAGCGTAGACATCCGTACATGACAATTTATAATGCGCAATCAAGAAAAACTGAACACCACAAACTTATTTATGTGTACTATCTGTATGCAATCAATGGTACTGTTATTACATTTTTATTTTTGTATTTGGAGGGCTCATTTTTTAAGAGGGAACACCTATGTAGACGACGGAAAAAAATCATGAATGTTGGGAATTATTATCGCATAGTCGGTTGCTTCGAAATGAGAATTTCTAAAAGTTTCTTAAAATATAATGTAT
The DNA here is from genome assembly GCA_944452715.1 of Ophion slaviceki. Classification (NCBI taxonomy): domain Eukaryota; kingdom Metazoa; phylum Arthropoda; class Insecta; order Hymenoptera; family Ichneumonidae; genus Ophion; species Ophion slaviceki. Next base: position 49,625,157 of record OX101785.1, on the reverse strand, counting down.
AAAGCCCTTCGCATCGTATGACTAAAAAAATAACCAAATTGCACATGATTGAAATTCGTATTCACTTTTTAATTTAAATTACCAAACTTTCTGGCTTGGTGAAAAAAATTGAGTAAAAAAAATCTTACGTTTCGAAGCAGACAACCTGTCTGAAAATATTGTGGCCAAATTTGGAGGGTATTGACCGAGCCGTTTTCTTAAGAATCGAAACTTTAAGGCGAGCAAAAATAAAAATGTTTACTCGACGTGACCTCTTAAGACTTATTTTGTAAAGTAGTATAATAAAATATACAACAAATTATTAATAGAAGTGTATGTTTATTTTTGTATGAATGCTTCCGAATCAGAGTCGAAAGAATCTCGACTCGAATATATGACCCGTATGAGTAAGGGGTAGCTACCCCCCTCTCCTTCACTGCACACCTCTCCTGGAGTTCAATTCAAACATACATGTATTCTCAAACATAAAATCCATATTACCGACGGAATTATAGCTGTTTCAACAAAACGGATTCAATGAAATGGAATTTTGAGGGGATAATGTACCCTTAAGAGAAGTTTAATTTATTTGAAACACGAGGAAACATTAAATCATAGGTTTTAGGAGTAATTTCAATCAGCGGTGACATTTTAAATACAGAAAATACGACCACGATAACATTCATGTAAGGGGTGGTTTACCCCTTTAAGCTTGCTGTCCGGCGAATGCGTAAAACACGTCTACTTTAATTTTGTCCCCCCTTTAAAATGATTCCTATTTTATTCATTTCCATGCAACCCTTCGACGTGTGCGGTGAAAAAGGCAAATAAAGGGGTCGTTCACCCGTTAATTTTTTTGGCGATAACTGTAGTGGATTTTTCATCGCTTTCGATTAGAAGAATTTTCGTTTTTGTTCTATCGCGATCGGTCGACTGCTTTTGGGTGAAACTGCAATGCCTTTCTTCGAGGGGCGGTTTCACCCCACGAAACCGTTTTGTTCTGCCGATAAAAAAATACATGTCGCTTAGTTTCCAATGCTTCATAAAATATATAAGTTTCAATAAAATCGAAGGGCGTCACCTGAGAGATACTCCTGAGTGCGAGAAAATGCTGATAATTCCCAACTTCGAAGATCTCTTTCTGACGAACTATTAATTCGGAAAAAAGAGAAGAGCGATTCTGTTCGCTTTTGATGTGATTTGAGCGTTTCGCCGATGAATGTTGAAGCATACTGATTTTTTTTGGGTCTAAGTACCTCCAATGAAATATTAACTTCGAAGTTTTTGTAAATTTCGCTACATCATTTTGGTGAGTTTTTGTTAAATCGTACATTTATCCGCAGTTGATATCTGCCGCTGGCACATTAGGGTATTCCTTTTACGAAGTCAAATATTTACCGTAACCGGGGTAACTTTGGGACAATTTTGCGTAACTTTGGGACACGTCAGTACAACTATAGCTTCAAGTACAAGGTGTCCTAAATGTCACGCGACATGTAACTTTTGCGGCTTATGCATATTGTAGCGTGACATTTGGGACACCCTGTATATGCCGCGTAGGTACCAGCACATACCAGCGTATGGCAGTAGCGGTAATGGCGCGCCAATTCATAATGCATGGTGTTGGTGGGAAATTGAACTGTCGAATATTAGGGAAAGTCCCAAAGTTGTACCCCCAATCCCAAAGTTACCCCGGTTTACGGTAACAATTAAGGCGGGACATACATTTACATCGTAAAAAAATTCGATTTCTTTGCCCACATCTATAGTAAACTCTTGGAGAATCTATTCCTAAAGTTTTCTATCTCTATTCGAAGTATTTCGGCAGTTATAGGCAAAGTAGGTAAAGGGAACGACAGCGCGTCAGCAGCGGGATTCTGTAACTCGGTCGCGACAGTTTTCGTTATCGTTAGCTAGCGACAGCCAATCGCAAGCACGAGCACAGACGAAAGGGAGCCGCTTATTGGCTGTCGCTAGCTATCGATAATGAGAACTATCGCTACCGAGTTACAAAATCTCTCTACAGCAGGTATACGGCGCGCAGTAGGAGCGCTTCAACGGTTTGTCCCTTGTATACGATTATCGGTAGTAAAAAGCGAATGTGTTGGCCACATAGAGAAACGAATGGGCACACGGCTCCGAAATGTGAAAAAAAAAACAAAAATCTCGGCGGAAGGGGGATATTAACGGAAGTACTCATTAAAAAATTAACGAAATATTATGGACTGTCGATAAGGCGATATGTGAATCCCGTGAACGGTATGAAAAAAGCTATAATGTCAACAATTCATCATTTATCTTCTATTGATAACAATCCGAAGCACGACGATTGCCCGGCCGACGCTGACAGATGGTGTAAGTGGCGTAGAGCAGAGGCGGCTGGTACAAAGAAAGCTTTTATACATTCACCCCCTCTCGATCGACTCACAGGTCGTGACGCATTTGATACCGATGTATAATGATCTGTCGAACCAAGACCTTTTGAGTAGGTGTTTAGGTGGACACACGCAAAACCCGAATGAGAGTTTCAATTCTACCGTGTGGCGTTTAGCTTCGAAACATTTAAATGCACGAGTGAAAAGAGTCGAAATTGCCGCCTTTCTTGCTGCGGGCCTATTTAATGGAGGATATCCATGTATTTTGAAAGTGATGAATGAGTTGGAGATAACAATTGGATTGCAAATATTTCGCCGAAAATTACGACGAGCAGCAAATTGCGAGACAAAATCTGCGGAGCGTAAGTAGCTCAAAGGAGACTCGAATAGCCCGAAAACTGTTCGAGTCTCAAGACAGTCAACTTGAGCAAAATAAGTTTCATGGGAAAGAGGAAGGGTTGTTGTATGGGCCTGGTGTACATGATTGAAAAAGTTCTATTCGATCAAATGACTTCTTCCGAGGTTTTTTAATTGCATGACAACCAACCATCATCGATGAACTTAAATAAATTATAAGAAAATGAAATTAAACAAAAATTTTGCCTAAAGAAATCGATTTTTTTCGCGAAAATCATTACTTTAATTTCAAACTTGAACGATTTGTTTAGTTTTATAGTTTTATTTAATTTTTAAAGTGCATAGACGACATTCTTGTATAAAAATGATTAAAAAATTCGTACGGTTTTTTTTTAAACAAAATTTGGAGATGCCGCCGTGTGCACAAACTCATGATACCAACGCCACAGAGCCATGAACACACGTACATAGTCAAGAAAATAATTAATAATTTTGCAACAAAAAATATTTTTGTATTACTTAATAGTTATTTAAACACCCTTAAAAGTTTTGTAAGGATGCACTATTTTTTGACTGTGAAAAAGATATTAAAAATCGGGGCTTTTTCGGTGTCCTAAATGCATGGACCCCGTTAAAATTTTAAGCAACGTTACCAAACTTTTAACTAAAAATTCGACCCTAAAAATCGCCATCGCCGTCTATCGCCACATTTCTATCTAATAATTTATACACTAAATTACTCTAGATGCCTCATATAAGCTGCTCAACGCGTGTAAAAATTCGAAAGATTCCGCAACGACAATAACAATAGGGGTTCACTGAACGTTCAAAGAAAATATTAATCATAAAACTAGATAAATGTAACTAGCAGAAGATTTTTTGTAGAAATATCAACCTACGCGAAATTTTTTATTCCAGTTTATCGTTGGGCAAAATAATTGACTGTGAATACTTTTTTCAAGTGCCACTATAATTTACTAATGATTCAGAAGAGCCCTGCTTATCCCCCCACATGATACTCATTAATAAGGGTGATACTCAATAATCGGGTACCCGATTCACTCGGGTACCCGATGTTCGGGTCGGGTCGGGTACCCGACGGGTTACGTTTTTGCATTACCCGCCACTATCGGGTATCCGAATGTGGTAATCGGGTTCTCTCAAATTTTTTGTTACTCGTAAACGTCGAGTACTCTTAAACTTCGAATATACGTGAACGACTGAAATAATAGGAGAAAACGAAAACTCGAAGAAGGCGATAAAACGAATAAATGATAGTACTGTAAAAAATCTTTTTTCGCCTCACTTTTCTATCCTGTGTGTGTGTGTGCACGTACGTGCGAGTGTGTGTGTCTGTTAGGATGGAATGAAAAACGGTAACTTTTGGCGGGTCGTATCGTAATAGCGCGGGAAAGTTGCGTTTTGGCATCACTAAAAAGTTTCCGAAAGGAAAAAATGTACAATAAATATCTTCTGTTCCGGCGAACGCCTTAAAGTTTTGATTTTTTTAACGTGGGTTTTAAATGGAGAAAAACCCCAAAAAGACCAAGATTCAACGCCTCGCGTTTATTCGAAGCGAGAAGAATGTAGCTTCCATTTGACATTTAAAAATTGAAAATATCTTAATTAGTTTCAGAGATATAAACGTTTGAAGAACACGCTTTACCTGGAAAAAAAATTTAAAAAATGACAAAAAATTAAATTAAGAAGAATGAATCGCCGAAATTACCAGTTAGCACTAGAAAGAATTAATGAAAATTCGACGAAGAATCTTGCTTTTATTCAGTTTTTTGACATTCAAATATCTCGATATTTCCTGAAATGCGAGTGTTTCAAAAGAAGTTTGCCGGAAAAAATTGTGAATTATTTCCGGCATTGTGAGTTATATATATATATATATATAACAAAAATACTAAAATTATGAAATAAATTATTTGTATTCCTTATGAAGTCCAACCTATCGGCGAAGGGTAGAGAACATAAAGCTGGAGTCTATTTCGTTCGTTTTGGTACGTTTCCGTGGCGCTATTTATACTATGAAACAAAATTTTGTTCCGGCAACACGACTTATCGAGTACCCGATGTGAGAAGAGTACCCGAAAAACTCGGGTACCCGATCGGGTCATAGTCTAATTACCCGACCCGACCCGACCCGACTAATTCTGCTACCCGCACACCCCTGCTCATTAACAATAAAATTCAAGCTCAATTTGTGAATTTTCATCGCAATACTATCTAGCGGTACTTACGGAAACTTCCAGATTGAACTTTTGTCAAACGTATCTACATTTTAAAAATCGGCATTCCTTAAGGACATGGATTACACGTCCGGTCGGAAAAATTCTACGGCTAAGTGTTTCCTACACGGATCACATTGCGGGCAAACGAAGAGAAAGACGTTGCTGGTCGTTCAACAGAGCAGAAGGTATTTCTTTTTTCCGAAACATCAACTGTCTCGGAAAACACTGAGAATCTGCAAATCAGCTATGTCTCTCGCACTCATGGCCGCTCATGGCTTAAGACGGAATGACACCTCATCGCGGTCGGTATGGTAGAACAATTATAGATTCCCAAAAATCTCTGAAACGGCTCTTCAGATCCCGTCGAAACTTTGCCAAACGACGTCAAATAGATAGACGAATAGCTTCCAGAGACTCAAATTTTCTAAATTAGAGAAAAAAAAACTAGATTGGCTTATGATAAGCCAATCTACATTTTTTTTCTCAAATTCAGAAAATTTGAGGGGCAGACAGCTGTTCGTCTATCTATTTGACGTCGATTGGCAAAGTTTCGACGGGATCTGAAGAGCCGTTTCAGAGATTTTTGGGTATCTACAATTGCTCTACCATACCGACCGCGATGAGGTGTCATTCCGTCTTAAGATTCGTCGGTAATCTCGACAAAATTGTTCTTTTTTTGGAACCAAGCGTTGTGTGCGAAAAAAAGACTAAGAATCGAGACTTACCGATTACATGTCCTCAGCAAAAAATTGTATTTTACACGTCCTCTCAAATGATACTTTAATAATAAGATTACGAAGAATGCATCGATTTCTTTGGCAATTATTTACTTGGTTACCGACCGAGTTAGGAGAAGCGAATATATTCATGCGACCGGTACGTTACCATCTGCTGGTATTGCAAGACGCATCCATTTGGGTAAAAGAAAATACCACAGATGGCGCTGCCTTAGGCCTCACTGTGGGGACACAAGCCTCCGCGACCGGTAAAGCAGAGCGCAACAAGCTCCTCCGAGCAATCCAATCTTGGACAAGTTTTCTCCCGCCACACCTGCGGCGTCAGATTGGGATTGCGTGAGATTATTTTTCCCTCGCTTTTTGTTCGTCGATTCAGCTATTAAGACTGCGGTCTGTAATACTAATTATAACAAGTTTATCCAGTATTAAAGTTTATTCCGATTTACGTGCGTGATACTCTTTATTCGTAGTACCCCTACACTACATTTGGTGACCCCTGACTCTCGTAAAAAAAAGAAAAAAAAATAAGAAAAACCGACGCGCAACAATGAGTGTATCGCACAGCCCGATCCGGAATTCCGCCACGGCCGATTCCACCGATCCGCTGCAAGAGCCACGAGTCAACGATCCCGCAAACACATCGCTCATCGATTTCGCGGGCGAAAATATTCCGGACAATTTCAATCTCAACAATCGAGTGTTCGACATCCGAGGGGTTAGGCTGCCGCCGTTCTGGGTGCGCAACCCGCGCCTGTGGTTCACCCAGGTCGACGCGCAGTTCCGCATCAACAAAATCACCAGCGACACTACAAAATTCGACATGGTGATATCGATCATCGACACGGAAGTCCTGCAGGAGATTTCGGACATCCTCGACCTGCCGCCGGAGACGGATAAGTACCTCTCGCTCAAAAACGCTCTAATCAACCGATTTTCAGACTCGAAAGAGAGACAGCTAAACAGACTGCTGACCGAGATGGAATTGGGCACCAAAAAACCCTCTCAATTGCTGCGCGAAATGCGAACACTGTCCAGCTCGGGCGTGTCAGCGGAAGCGCTTCGTACGCTGTGGCTGCAACGGCTGCCGCCGCACATCAACAGCGTTCTCTCGATCAACGAAGAAGTCGACCTCACCAAAGTTGCCGCCTACGCAGACAAAATGATGGAAGGTTTGCCGAGATCCCAGAGCGAGGTTTTCGCCGTCGACGCGGTCAGTATACCGTCACGCCAGAGAGCACCCGACTACGGTTCGAGGATGACACTGGTCGAACGAGGGCTAGCGGAGCTTACGGCGTTGGTGAAACAACAGCTCGAGCTCGGAGATGCGAAGCAAGAGCAAAAACAAGAGAGATTCCGTTCAAGGTCGAAAAGTCGTTCGCGCAACGCGGAAATCTGCTTCTTCCACCGGCGCTTCGGTTCGCAGGCGAAGAAGTGCGAAGCACCGTGCACGTTCACGCCCAAAGACGAGACGGCTGAAAAAAACTAGCGATGCCGCCGTCAATCAGCGCGGTCAGCGACGGCATCCCACTCAAGTTCCGCCTACATATCACCGACAAGAAAACAGGTATAAGATTTCTTATTGACTCGGGATCTGACGTTTCCGTTATTCCCCGCAGACTCATCAAGGGCAACCGCAAGGCCTCAGACATCACCCTGTACGCAGCAAACAATGCGACGATAAAAACTTTCGGTACCAAGTTGATCGAACCGGAATTTGGAATCCGACGAGTTTTCAGATGGAACTTCATAATCGCTGACACCACGAGCGCGCTAATCGGAGCCGACTTTCTCGTCCATTTTGATCTCCTGATCGATCTCAAAAGAAAGAGGTTAATCGACAACACCACCGGCTTCACAACCGAAGGAGACATGTGCCAAATAAACGGGTACGGCGTGTCCACTATCGACAAGGAGTGTCGTTTCAAGGAGATCTTCAAGAGCTTTTCCGACGTCGTGACCCCGTCCAAGTCACGCTCGCCCGTGAAACATCCGATTGCGCATAACATCGTCACAGAGGGTTCACCGTCGGCAGCCCGCCCTCGTCGCCTCGCAGGGGAGAAACTCGCCGCCGCCAAAGAAGAGTTCAACTACATGATGGAGCAAGGTTGGATTCGCCCGTCAAGCAGCCCGTGGCAGAGCCCGCTGCATCTTGTTCCTAAAAAATCCGGCGCGTGGAGGCCTTGCGGCGATTACCGGCAGTTAAACGCAAAAACGGTACCTGACCGGTATCCAATCGCGCGAATCGAAGACTTCGCACACATGCTTCACGGAAAAACGATATTCTCGACCCTCGACATCGTGCGCGCCTACCACCAAATCCCCATGGCAGAGGAGGACATTCAGAAGACCGCCGTCACTACACCGTTCGGATCCTTCGAGTTCCTCGTCATGCCTTTCGGCCTGAGAAACGCAGCGCAAACGTTCCAACGTTTTATCGACTCCGTCCTGCGCGGTTTGGACTTCGTCTTTTGTTATATCGACGACATCCTCATCGCTTCACGAGACGAAAACGAGCACGAGGAGCACATAAGAGCGGTTCTCAAGCGCCTATCCGACTTCGGACTCACACTCAACCCAGCAAAATGCGTATTGGGAGCGCCGGAAGTCGTTTTCCTCGGCTACAAGATCAACAAGGACGGTTCGAATCCCCCGACGGAACGTGTTCAAGCAATTATCGATTACAAGAAGCCCGAAACCATCGTCGAGCTGAGGAGGTTTTTGGGCGTCGTAAATTTTTACCGGCGATTCCTACCGAAAGCAGCACACGTACAAGCACCGCTCAACGAGTACCTGTCGGAATCAAAGAAGAACGACAAGACGCCGATAGCCTGGACCGAGCGAGCGGAGCTCGCTTTTCGAGAGTGCAAAGACAGCCTCGCCCAGGCGACCATGCTCGCGCACCCCATCGACAACGCTCCATTAACACTCACTTGCGACGCCTCGGATTTGGCGATCGGCGCGGTTTTGGAGCAACAGGAGAGCGAGGACTGGCGACCACTCGGGTTCTTCTCGAGGAAGCTCACCAAGCCTGAGACGCGTTACAGCACGTATGATCGAGAGCTCACAGCGATATACAGCGCAGTGGCTCACTTCAAGTACATGCTCGAGGGACGAAGGTTCATCATTAATACGGACCACAAACCTCTCACATTCGCTTTCTCTCAACGTCCGGAAAAAGCCTCGCCTCGCCAGCTTCGACATCTCGACTTCATCGCCCAATTCTCCACGCAGATCATCTACATCCCCGGTTCCGAGAACATCGTGGCAGACGCCTTTTCTCGTCTCAATGAGATTTCGATGCCCGTCGTCGTCTCAGAGCAGGAGCTGCTAGCGGGGCAAGAGGAGGACGAGGAGCTCGAACAACTTTTGAGTGCGCCAACGTCACTGAGATTGCAGCGTATCCAGGTGAGTGATCAGCAAGCATTGTATTGCGACACCTCTACAGGGAGCCCACGCCCATACGTCCCGAGGAGCCTGCGAAGACGAATTTTCGACGTCGTACACGGGTTGTCGCACCCGAGCGGGAGAACCACGAGCAAACTTATAAAAGAAAAGTTCGTCTGGCCGGGCATGCGTAAGGAGATACTCCAGTGGGCCCGCACGTGCATTCCGTGCCAGCGGTCAAAGGTGCAGCGACACACGCGAAACGCGCCCGGAAGTTACGAGGTGCCCGACAACCGTTTCGACCACGTACATTTAGACATCGTGGGACCGCTACCGCCTTCGCAGAACTACCGCTACATCCTCACGATGATCGACAGATTTTCTCGGTGGCCGGAGGCCGTTCCGCTCCGCGAAATCTCGGCAGACACCGTAGCTACAGCGTTTTATACGCACTGGGTCTCGCGTTTTGGCACTCCTCGCACAATCACGAGCGATCAAGGCGCGCAATTCGAAGCGTTAATTTTCCAAGCGCTCGCGTCTCTGATCGGCGCAAAGAAGACGAGGACCACGGCCTACCATCCAGCAGCCAATGGATTAATTGAGCGCTGGCATCGTTCACTAAAAGCGTCACTAATGTGCCACGGCTCCCCGGACTGGGTCGAGAAACTCCCCACCGTCCTGCTGGGACTCCGCACGTGCTTTAAGGAAGATATAAAAGCGTCGGCAGCAGAACTCGTCTACGGCACCAATCTGAGGGTCCCCGGAGAGTTTTTCACGAATGAGGAGATGCCCAGCAACCCACAAATGTTCGTCCAAAAGTTCCGCGAGCACATGCAAAAACTTCGCGCAACGCCCACGGCTCACCACTCCAAAAAAAGCCTTTTCGTCCACCAGGAGCTATTCACTTGCTCGCATGTGTTCCTGCGCGAAGACGCCGTGCGGAGACCGTTGGAGCACCCGTACTCGGGGCCGCACGAGATCATCGAAAGAATCAACGATCGCATCTTTAAAATCAAAGTTGCCAATCGAGTCGTCAACGTCTCAACCGAACGTTTGAAACCGGCTTATATAATCAACGAGGAAGCCAACGCCGATTTAAACACTCCTGAAGGAGCAGCAACACCGGAGAGAGCGCCCAAGACTTATTCCCGCAAAAAAGTTCAAATTGTAACGCTTCCGCTCGGGGGGGAGTACTGTGGGGACACAAGCCTCCGCGACCGGTAAAGCAGAGCGCAACAAGCTCCTCCGAGCAATCCAATCTTGGACAAGTTTTCTCCCGCCACAGCTGCGGCGTCAGATTGGGATTGCGTGAGATTATTTTTCCCTCGCTTTTTGTTCGTCGATTCAGCTATTAAGACTGCGGTCTGTAATACTAATTATAACAAGTTTATCCAGTATTAAAGTTTATTCCGATTTACGTGCGTGATACTCTTTATTCGTAGTACCCCTACACTACATCACGTCGCGCGCGAATTTCCTGTCTCGTTCTCACCTACATACGTCCGTTGTGTAACGCGCGCCTAAACCCAAATCCTTCGTTTCTTCAATTGTATTAAGATGTAGAGTTATTGGACAGTGATTCTATCTTTAAACGTGCAAAGTCTGGTGATTTTCAGTTGCCCACTAGGACAATATTGCGCGATCTTCAACGAAAACTAAAGAGCGAAATCAAACAGAACGATGCAAAAAATGGATGACATGATTGAATTTTTCGCGGCCGGCGTTCGGTGTCGTTACGAAGACGCGATCGTCGATGCAAAGTTGTGGTGCGATGCTCCTATCGTCTGAGAAAAATAGCCGAGTACGCAACAAGGTGTAACTGGAAATTTGTTGTTCTCTAAAATCGCAAGACGAAAAGCGCAATTGGCAGCAGCGCGCAAATGGTGAGTCAACAGTTATTACATTTCCGGTGTAACGCCAATAATCTGCGCGGAAAGGTGAAAATCTGCTCGCGAACGGGCAATAGGGCCATTGCGGTTTTACGTTTCGTTTTTATGCGGAATTCCATAGCGAGCGTACGGTTTTATAGGGATAGCGATTCTTCTCCGAATGCTTGACCTATTTCAAGAAAGAACATGTACACTTTTTATGCTCGCACGTTCATAACATGGCTATACAAATCCCGAGTTTTAACGTGCGCTCACTTCAAGTAAGCTCACGTTGAAAGTTCATCGGGTCGAGCACGGTCTTATATACAGGTCTGGAACTACCACGATTTGGTAGGTACGCTTGGCCGATCCACGTTTCTTTACATTTTTCGCCACTACGTAGGATTGCTGTTGATAGGGCCGGTGCGACAAGGACAGAATAGTATCTGTCTGTCTCTCTCACTCTCCGACGAAGGCGCATGCGTCGCCGACCGTGCCCCTAACCCGGTGCGGTTTTACATCGAATACCATTTGATATCCCGAAGTCTGAAAACGTTTTTTTGCGGTTTTTATCCGAAATAGCGATTTGTCGCACGGCCATAGTGCGACTTCGAAGAACGTCGCAAGGATCGCAGTCACTTTTACGTTGTCGACTGGCTATTATCGAATTGGTAGGTTACTTTTGGACGCAGTGACACTCGTGGTCGAATTTTGTACCTAGTTTTTTCTTTTCATTTTTACGAACGGGTTCTCTACTCGTTCGCTCTTGGAATTCGGACTCGGAAAGTCCGGTCTTGACGGACCGGAAGTTCGGATTCTATGAGTAATTCGTCAATGCACCAAATTGTACTAACAATTCCATACCCTACTCCCCATCACTGATTTCCCGCATTCCCTACTCCCCATCACCGATTTCGCTCAAATTTATAGGACATGCAGGGCTTGGCTAGAAATGAAAGTACCCGAAGTGGGAACTCCAGATGGCCAAGCGTTCAGAAAATAAAAATGTTGACGCGGCTCTCGCACCGTATAAGCCATTTACGTTATTATGTTTGACAAGCAGCGGTTGGCGTAGCGGTAAGAGCTCGGGCTAGTAATTCGATGATCGTGGGTTCGACCCCCGTGTGGAGTCATTTTTTATTTTTCTCAATTTTTACATTATTTATTTTCCAATTAAGCAGAGGTGAATAATTTATTTTATTTATTTATTTATACGCAAAAGGCATAGAAAAGTTAAAAAATTGGGATTTCGGACTTTTCAACAAGAGATTGTAATTAAAGCGCATACGAAAAGACTTTTTACATAAAAATTCAAAACTTTATTCGTTGACATTCGATGATTTACATGTGTCGGGATGATATTTATCGTAGAAACAGGGGAAACAATAATTATTTCTGCATCAAGCACACGTCATAAACGCCGCATTTTTACAACCGCATCGTTGTTTCAACGTCTCCATAGAAAAACATACTCACTTGACATTCATAAAGCATTCTCTCTCGTCGCAAAGTTTAGAAACGAACCACGCGTAACGTAACATATTACCGAATATTGGCGCAGATAATTAATGATGAACAATCGAATGTATTTTTATGCAGTCTTCTTGGGAAGTTATTTCTTTTTCTTGCTCGATGAGATAATAGCAAATTTGTATTTTTTTAATAAAGTTTTTAACCTGACGATAAATATATACATCGTAGGGTTGCACCAGTGGAGTACATTTAGGGGGAATTACTTTGATGCTACACGTTGGCAATCCTTCTTCATCTTGGAAGAGTTCGTCGTACAATTGCGGATTTGTTTGTCCTCCCCACGAGTCACTCAGCAACTCCAAATTTTGTACGATTTTGCGCTCATTAAAAAATGACGTCCTATATGCCTTTTGCGTATAAATAAATAAATAAAAGAAATTATTCACCTCTTTGCTTAATTGAAAAATGAATAATATAAAAATTGAGAAAAAGATAGAAAAATAAAAAAAAACTCTCCACACGGGGAGTCGAACCCACGACCATCGAATTACTAGTCCGAGCTCTAACCGCTACGCCAACCGCTGCTTGGCAAACATACTAACGTAAATGGTTTATACGGTGCGAGAGCCGCGTCAACATTTTTATTTTCTGAACGCTTCGCCATCTGGAGTTCCCACTTCGGGTACTTTCATTTCTAGCCAAGCCCTGCATGTCCTATAATTTTGAGCGAAATCGGTGATAGGGAGTAGGGAATGCGGGAAATCGGTGATGGGGAGTAGGGTATGGAATTGTTAGTACAATTTGGTGCATTGACGAATTACTCATAGAACTTACAAGGGGAATGCCCCCTTGTAAGTTCGGAAGAAAAACAGAAAGTCAAACTGACAATTTTAACGATTTTTTCTTTTTTTCTTTCGTATGTTTAAAATACATAGAATTTAATCTCATAAAAAAGTATTTTTATTTTGATACCCATTAGAATGAAAATTTATGATGATTTTCATAAATACTTACAATCGACATTGGTTATTGAGCACTCGGTTGATCATTATCGACTTTACTAGTGAGTTCATCTTTTAAGCAGTTGGCAACGCTACATAACCTCACTTTAGAAGAATTCAAACATCACCTCTCAACGACTCGACAAATTTCAAAACATGGCACAATTACGTGTAAGTGATCGTTTCTTTTTTTACAGAAAAGTGATCTGCTTTTGTTCGCGCAGATAAATAATAAGAGATTGATTGGGCAGTTTTTGAAGTTTCATCTTCAGGTAGATATACAGAACAAAAACAGAAAGGAATTCTAAAGTTTTTTAAATAAAAATGTTTACAGCCGTTCTTCGTATGTATATTTGTATACGGAATAATCAATTAAAAAAAATTAAGATCTACAGTCAACATATTTTTATTGATTTTTTATCCTTTGTTTTATTATTACTTTTATTCTATTCTTATTGTATTGAGCATGATCTGCAGCGTAGGCATTCGACGACATTTATATCGAATTTTGCGTGAATTGCCGTCTAGGAATTTCCCCTAGCAATGACAGCTGACGCTCCGAACATCGCATAGCAAAATTGAATTAATTATCGTTAAAAAATTACACGGTGGATCAGCTAAAATTTTTGCAGGTGCATTCCGTAGTAATCGAAGATTCAAATAAGAAGTTTTGTTTGTTGGGTCAAACGACTAAATTTTACGTAAAGTTATCATCTCCGGTAAATTTTTCCCAGGTTATGTTTGAGTGCGTGTATTTTAGGCTAACTTTCAACGTTCATATCTCGGCAATGGTACGGTGCAGTGGCTTAAATTTTTTATTTCAACATGGTTAATGACATACTATCTCTTTTTCACAAAAAATAGGAAGTTAACTATTAGTCGATTTTTGAATTGTTTCTTCCGAACCACCTTTAGGTATGCCTTTTGCAGCGGGCCGTATTTTGTCGGAGCAGAAGCCGCGCTCTTCTGATCATCGGTAAATTACAGTGGCGCTTAATAAAAAATAAGTTACAATCAATTATTATATCCTACGATGAGCAGGAATGAAAATTCTCGTGCAAGTTTAGTAGATTTAGACATTGTTAGGATTCCTCTGAAAAGTCGCCGGTGCGAAAATTCGTCTGTTAGTCACATTTATCCAAGTTTTGTCGTTGATATTTTCTGTAAACATTCGGTGACTCCTTGTTCTTATCGTCGTTACAACATTTTTTTATATATTTTTTCAGTGGCCAGCGTGTCATCGCCATAAAGTGCCGTATAAATTAGACGATTTTCAAAGTCGCAATTTTTTTGTTGAATGTCCGGTCACTTGGCTTGTAATTTTACTAGTATACTGGAATGTATTTTTACTTCGTGTAGACGAAAATCAGTTAATTGTTAAGTATTCAGGTTCGTGAAAGGAATACCTTAAGAGGCCTGCATAAGCTTGGGCCCCTCAAAACAGATCGATTTTCAATATTTTTTCTGATGAGCGTATTGGGATGACAAGGGCGGGATTTACAGGCAATTGATAAATAGTCTTGCCAAGTTTGACTTTTTTAAATTGAAAAACATGGATAAGCCCCGAACTTTAATATTATTATCTAAATAAAGTGCTGCCATTGCTACATGTCCATTCGGAGTAGTCGGTTCCGGCAAATAGAGTCATCCGAAATGAAAAAAGGAAAAATGTATTTTTGTATAATTATACACTGAGAAAAGTCCATGGTATTATAACAAACGCTCATGGTGAAAGAGGGGATAGTAAAATTCGTCACAGTTTATTGCCACCGCAATCATATAATGATTAACACGACTATAAGCGAAAAGTATACCCAAACATGCGATACGAATAATAATGTTGTATACTGTACGTTAAGTTTTGTTCAGTCAAACTTCTACTATTCTTTTAAGTTTGTACAATTCATATGATTAACATTAACGTTTTTCGAGTATCATTTATTAGAAGACCTCATAAAAGTGATTATTCCATAAAAATGATAGTAAAGTTTCCTTATAGCAAAGACGTAAATTATTTGCGGTTCGAGCAATCGCAGCTCAATAGGTTTTGAGAACTACGCATGGCTCACAAACGGTTACATAGTATGTTTGGTGCATTGCATAAATAGGATATCAGTTCAACACTTCTTCTTGTAGTTCACCTTTTGTTCTTCTATCGCACACATTACTATGCATTTAGCAGGTCGTATCATATAATATGGTAAAAATGACTATTATATGGTACAAAACTATTGCGAAGCGCTAAAAATCCATTCAAACTGTGTCTTATACTATTGAAAAAGATCTGGGCAAAAATTGACTGATATAGCAGGTAACAGCTATTCGGAAGTACAGCCGCAATTACTTTTGTCTCGTATGCCATATATGTGCTAAAGACGCCAAAAGTACTCGGTAGCGTACTGGCAGCGTGTGTAACATAGGCAAAAGGTAGGCAGTTAGGTTCTAGGTTCGATTCCGATTAAGCGAAATATTTACTTCGAAATAAATAATTAGAGGAGGTCAGGAAATGGTGAATTATCATAAAAAATCATCGCGGTAGAACTCTCAGTTGCGTATTATATTTTATTTTGGATTTATAAAATATTCTATGCATTTAGTAGACGGGCATTGGTACCTTGTACCAACACTTGAATAACACACCAAATACGCATATAGCAGGTCGTATCTTATATGCGGTGTCTCTCTTATCTCTACCACCCGAAATAACTCGGAAATTATCGACGTCACAAAAAAATGTTCCAGACAAAAGTTGTACGGTGTGAAGGGGGCCATCAAATGCGACCAATTTTTTAAATTTCGGTGGAGGTGCCGACGCATAGTGAAGGTCACCTCCACTTTTTTTTAATGGAGTGGTACATTTTTTTCAACCATTTTGTGGAGCACCTCAAACCGCATAAAAAACATTAGGGGGTCAAAGTCGTTGAAGGTCATTCGAAGTGCGTATCGATGATACAAATCTAAATATTTCGGATAACTACCAAATATTTGGTAGTGATTCGAGATATTTAGACTTGTATTTCATTTCAATAGGTGAACATTTTTTGTGACGTTGATAATTACCGAGTTATTTCGGGTGGCGGAGATGAGAGGGACACCCTGTATATACAAGTATCTTATAATATGGTACAAATCACGATAAACATGGTCGCATATCACAGGCAATATTTTTAATCAATGTATATATATTTCAGTTCACTATTGGAATCTTACGGAACTACATTTTTGACAGTATCAGGGAATATCCATTTTATGAAAACGTACTATATTATGAATAAGCATTATGTTTGAATAAACGTATGTTTGTAGGATTGGTGGTTGCTGTTAGCAGTTGTGCATAATTCATGCAACTGCTGAAATATCAATAAGTAGTATTATTCTTTTGGCAGTAACTATGCCTATAAAATGTTATCGTCCCCTCAGAGAAATAAATATAAAATATAGTTAAAATATGGTTGAGAACATCATATGTTTCTCTCAATGTACATTTTTCGTAAGACTGGATGATCTTTTGAAATTTTGAAAATGACGAATATGGCAGGCTGCAGAAAAAACGGTTTTTGAGATATGACTTACACCGTTTCATAAAACAGTTTCGAGAAAAATGCAAAAGAAAAAAGGATAAATGTGACCCTAAACGAAAATCGTCATAACTGGGTCAATTTTTTCAAATTTCTACCAAATCTTTGTTGCAATTTGAAGTTAAGATTCTAGCTTATAATAGTGCACAATGAAAGAATCTTGTTTTGAAATTTTAAGCTTACGCGGATTCGTGAAACGAACCATTTTCTTTCGATCTACATTCCTCCGAAACTTGGTATCATCCTTCAATAATTGAAATCAGATCTCAAATCAGACTCGAGTTATCGCGTTCGATTCAACGTACGTTGCCGTTCGTTCGCCACCTACAGAGCACAGATGCCCGGCACAATCGTAAGTTTCTCATCACTACACACGGATCATAACCGCGATGAACGCTTCGACAAAGAATTTTACGAATTTAGCAAACTCATTTGTCGCGGTCGAGCGGCAGTAGCTGCCGCTGGAACATCGGCGACAGGGCGTTTTTTCTTATTTCATTTTACTTCGCTCCCTCTCTCGGCACCCAACCAAATGTACATATTCTTATTTTTTCGTTAGAGCTGCTGCCGCTTCTGGTGGTGGTGATGATGCGGGCTTCAGAACACCCGTTTAATTAACATAGCTGGCGTGATGGCAGTGCATTCCTCATGTTCTCGAGGATGGCAGGAGGGAGCTGGGGGGAGACTGGGAGCTAGACCACAGCATCTCCAACGTGCAGTCAAGTTTTACGGATCATTGCGTACCCAACCATTCCACACTGCATATGTATATTCTGCTCTGGCAACGCATCCGTCCGTCAGGGGGGATGACATGTCGCGCATATGTTGACACGTACCATCTAACTACGAACATACATTATTTTATTATGTATATTTATATACACATGGGCAACGAATATTTTGACCCCGTTATCTCGTGACATGAAAGTTTGCATCGTTGGAACGCAACGAAAATCTTTTATTTCTCATTGCAATTTTTGTCTAAATGATCAAAATTAGGGCAAACTTTTGTAAACTTCTTTCGATATTTATAAAAATATTTATGAATGTGGTAGATGCAATGGTTTGTACTGAGCGCTGTTTGAAAAACGTCCTTCGCGGTGACTACTGCTTCGCTGATAAAACAGTTTATTTATAGTAAAGAAATACATGTAGTAGACACTTTTATTCAAATATTCATTAGTTGTCACAAAATATGTTAGTCGTTAAGGAATATTCGTGTTCTCGTGACAAAATTTGATGGCCATATTATTTCTTCGAAAAGTATGATTTATTTGATGACTTTTGTTTCTCTTAACTCAGTAGATGTTTATGGTCATCAAAAAACGAGTTGACATTGTGATATGATAACACAGTTCACAGGCGTAGTGATTTGTTTACAATTAATATATTTAGATTTGGGGCCGTTAACGTATAGTTGCCGCGACTATCCTGCGTTCAACGCAAATGAACATGTCACAACAATTAACTGATCTTCATTTAAAACGACTATCTCGGCTGCATTTGAGCTAAGAGTCACACAGTTGACGAGTCAACTTCTCTATTTAACGCAAATAAGGATTTATTGGCTGCGTGACATCTGATCCGACGACAAAATATCCGAAAGACAAAATATCCTCATGACAAAACATCCGCGAGACAAAATCCTAAATCTCGTCCACCGCATCAACGGGGTCGCGCGCAAAACACCTTTGTGGGGTGTGTGAGATAATGGGGTGGGGGCATAATACGAATTTCTTCATTGAACCCAAACAAACAAACCCAAACAAACAAAATCAAAACAAACAAACAAACAAACCCAAACATATCCGTCACGAATTAATAATTTTCCTCCTTTTTATGATGTAATAAATTTGAACGGCATGATTGTACACTTCACATGGAATAAATTTAAACGGCATGACTGTATATTTTAAACTGTATATGAGGCGTTCCGCGTCACTTCAGCGAGTAAAAAAAATCACAAAAATTTTGAAAAGTAGAGTTACTTTATTGAAAAATATTCAGTGTCGAAATTTTTAAAAAATTTCTGACGTTTTTTCTCGTTGATTACCATTTTCTTAACATTTTTCCATTCAAATTGCTGTATTTTTGGCAGGATTTGACGTATTTTTCATTCGTAAAAAAATGAAAATGTGCGTCTTTTTATAGCCTTCCAGAAAAAAATGTAGATTTTATTGAGCAAGTCGAACGTCCGTTTCAGGGTAAAATATGCAAAAATATTTTTTTTCTCAAGGAAAGACACTCGTTACTTTATTTTTAAGAATTTCCCCGAATTGTGAATACGAAAAACGGATTTTTGGTGTTTTTTATATTATGGGATTCCTAAACACGGTAAAGTAACAGCCATTTTAATTTAAAAAGTTTTTATATATATTATAATATTTATGACATATATGTCATATGTATTTCAAAAACCTGGTAAACATACTGCGAGTGCTCCACACTCTTCAATCGAATATTAATAAAAAAAATTCAAAAATAAAAATAGCCGTTACTTCACGGTGTTTAGGAATCCCATAATATAAGAAATTCTTAAAAATAAAATAACGAGTGTCTTTCCTTGAGAAAAAAAATATTTTTGCATATTTTGCCCTGAATCGGACGTTCGACTTGGTCAATAAAATCTAAATTAATTTTTTTCTGGAAGGCTAGAAAAAGATGCCCATTTTCGTTTTCTACGAATGTAAATACGACAAATCTTGCCAAAGATACAGCCATTTGAATGGAAAAATATTAAAAAATGGTTATCAACTAGAAAAAACGTCAGAAATTTAAAAAAAATGTGGACACTCGCCGAATATGTTTCAATAAAGTAACTCGATTTTTCAAAATTATTTGTGGATTTTTTACTGGCTGAAGTGTCGTGGAATGCCTCACATAATAATATCGGCAGATATTTTGTCTTGCGGATATTTTGTCATGAAGATATTTTGTCCTGCGGATATTGTGTCGTCGGATATTTTGTCGCGGATATTTTATCGAGGATATTTTGTCGTCGGGTCAAAACGCGTGTTACTGATTTATTAACTATTAATGAATCTGTATTTGAGATGTTGGCCCAGTAGTTCTTTGAGATAATAAACGTACACTTATTACAAAATGGACATTTGGTAATAATTAAAAAATCTTCACTTGAATCAAGTATAGCCCTGTTAAGGAGGTACGGTGATGACTATGCTGACTATGACATGCTAGTAAACTTAGAGTCTATTTTACGCCGCAATACCGCTACGTTTTAGATATATGTATATGGCCTATTTTTCGAGAAATATTTTTTAAGTATTGAATTTCGAGTTTCCTAATATTTTTAAAATATGGAAACAGCCTTAATAATCTACTACTCGACTTCAGTAGTACGCCATATCGTTGACGTTTAGCATCGTCGCATTTTCGGTGGCTGTCATGGGTTCCACGCGTCCGGCTTATTATTTTTTGTAGCCGGTTGCCATGGAGAATGAAAATACTGTGGAAGTTTACCAAAAGAGTAACGGGATTGTACCTGAAGTCCAGTTTAGAGACAAATGTAGATTCTGACGGACAGGGATTAGAAAATGAAAAGATAATATTGCGATTGCAAATAAAAAACGTCGCGTTGTAGTTAACCTCAATGTCCAATGTCCAATCTGTCCAAAGTCAAAACATATTTCATCGATTGTTATGTTATTTTTCCCTTTCCCAATTTTCCCAATATTTGCAGGTATAAAAAGGAACGTTTATTTTATATGACGGTTCTCCCATGCTGAATTGATATATAGATGCGTTGTATAGGTACATGTCGCCAGAAAAATTGAGATGCCTTTGCTGTACGTAAAAGAACTTCAAGTAAATATCGACGAAAGGCCCTTTATAATCCATTAAAAAATGTACGGCTTCGCATAATCATATTTTTAATTCGCGTTGAAAATATCCGATCGACGAATCAAATTTGCGCGGGTACCCGGCGTTGCCACACGTCGAGCAAGATGGCTGCTGTTACGTCACGAGAAGTCTCGCTCTCCGAAAACTTCGGTTTTTGCGACTTTATTTCTAAATTTATTGCTTATTTCTGCGGTGAGCTTTCCAATTCAAGGTGCCTTATCGATCACAAAGATTCAACGAACGCAACCATTAGTTTTTTTTACGTGTTTCTTGGCTCCAAGCAGCACAAAAAATTGATATGTGAGAGCACAGGCAGATTTTGTCGTCTACGTGTGACTAATTCACCAACTTCAACAATTAATAACTCGGAAAGTGTACGGCAAATCTCGTGGAAACTCCGCATACGCATGGACGAAGGTCTCGACAATGCTATAAAAAAAATCGGGCTTTTATCTTGAACTCGCTCCAATAACCGTACCTGCTTAATGGTTAGCAAATAACTGTTAAAAAATCGACGACTCGTCTCAAATAATAATTTCTTAATATTTAACAAATCTGGACTTGAGATAAGTATCGTACATTTGGCAAGACCGTTTACTTTGTAGCTACCATGGCCCTTTGTCGCACAAGCTCGTTCGTGCGCAGTCCCGACGTAGATACGATCGAGGTACACTGGATACTGTGCATAGCCGCATGTCCACTTACCTAGAGGATATCAGTTTGTGACCGTGAAAACGTTAATTTATTCTCTGCGCCGATGGCATCAATTAACGATTTGCTTGTTTTGTGGGACCTGCCAAAACGTTAGGAAACTTTCGAAAGCATAAATAGAGAATATTATATTATGAATATTATTATATCAAAATTATTAAAAATTAGAATAAGGGTGATGACGATGAAGCTGGCAGGCAGACCTAGCAGACGCGCGCCGCCTGAACCCAGTACATTTTTAGCGTGACTGTACGCGCTCGGGTCGTAGCGTAGCAAGGCAGCATAGGGCCTACCCCCACCACTTACCCGCTCGTGAATGAGCCGAATATATCTGACTGGCGAAAATAATGTTTTTTTTTGCTGCTTAACAACAACCGTTACCGGGATAAATCATGAGTCGATCATTTCGTCCATTCATATCGAGTAAGCATTTAAATCGTCAAGTCGCAATTGGAATGCGTGTTGACCGCAGACGACTTTAAACAAAAATTTTGTTCGAGTACGGAGATCGAATGGCGGATAACTTTTTTTGTTCTTAATTAACAAAAGTCGTCACTGAAATGAAACATAGGGGGATTGATTTGGCTAATTATATAGAATAAGCACATAAATAGCAAAAGTCGCTACTGTCATGCGTGTTGGCAGCAGACGACCCTTTTTGATTTTTCGTGCGAGTAAGGAGGCGCGATTGGCGAATAACAATTTTTTAATTAACTAAAAAAGTCGTCGCCGCGATAAATAATAGGTCAATCGATTCGTCTTATTATAAACAATAAGCAGCTGAATTGAAAAAGTAGCTGCTGTCATGCAGGTTGGCAGCAGACGACCTTCTGTGAATTTAATCTTGCGGCCAGCACGACCCTTTTCGCGAATAACCATTTATTTTTGTTAATCAACAAATGTCGTCACCAGGATGAAACATAGGGGGATCGATTCAGCTTATTATATAGAATAAGCACATAAATAGCAAAAGTCACTACTGTCATGCGTGTTGGCAGCAGACGACCCTTTTTGAGATTTTTCGTGCGAGTAAGGAGGCGCGATTCGCAAATAACAATTTTTTAATTAACTTAAAAAGGTCGTCACCGGGATAAATCATAGGTCAATCGATTCGCCTTATTATAAACAATAAGCAGCTGAATTGAAAAAGTAGCTGCTGTCATGCAGGTTGGCAGCAGACGACCTTTGTGAATTTAATCTTGCGGCCAGCACGACCCTTTTCGCGAATAACAATTTATTTTTGTTAATCAACAAATGTCACCAGGATGAAACATAGGGGGATCGATTCAGCTAATTATATAGAATAAGCACATAAATAGCAAAAGTCACTACTGTCATGCGTGTTGGCAGCAGACGACCCTTTTTGAGATTTTTCGTGCGAGTAAGGAGGCGCGATTCGCGAATAACAATTTTTTAATTAACTTAATAAAGTCGTCACCGGGATAAATCATAGGTCAATCGATTCGACTTATTATCAAGGAAAAACGGCTAAATCGAAAAAGTAGCTGCTGTCATGCAGGTTGGCAGCAGACGACCTTTTGTGAAATTGATCGTGCGGCCAGCACGACCCGATTCGCGGATAACTATTTTTGTTAATAAACAAAGCCGTCACCGGAATGAAACATAGGTGGATCGATTCGGCCAATTATATAGAATAAGCTCGTATATAGAAAAAGTTGCTACTGATATGCGTGTTGGCAGCAGACGGCCTTTTCTGAGATTTTTCGTGCGAGGGAGGAGGCGTGATTCGCGAATAAGAATTTAAATGAATCAAAAAATGTCGTCATTGGGATAAATCATAGGTCGATCGATTCGTCTTATTATAAAAAATAAGCAGTTAAATCGTAAAAGTAGCTGCTGTCATGCGTGTTGGCAGCGGACGAGGTTTTGTGAAATTTTTCGTGCAAGTTAGAAGGACCGATTCGTAAATAACAATTTTTCAGGCAATTCAGAAAGTTGTCCCCGGGATGAAACATAGAGCGATCGGTTCAGTGTATCATAAAAAATGAGCATGTAAAAAGAAGAGGTCGCTGTTGCATTGCGTGTTGGCAGCAGCCGGCCCTTTATGAATTTTATCGTGCCGGTAACGCGACCCGATTCGCGATAAATTAGGATCAATATATTTTTTTTTGCGAATACAGAATTGCTCAATGCAATGTTACTCACTCATCAACGTTGCAAGTACTCCATTAATACAACAGTTTCAAAAGTAGCTCGCTTTTGTCGTTCACTGCACAACAATATTTGTTACAAAATGTATGAAATGCGATAAGTTATTGTATCCTCGACCTAAGCACGACAAGAAACAGCATGTTTTCACGAAGCATTCGACGAAGAAAGACAAGACTACCTTCAATCAGAACGGGCAGCAAGTCGCAGCTATGACTAGTTCAACTACGTTGTTACTATTAACAGAAACCTTTATTGCTCTTATCACTCTATCCCTACCTCTGCAAACGAACATTTTCTACGTCGTGTACATTGTCTTTATACCAGAGAGAACCCAATCATAAATTTTTCTCGTAGGCGATTATATTCGGAGAAAACATCGCAATATTTTGGGAGAAACAAAAGGATACAGATTGGGATTTTTCAAATCCAACCGGCCGGTTGGTTTTCAGTGGCTTGGATTAAAAAACGTGGTGTGTGTTTCGATGTTTGCTCATAATATAATCCGCCTATGAGGTTTAATCTGGACCATGAGGTACATCGATATAAGAGTGCGTGTTCCACTGTAAAGGTTAATCATTAATACATTTATGGTCGGTGAGCCATAAATATAAAGGACGTATGGCCCATGCCCCAGGTTGAAAAACGTGAAAACCGAGAAAGTCTGCTCCGTTACGTTTTTTTACGTGCGTATATACTGCTTATCTGTCTACACCCATAGCCGGAAAATAATGTAGACAATGTTCATTTGCAATGGTGGGGGTAGCAAAATAAGGGCGAGAAGGGTGTCTGTTAATGGTGAAGAAATAGTCGCACCAGTCATAGTTACGACTTGCTGCGCGTTATTATATAAAATAGCCTTGTCTACGATGTTCGAACGCTTCATTGAAACCATGCCATTTCTTTTCGTATTTTTATTAACAACGCGAAAACTTTTCGCAATATTATGAATTTTGTTGAACGTTCTATATTGTGATAAAGTAAAATGCATTAGTGAGCTACTGTCAAAACTGTTCTATCAATGGATTACATTCGGCGCTGCTAAGTGAGTATCATTCTGGCGAACCGTACTTCTTCTTAAATCAAGTAAATTGGTGTTAATTTATATTAATTCAATAATTGGGCGAAGCGCAAATTCTCAATGATGTAATGCACTTGCAATATTTTCTCTCGAAGAAAATCAACATTTGAGATTAGTTTTTTAATTGGATCTTCACTCATAAAATAAAATAATAATGTGCTTCAACCCTGGCTCCCATGGTGCAGACGCATGATAAGAAAATGAAAATAAATTAATGAACAAAAAAATCTATCCGCATAACGGGCCACTCCACCCGCACGAAATATCTCATAAAAGCACTGTAAAAACAAGCGCGTTGTTTTAACACGTTTTGCGTGTGTAATCTTGTCGCTCTTTTCAACACGGTAATGCGTGTGTTGATGTCGTAACGACACATTTTATGCGTGTTCTTTCAACACGCTTCAAGTGTGTTTTAGCAAGTTCAAAACGTGTTGTTTCCATACACTTTAGGCGTGTAAACGCTTGTCGCCAATTTCAACATGTTCAAAATGTTTTGATGGCTAAATCAACACACTTTTTATGTGTACTTGTGGACGGTTGGGAATAATGTACAAGACGTCACGTAGGCATACGTTCGAAAATTAAAAAAAAAGGTTTCTCCGTTACTGGTGGTTTATTCCGATGGTGTACTACCATAATGGATGATTTCCAGTCGTCCTGAAATCAATTCCTGCGAATAAATTTTATTGTCATTACCTGGTCTCGAACCTACCTAACCTAGTTACTTCTATACCTAATGTACGTACGCTAACCATTATGCTATCGGCTGCTTGCGGTTTTTTTCATCAAGAAACGGAACACATGGTTACATTGAACGAGAAGAGTCATGAAGACATTTCACATTTTATGAGCATGCATGTGTGTGTGTGTGTGTGTGTGTGTGTGTTTGTGTATTATCTACATTATTGAATACATACAAAAATTATATTTTTGAATTACAGTATTTATTTTTCTTTTACCTTATCAACGTACAAATCGACTTTTCATGTTCCATTATGTAAAACTAAAACACCTTTAAGGCGAGATATACATTTACAACGATAAAAAATCTATTTCTTTTTTTCTTTAAAGGATAGATCTATATATGTAGTATATTTTCCAGAAGTTTCAAAACGAAATTCGAAAAGTTTTAAACGTTGCAGCCCGCCAACGCTATGCCTTACCGCTTGGATTCGGGCGGGCGAAAACTTCAAACCCCTTTTTCCCACAACTGCATTTTCGAAATTGACGTGCAGGATTACTCTAAAACTATAAAGCCAATTGAGAAAACTATAAAGCCGACTTGGTAGAAATATTGACAATATTTCTATTACTTGATGAGAATTGTTTTTCAAAAATTATTTTAAAAACTACTTTTTCAATGCAAATTTTACAGATACTTTGCGTGAAGTGTTGATTTTTTTTGTAAACGTGTGCCATTCTCTTTAATTTGAATTTTTTTCATTTTAATTACTGTCAAATAGAAACTATACATGTTCTAACGGGAAAAAATTTTTTTTTTTGCAAATCAAAGTCTACGGAAGCTATAGACTGCACGCCGATTCACAACTGCCGCGGCAACCTTGCTGTAACACTCTGCCACAGCTCCGCCACTTTGAATGAATTAAAAAAATTGTTTTGTATAGATAAATATACTATTAAAGAATACCTACAGTTCGATAGATGGAGGATAATTATTCCTTAGTTTTAAAAATCGCCCAAAATTGGTTAAGTTTTTCCCGTTTGAATGCATATCCCGCCTTAATGGCCGCATAAAAACATGAAGGAAAAAGATTGAATAGCACTGGAAGATATGCAGTATCCCACGCGAAGTAGCTTCCCATGATAGTCGAAGACTTCCCCCGACAGTGCCCAACATGTTTTCCGATTCATTTGTAAGCTCTGGTAATATCATGGGATTTCGTATGGTCCCTGGTCCAGTCGCCTTGGATTGTGACATGTGTGATGTTTTAAATTTCTAATGCTGTCCTTTTTTCACATCCGTACTCGTTGCTAGTTGTTCCACATCCTGAAAAAGTATGATAAATTATTAAAGAAGTATAAAAACATTTGGCTGTTTGTACTTTGATGTATAGTGAATCGAGAAATTTGTTGGGAATAAAAACGCTATTCGAACTGATCCGGACATCTCTAAAGCACTGAATAAAAAGTTTTCTGCACAGCAATTAGAAAACGCAGCGAGGAGGATTTTTGTATGGAAGAGAAAATTTCGATTTGCAGTGAACAGAACATTTTTCCCAAACAAGGAATCTCTTTTGCTCCGAACAAACAATTATCTTCGCACTGGACAGAAAAATTGGTTCGCACAAAATAAAGAATTTTCTTTGCCCCGAACAAGAAATTTCCCTCACTCCAAACAATTTTCTTCGCCTTCTACGGAAAAATTGGTCTGCATAGAACAAAAAATTCCCTTTGCCCCGAACAAGAAATTTCTTTCACTCCGGACAGACAATGTTCTTTGCCCTGGACAGAAAAATTGGTCCGCACAAAATAAAGAATTTGCTTTGCCCCGAACAAGAAATTTCCTCCAATCCGCCCAGAAAATTTTCTTCTCACCGAACAGAAAACTTGGTCCGCATAGAATTGAATTTGCCACTTGCCTCTAAAAAGGATCTTTCAGCACTCTGGACAGAAACTTTGCTTAGCAACGAACAAAATATTGATCCGCACAGAATAAAAAAATTTCTTCGCATTGATCCTTTAACAAAAAATTATTTAATATATACGCCAATAAACTGAGTGTTGCACTTACCATGGTTTCACAGAGCAAATTATTTTCGCCATTCATGTAGGTCTGCTCGACGAGTAAAAACTTATGTGTTTAGCTTTTAAAATAACTCAAATCGTAATTAAAAAACTCTTTCGCACGTCCGTCCATAATATAGCGAGGTTATGCAGTCGCCATATTGTCATATCAACTCACTGGACGCATGTTGTTTGTGGTACACGCGTGCAAGTGAGTTGTTTTACGACGCTTTGTGTCGTTCGAGTCGCGTGTACCTACACTAAGTGTGTTGTTCGGGAGAAAATGGGTTGATTCGACATGCTTCATGTGTGTTACATTAAGCGTGTTCTCCGGCAACTCATTAGAAACGTGTTGTTACCAAGAATGGTATAGGGCGTATTGTTTTAACACGGTAAAATAAGTAAAACACGTTGTTTCAACGCGTTACCCAGGTTCTACACACGTTGTAGGCGTGTTGTGTGTTGCTTCAACACACCGACAACACGCCTATTTTTTACAGTGTGTCCCTACACTAAGTGTGTTGTTCGGGAGAAAATGGGTTGATTCAACACGCTTCATGTGTGTTACATTAAGTGTGTTCTCCGACCACTCATTAAAAACGTGTTGTTACCCAGAATGGTATAGAGCGTATTGTTTCAACACGGTAAAATAAGTAAAACACGTTGTTTCAACGCGTTAACCAGGTTCTACACACGTTGTAGGCGTGTTGTGTGTTGCTTCAACACACCGACCACACGCCTATTTTTTACAGTGAGGTCGTCTGCTGCCATCACGCATGGCATTAGTGACTTGTACTATTTACAGGATTTACGAATAGACAAATCCATTGATCTACGATTTATGGCGTTGACGACTTGTCTTAATTAATTAACAAATTGTCATTCGCAAAGGAAGCCTCTCTACTTGCATGAGAAATCTCATAAAAGGTCGTCGTAAAAGGTTGTTCCTCGCCCCTACGTTCCGTCTCGGTGACGGCTATTGTTAATTAAAAAAAAAACGTTATCCGCGAAACGGGACGCACTGCTCGTACTATTAAACTTATAAAAGACCGTCTGCTGCCAATCTCCATGACAGCAGCAACTTTTTCGATTTAGCTGCTTACTGTTTATAATGAGACGGATCGATCGACCTACGATTTATCCCAGTGACGACTTTTTTTCATTAATTAAAAAATTGTTTTTTTCTATTGACTTGCTTATTCTATATAATTGGCCGAATCGATCCCCCTATGTTTCATACCGGTGACGGCATTTGTCGATTAACAAAAATAAATAGTCCTCCGCGAAAAGGGTCGTGCTGGCCGCACAACTAAATTCACAAAAGGTCGTCTGCTGCCAACCTGCACGACAGCAGCTACTTTTTCAATTCAGCTGCTTATTGTTTATAATAAGACGAATCGATTGACCTATGATTTATCCCGGTGATGACTTTTTACAATCAATTAAAAAATTGTTATTCGCGAATCGCGCCTCCTTACTCGCACAAAAAATCTCCAAAAAAGCCTTCTGCTGCTAACACGCATGACAGTAGCGATTTTTTCTATTTACGTGCTTATTCTATATACTTGGCTGAATCGATCTCCTTATGTTTCATCCCGGTAACGGCATTTGTTGATTAACAAAAATAAATAATTCTCCGCGAATCGGGCCGTGCTGGCTGCACGATTATATTCACAAAAGGTCGTCTGCTACAAACCTGCATGACAGCAGCTACTTTTTCAATTCAGCTGCTTATTGTTTATAATAAGACGAATCGATTGACCTATGATTTATCCCGGTAACGACTTTATTAGGTTAAGTAAAAAATTGTTATTCGAAAATGGCGCCTCCTTACTCGCACGAAAAATCTCAAAAAAGGCCGTCTGCTGCTAACACGCATAACAGTAGCGACCTTTTCTATTTACGTGCTTATTCTATATAATTGACCGAATCCATTCCCCTATGTTTCATCCTAGTGACGACATTTGTTGATTAACAAAAATAAATTGTTTTTCGCGAAAAGGGTTGTGCTGGCCGCACGACTAAATTAAAAAAAGTTCGTCTGCTGCCACCCTGCATGACAGCAGCTACTTTTTCAATTCACCTGCTTATTGTTTATAATAAGACGAATCGATTGACCTATGATTTATCCCGGTGACGACTTTTTTAAGTTAATTAAAAAATTGTTATTCGCGAATCGCGCCTCCTTACTCGCACGAAAAATCTCAAAAGAGGGCGTCTGCTGCTAACACGCATGACAGCAGCGACTTTTTCTATTTACGTGCTTATTCTACATAATTGGCCGAATTGATCCTCCTATGTTTCATCCTGGTGACGATATTTGTTGATTAACAAAAATAAATTGTTATTCGCGAGAAGGGTCGTGCTGGCCGCACAATTAATTTCACAAAAGGTCGTCTGCTGCCAACCTGCATGACAGCAGCTACTTTTTCAATTCAGCTGCTTATTGTTTATAATAAGACGAATCGATTGACCTATGATTTGTCCCGGTGACGACTTTTTTAAGTTAATTAAAAAATTGTTATTCGCGTATCGCGCCTCCTTACTCGCACGAAAAATCTCAAAAAGGATCGTCTGCTGCCAACACGCATTACAGTAGCGACTTTTGCTATTTATGTGCTTATTCTATATAATTAGCCGAATCGATCCCCCTATGTTTTATCCCGGTGACGGTTTTTGTTAATTAACACAAATAAATAGTTCTCCGCGAAAAGGGTCGTGCTGGCCGCACGTCTAAATTCACAAATGGTCGTCTGCTGCCACCCTGCATGACAGCAGATACTTTTTCAATTCACCTGCTTATTCTTTATAATAAGACGAATCGATTGACCTGATTTACCCCCGTAACGACTTTTTTAAGTTCATTAAAAAATTGTTATTCGCGAATCGCGCCTCTTTACTCGCACGATAAATCGGAAAAAGGGTCGTCTGCTGCCAACACGCATGACAGTAGCTACACTGTAAAAAATAGGCGTGTTGTCGGTGTGTTGAAGCAACACACAACATGCCTACAACGTGTGTAAAACCTGGTTAACGCGTTAAAACAACGTGTTTTACTTATTTTACCGTGTTGAAATAATACGCCCTATACCATTCTTGGTAACAACACGTTTTTAATG
Organism: Ophion slaviceki; assembly: GCA_944452715.1. Taxonomy (NCBI): domain Eukaryota; kingdom Metazoa; phylum Arthropoda; class Insecta; order Hymenoptera; family Ichneumonidae; genus Ophion; species Ophion slaviceki. Next base: position 49,594,479 of record OX101785.1, on the reverse strand, counting down.
AGTTGCCGGAGAACACGCTTAATGTAACACACATGAAGCGTGTCGAATCAACCCATTTTCTCTCGAACAACACACTTAGTGTAGGTACACGCGACGCGAACGACACAAAGCGTCGTAGAACAACTCACTTGCACGCGTGTACCACAAACAACACGCGTCCAGTGAGTTGATATGACAATATGGCGACTTCATAACCTCGCTATATTATGGACGGACGTGCGAAAGAGTTTTTTAATTACGATTTGAGTTATTTTAAAAGCTAAACACATAAGTTTTAACTCGTCGAGCAGACCTACATGAATGGCGAAAATAATTCCCTCTGTGAAACCATGGTAAGTGCAACACTCAGTTTATTGGCGTATATATTAAATAATTTTTTGGTAAAGGATCAATGCGAAGAAAATTTTTTATTCTGTGCGGATCAATATTTTGTTCGTTGCTAAGCAAAGTTTCTCTCCAGAGTGCTGAAAGATCCTTTTTAGAGGCAAGGGGCAAATACAATTCTATGCGGACCAAGTTTTCTGTTCGGCGAGAAGAAAATTTTCTGGACGGATTGGAGGAAATTTCTTGTTCGAGGCAAAGCAAATTCTTTATTTTGTGCGGACCAATTTTTCGGTCCAGGGCAAAGAAAATTGTCTGTCCGGAGTGAAAGAAATTCCTCGATCGTGGCAAACGAAAT
>OX101785.1:49543800-49588800 GCA_944452715.1 Ophion slaviceki | reverse complement strand
TTATTAATAAAAATAAAAGCAATGATTGTGATGATTCTGGGGTACCTGATTGGACATGCCTGATATGACGGCATCGAGTTCTTCTCTGCTTTTACCTTTCTTTCAGTCATATCGCATCGAATAAAATGACGACGATTTGAGGATGATTTCAGGCGCATTTGTTAATAAACAAAGGTAAAAGCAATGGTTGTGTCGATTCTGGGGGACCCAATTGGACAGGCCTGATATGACGGCACCGAGTTCTTCTCTGCTTTTACCTTTCTTTCTCTCATATCGCATCAAATACACTGACGACGATTTGAAGACGATTACAGGCGCATTTGCTAATAAAAAAAAGATAAAAGCAATAATTGTGCTCATTCTGGGGGACCCGAATGGACATTACTAACATGACGGCATCGAGTTCTTTTCTGCTTTTACCTTTATTTCTGTCATATTGCTTCAAATACAATGACGACGATTTGAGGATGATTTCAGGCGCATTTGTTAATAAAAAAAGGTAAAAGCAATGACTCTGATGAATCTGGGGAACCCGAATGACTATTACTAATATGACGGCATCGAATTCTTCTCTGCTTTTACCTTTGTTTCTGTCATATTGCTTCAAATACATTGACGACAATTTGAGTATGATTTCAGGCGCCTTTGTTAATAAAAAAAGGTAAAAGCAATAATTGTGATGAATCTAGGGGACCCGACTGGGCATTGCTAATATAACGGCATCAAGTTCTTCTCTGCTTTTTCCTTTATTTCTGTCATATTGGATCAAATAAAATGACGACGATTTAAGGATGATTACAGGCGCATTTCTTAACAAACAAAGATAAAAGCAATGATTGTGCAAATTCTGGAAGACCCGAATGGACATTGCTAATATGACGGCATCGAGTTCTTCTCTGCTTTTACCTTTATTTCTGTCGTATCGCATCAAATACAACGTCGAGGATTTGAGGATGATTACAGGCGCATTTGTTAATAAAAAAAAAGATAAAAGCAATAATTGTGCTCATTCTGTGGGACCCGAATGGACATTGCTAATATGACGGCATCAAGTTCTTCTCTGATTTTGCCTTTATTTCTGTCGTATCGCATCAAATACAACGTCGAGGATTTGAGGATGATTACAGGCGCATTTGTTAATAAAAAAAAAGATAAAAGCAATAATTGTGCTCATTCTGTGGGACCCGAATGGACATTGCTAATATGACGGCATCAAGTTCTTCTCTGATTTTGCCTTTATTTCTGTCGTATCGCATCAAATACAATGACGACGATATGAGGATGATTACAGGCGCATTTGTTAATAAAAAAGATAAAAGCAATAATTGTGCTCATTCTGGGGGACCCGAATGGACATTGCTAACATGACGGCATCGAGTTCTTCTCTGCTTTTACCTTTATTTCTGTCATATTGCTTCAAATACAACGACGACGATTTGAGAATGATTTCAGGCGCATTTGTTAATAAAAAAAGGTAAAAGCAATGACTCTGATGAATCTGGGGAACCCGAATGACTATTACTAATATGACGGCATCGAGTTCTTCTCTGCTTTTACCTTTGTTTCTGTCATATTGCTTCAAATACATTGACGACAATTTGAGGATGATTTCAGGCGCATTTGTTAATAAAAAAAGGTAAAAGCAATAATTGTGATGAATCTAGGGGACCCGACTGGGCATTGCTAATATGACGGCATCGAGTTCTTCTCTGCTTTTACCTTTATTTCTGTCGTATCGCATCAAATACAACGACGACAATTTGAGGATGATTTCAGGCGCATTTGTTAATAAAAAAAAGGCAAAAGCAATGATTGTGATGAATCTGGGGGACCCGAATGGATATTACTATTATGACCTCATTGAGTTCTTCTCTGCTTTTACCTTTATTTCTGTCATATTGCTTCAAATACTATGACGACGATTGGAGGATGATTTCAGGCGCATTTGTTAATAAAAAAAAGGTAAAAGCAATAATTGTGCTCATTCTGGGGGACCCGAATGGGCATTGCTAATATGACGGCATCGAGTTCTTCTCAGCTTTTACCTTTATTTCTGTCATATCGTATCAAATACAATAACGACGATTTAAGGGTGATTACGGGCACATTTCTAAATAAACAAAGATAAAAGCAATGATTGTGATGAATCTGGGGGACCCGAATGAACATTGCTAATATGACGGCATCGAGTTCTTCTCTGCTTTTACCGGTATTTCTGTCATATCGCATCAAATACAATAACGAGGATTTAAGGATCATTACGGGCGCATTTATTAATAAACAAAGATAAAAGCAATGATTGTGCCGATTCTGGGGGACCCGAATGGACATTACTAATATGACGGCGTCGAGTTCTTCTCTGCTTTTACCTTTATTTCTGTCATATTGCTTCAAATACAATGACGACAATTTGAGGATGATTTCAGGCGCATTTCAGGTTAATAAAAAAAGGTAAAAGCAATGATTGTGATGAATCTGGGGGAACCGAATGAATATTACTAATATGACGGCATTGAGTTCTTCTCTGCTTTTACCTTTATTTCTGTCATATTGCTTCAAATACAATGACGACGATTTGAGGATGATTTCAGGCGCATTTGTTAATAAAAAAAGGTAAAAGCAATGGTTGTGTCGATTCTGGGGGACCCAATTGGACAGGCCTAATATGACGGCACCCAGTTCTTCTCTGCTTTTACCTTTCTTTCTGTCATATCGCATCAAATACACTGACGACGATTTGAAAACGATTACAGGCGCATTTGTTAATAAAAAAAGATAAAAGCAATAATTGTGCTCATTGTGGGTGACCCGAATGGACATTACTAACATGACGGCATCGAGTTCTTCTCAGCTTTTACCTTTATTTCTGTCATATTGCTTCAAATACAATGACGACGATTTGAAGATGATTCCAGGCGCATTTGTTAATAAAAAAAGGTAAAAGCAATGACTCTGATGAATCTGGGGAACCCGAATGACTATTACTAATATGACGGCATCGAATTCTTCTCTGCTTTTACCTTTGTTTCTGTCATATTGCTTCAAATACATTGACGACAATTTGAGTATGATTTCAGGCGCCTTTGTTAATAAAAAAAGGTAAAAGCAATAATTGTGATGAATCTAGGGGACCCGACTGGGCATTGCTAATATAACGGCATCAAGTTCTTCTCTGCTTTTACCTTTATTTCTGTCATATTGGATCAAATAAAATGACGACGATTTAAGGACGATTACAGGCGCATTTCTGAAGGGGGAAGCCTGCTTTAGAGGCTTCAAAAAATCGATTTTTTTTGCATAAATGTCTTCCCAAACTATCCAAGAATGTGTCCCTAAAATTTCAAAAGCAAATTCAAATTATTTTCGGAGTTACAGAAGAAATAGTGAGCAAGCGTCGAGCGAGTATACGAGCGGCCGGATCGCTCGGAGTGCCCGCGCTCCGCCCCTCGATCTATTGTATGTATTGTACCCATGGTAACTATTGTACGTATCCAAAGGGTTTTTGAAGAGTCTGAAGGGCAACTCTATGGACCAGAAATCGCTGATTAGCATATTATTGCGGTAAGTTCAAGAAAATTACGATTTTTTATATACGAAAACTTTGACGCGCGATTTCTCGGTTTTTCATTTTTACGATTTTTCATAATTGGCGGGAAAGATAGGGAAAAAATTAAACGTCCTATCGAAACAAGACAAAATTCAGTGTATTCGGGATTAAATTCTCTTTTTGTTGAACCTAAAAAACCTTAAGAAAGTTATGATTAACCCACTTTTTGAACAATCTAAAGTGAATTAAAAAAAAATGAATTTTTTTTTAATTTGCGAAAAATTGTTGAATTTCTCACTTTTTGTTGAATTTCCTTGGTTTAACTAGAAGCTATACTATTGAAAATAATTTTATTTTTGGGTTTTTTGTTTCAGATGGAAATTGCGACCTGCATCTTTCCCGCCGCACGACACATGCACACTCGAGGCGCCTCGGCGAAATGTTTGTACCAGGCATAATATGACATATATTTTAATGAAAAAATTTGAGAAGACTGTTGAAATATATAACAATAAAACCTGAAAGTTTCGTTTCAATCGAATATTTCTTTCCTTCCCAAAAAAAATCGATTTTTTGAAGCCTCTAAAGCAGGCTTCCCCCTTAACAAACAAAGATAAAAGCAATGATTGTGCAAATTCTGGAAGACCCGAATGGGCATTGCTAATATGACGGCATCGAGTTCTTCTCTGCTTTTACCTTTATTTCTGTCGTATCGCATCAAATACAATGTCGAGGATTTGAGGATGATTACAGGCGCATTTGTTAATAAAAAAAGATAAAAGCAATAATTGTGCTCATTCTGTGGGACCCGAATGGACATTGCTAATATGACGGCATCAAGTTCTTCTCTGATTTTGCCTTTATTTCTGTCGTATCGCATCAAATGCAATGACGACGATTTGAGGATGATTACAGGCGCATTTGTTAATAAAAAAGATAAAAGCAATAATTGTGCTCATTCTGGGGGACCCGAATGGACATTGCTAACATGACGGCATCGAGTTCTTCTCTGCTTTTACCTTTCTTTCTGTCATATCGCATCAAATACACTGACGACGATTTGAAGACGATTTTACAGGCGCATTTGTTAATAAAAAAAGATAAAAACAATAATTGTGCTCATTCTGGGGGACCCGAATGGACATTACTAATATGACAGCATCGAGTTCTTCTCTGTGTTTACCTTTCTTTCTGTCATATTGCTTCAAATACATTGACGACAATTTGAGGATGATTTCAGGCGCATTGGTTAATAAAAAAAGGTAAAAGCAATAATTGTGATGAATCTAGGGGACCCGACTGGGCATTGCTAATATGACGGCATCGAGTTCTTCTCTGCTTTTACCTTTGTTTCTGTCATATTGCTTCAAATACAATGACGACGATTTGATGATGATTTCAGGCGCATTTGTTAATAAAAAAAGGTAAAAGCAATAATTGTGATGAATCTAGGGGACCCGACTGGGCATTGCTAATATGACGGCATCGAGTTCTTCTCTGCTTTTACCTTTATTTCTGTCATATCGCATCGAATAAAATGACGAAGATTTGGGGATGATAACAGGCGCATTTGTTAATAAACAAAGGTAAAAGCAATGGTTGTGTCGATTCTGGGGGACCCAATTGGACAGACCCGATATGACGGCACCGAGTTCTTCTCTGCTTTTACCTTTCTTTCTGTCATATCGCATCAAATACACCGACGACGATTTGAAGAGGATTACAGGCGCATTTGTTAATAAAAAAAGATAAAAGCAATAATTGTGCTCATTCTGGGGGACCCGAATCGACATTGCTAGTATGACGTCATGGTATTTGAAGCAATATGACAGAAATAAAGGTAAAGGCAGAGAAGAACTCAATGAGGTCCTAATAGTAATATCCATTCAGGTCCCCCAGATTCATCACAATCATTGCTTTTGCCTTTTTTTATTAACAAATGCGCCTGAAATCATCCTCAAACTGTCGTCGTTGTATTTGATGCGATACGACAGAAATAAAGGTAAAAGCAGAGAAGAACTCGATGCCGTCATATTAGCAATGCCCAGTCCGGTCCCCTAGATTCATCACAATTATTGCTTTTACCTTTTTTTATTAACAAATGCGCCTGAAATCATCCTCAAATTGTCGTCAATGTATTTGAAGCAATATGACAGAAACAAAGGTAAAAGCAGAGAAGAACTCGATGCCGTCATATTAGTAATAGTCATTCGGGTTCCCTAGATTCATCACAATTATTGCTTTTACCTTTTTTTATTAACAAATGCGCCTGAAATCATCCTCAAATTGTCGTCAATGTATTTGAAGCAATATGACAGAAACAAAGGTAAAAGCAGAGAAGAACTCGATGCCGTCATATTAGTAATAGTCATTCGGGTTCCCCAGATTCATCAGAGTCATTGCTTTTACCTTTTTTTATTAACAAATGCGCCTGAAATCATCCTCAAATCGTCGTCAGTGTATTTGATGCGATACGACAGAAATAAAGGTAAAAGCAGAGAAGAACTCGATGCCGTCATATTAGCAATGCCCAGTCGGGTCCCCTAGATTCATCACAATTATTGCTTTTACCTTTTTTTATTAACAAATGCGCCTGAAATCATCCTCAAATTGTCGTCAATGTATTTGAAGTAATATGACAGAAACAAAGGTAAAAGCACAGAAGAACTCGATGCCGTCATATTAGTAATAGTCATTCGGGTTCCCCAGATTCATCAGAGTCATTGCTTTTACCTTTTTTTATTAACAAATGCGCCTGAAATCATTCTCAAATCGTCGTCATTGTATTTGAAGCAATATGACAGAAATAAAGGTAAAAGCAGAGAAGAACTCGATGCCGTCATGTTAGTAATGTCCATTCGGGTCCCCCAGAATGAGCACAATTATTGCTTTTATCTTTTTTTATTAACAAATGCGCCTGAAATCATCCTCAAATCGTCGTCAGTGTATTTGATGCGATATGACAGAAAGAAAGGTAAAAGCAGAGAAGAACTCGATGCCGTCATGTTAGTAATATCCATTCGGGTCCCCCAGAATGAGCACAATTATTGCTTTTATCTTTTTTTATTAACAAATGCGCCTGTAATCGTCTTCAAATCGTCGTCAGTGTATTTGATGCGATATGACAGAAAGAAAGGTAAAAGCAGAGAAGAACTCGATGCCGTCATGTTAGCAATGTCCATTCGGGTCCCCCAGAATGAGCACAATTATTGCTTTTATCTTTTTTATTAACAAATGCGCCTGTAATCATCCTCAAATCGTCGTCATTGCATTTGATGCGATACGACAGAAATAAAGGCAAAATCAGAGAAGAACTTGATGCCGTCATATTAGCAATGTCCATTCGGGTCCCACAGAATGAGCACAATTATTGCTTTTATCTTTTTTTATTAACAAATGCGCCTGTAATCATCCTCAAATCCTCGACGTTGTATTTGATGCGATACGACAGAAATAAAGGTAAAAGCAGAGAAGAACTCGATGCCGTCATATTAGCAATGTCCATTCGGGTCTTCCAGAATTTGCACAATCATTGCTTTTATCTTTGTTTGTTAAGAAATGCGCCTGTAATCGTCCTTAAATCGTCGTCATTTTATTTGATCCAATATGACAGAAGAAAAGGTAGAAGCAGAGAAGAACTTGATGCCGTTATATTAGCAATGCCCAGTCGGGTCCCCTAGATTCATCACAATTATTGCTTTTACCTTTTTTTATTAACAAAGGCGCCTGAAATCATACTCAAATTGTCGTCAATGTATTTGAAGCAATATGACAGAAACAAAGGTAAAAGCAGAGAAGAATTCGATGCCGTCATATTAGTAATAGTCATTCGGGTTCCCCAGATTCATCAGAGTCATTGCTTTTACCTTTTTTTTATTAACAAATGCGCCTGGAATCATCCTCAAATCGTCGTCATTGTATTTGAAGCAATATGACAGAAATAAAGGTAAAAGCTGAGAAGAACTCGATGCCGTCATGTTAGTAATGTCCATTCGGGTCACCCACAATGAGCACAATTATTGCTTTTATCTTTTTTTATTAACAAATGCGCCTGTAATCGTTTTCAAATCGTCGTCAGTGTATTTGATGCGATATGACAGAAAGAAAGATAAAAGCAGAGAAGAACTCGGTGCCGTCATATCAGGCCTGTCCAATTGGGTCCCCCAGAATCGACACAATCATTGCTTTTACCTTTTTTTATTAACAAATGCGCCTGAAATCATCCTCAAATCGTCGTCATTGTATTTGAAGCAATATGACAGAAATAAAGGTAAAAGCAGAGAAGAACTCGATGCCGTCATGTTAGTAATGTCCATTCGGGACCCCCAGAATGAGCACAATTATTGCTTTTATCTTTTTTTATTAACAAATGCGCCTGTAATCGTCTTCAAATCGTCGTCAGTGTATTTGATGTGATATGACAGAAAGAAAGGTAAAAGCAGAGAAGAACTCGATGCCGTCATATCAGGCCTGTCCAATTGGATCCCCCAGAATCGACACAACCATTGCTTTTACCTTTGTCTATTAACAAATGCGCCTGTTATCATCCCCAAATCTTCGTCATTTTATTCGATGCAGTATGACTGAAAAAAAGGTAAAAGCAGAGAAGAACTCGATGCCGTCATATTAGCAATGCCCATTCGGGTCCCCCAGATTCATCACAATCACTGCTTTTACCTTTTTCTATTAACAAATGCGCCTGAAATCATCCTCAAATCGTCGTCATAGTATTTGAAGCAATATGACAGAAATAAAGGTAAAAGCAGAGAAGAACTCAATGCCGTCATATTAGTAATATCCATTAGGGTCCCCCAGATTAATCACAATCATTGCTTTTACCTTTTTTATTAACAAATGCGCGTGAAATCATCCTCAAATCGTCGTCATAGTATTTAAAGCAATATGACAGAAATAAAGGAAAAAGCAGAGAAGAACTCAATGCCGTCATATTAGTAATATTCATTCGGTTCCCCCAGATTCATCACAACCATTGCTTTTACCTTTTTTTATTAACAAATGCGCCTGAAATCATCCTCAAATTGTCGTCATTGTATTTGAAGCAATATGACAGAAATAAAGGTAAAAGCAGAGAAGAACTCGACGCCGTCATATTAGTAATGTCCATTCGGGTCCCCCAGAATCGGCACAATCATTGCTTTTATCTTTGTTTATTAATAAATGCGCCCGTAATGATCCTTAAATCCCCGTTATTGTATTTGATGCGATATGACAGAAATACAGGTAAAAGCAGAGAAGAACTCGATGCCGTCATATTAGCAATGTTCATTCGGGTCCCCCAGATTCATCACAATCATTGCTTTTATCTTTGTTTATTTAGAAATGGGCCCGTAATCACCCTTAAATCGTCGTTATTGTATTTGATACGATATGACAGAAATAAAGGTAAAAGCAGAGAAGAACTCGATGCCGTCATATTAGCAATGCCCATTCGGGTCCCCCAGAATGAGCACAATTATTGCTTTTACCTTTTTTTATTAACAAATGCGTCTGAAATCATCCTCCAATCGTCGTCATAGTATTTGAAGCAATATGACAGAAATAAAGGTAAAAGCAGAGAAGAACTCGAGGAGGTCATAATAGTAATATCCATTCGGGTCCCCCAGATTCATCACAATCATTGCTTTTGCCTTTTTTTTATTAACAAATGCGCCTGAAATCATCCTCAAATTGTCGTCGTTGTATTTGATGCGATACGACAGAAATAAAGGTAAAAGCAGAGAAGAACTCGATGCCGTCATATTAGCAATGCCCAGTCGGGTCCCCTAGATTCATCACAATTATTGCTTTTACCTTTTTTTATTAACAAATGCGCCTGAAATCATCCTCAAATTGTCGTCAATGTATTTGAAGCAATATGACAGAAACAAAGGTAAAAGCAGAGAAGAACTCGATGCCGTCATATTAGTAATAGTCATTCGGGTTCCCCAGATTCATCAGAGTCATTGCTTTTACCTTTTTTTATTAACAAATGCGCCTGAAATCATTCTCAAATCGTCGTCATTGTATTTGAAGCAATATGACAGAAATAAAGGTAAAAGCAGAGAAGAACTCGATGCCGTCATGTTAGTAATGTCCATTCGGGTCCCCCAGAATGAGCACAATTATTGCTTTTATCTTTTTTTATTAACAAATGCGCCTGAAATCATCCTCAAATCGTCGTCAGTGTATTTGATGCGATATGACAGAAAGAAAGGTAAAAGCAGAGAAGAACTCGATGCCGTCATGTTAGTAATGTCCATTCGGGTCCCCCAGAATGAGCACAATTATTGCTTTTATCTTTTTTATTAACAAATGCGCCTGTAATCGTCTTCAAATCGTCGTCAGTGTATTTGATGCGATATGATAGAAAGAAAGGTAAAAGCAGAGAAGAACTCGATGCCGTCATGTTAGCAATGTCCATTCGGGTCCCCCAGAATGAGCACAATTATTGTTTTTATCTTTTTTATTAACAAATGCGCCTGTAATCATCCTCAAATCGTCGTCATTGTATTTGATGCAATACGACAGAAATAAAGGCAAAATCAGAGAAGAACTTGATGCCGTCATATTAGCAATGTCCATCGGGTCCCACAGAATGAGCACAATTATTGCTTTTATCTTTTTTTTATTAACAAATGCGCCTGTAATCATCCTCAAATCCTCGACGTTGTATTTGATGCGATACGACAGAAATAAAGGTAAAAGCAGAGAAGAACTCGATTCCGTCATATTAGCAATGTCCATTCGGGTCTTCCAGAATTTGCACAATCATTGCTTTTATCTTTGTTTGTTAAGAAATGCGCCTGTAATCATCCTTAAATCGTCGTCATTTTATTTGATCCAATATGACAGAAATAAAGGAAAAAGCAGAGAAGAACTTGATGCCGTTATATTAGCAATGCCCAGTCGGGTCCCCTAGATTCATCACAATTATTGCTTTTACCTTTTTTTATTAACAAAGGCGCCTGAAATCATACTCAAATTGTCGTCAATGTATTTGAAGCAATATGACAGAAACAAAGGTAAAAGCAGAGAAGAATTCGATGCCGTCATATTAGTAATAGTCATTCGGGTTTCCCAGATTCATCAGAATCATTGCTTTTACCTTTTTTTATTAACAAATGCGCCTGAAATCATCCTCAAATCGTCGTCATTGTATTTGAGGCAATATGACAGAAATAAAGGTAAAAGCAGAAAAGAACTCGATGCCGTCATGTTAGTAATGTCCATTCGGGTCCCCCAGAATGAGCACAATTATTGCTTTTATCTTTTTTTATTAGCAAATGCGCCTGTAATCGTCTTCAAATCGTCGTCAGTGTATTTGATGCGATATGAGAGAAAGAAAGGTAAAAGCAGAGAAGAACTCGGTGCCGTCATATCAGGCCTGTCCAATTGGGTCCCCCAGAATCGACACAACCATTGCTTTTACCTTTGTTTATTAACAAATGCGCCTGAAATCATCCTCAAATCGTCGTCATTTTATTCGATGCGATATGACTGAAAGAAAGGTAAAAGCAGAGAAGAACTCGATGCCGTCATATCAGGCATGTCCAATCAGGTACCCCAGAATCATCACAATCATTGCTTTTATTTTTATTAATAAATGCGCTTATAATCGTCGTCAATGTGGCGTATCGAATTCCCCAGAACCACCATCACCATTGGTTTTACCTTTGTCAATCAACAAATGCGCTTGAAACCGTCCACGGAGCGTCTCGATACCCTTTGACGCAAAATAACCGAAAGTAAGGTAAAAGCGAACATAAGCTCGGGACAGTCATTTCGGGGATTTCCGAACCCACCCCCCAGAACCATAATCATCATTATGGAATAACTGGTTTACGCCTTCAGAACCATCGCAGACATGTATTACTTATTTATTGCGTAGATAGTAATCGAATCTGCGCTCCAGGTAGAGGCACGGTCAACTTGTCTGAAAAAAATACCAAACTTGTTTTTGTTCCGATGTTCGGTATTTTTCAATTAATCATTAAAAACACCTTTTTCCAGTACGTAGTTGTGTTTTCATTTACGTCTTGTGAACGCAAAAAAGACAAAGACACGTACTGTAGATTTTCATTCGCATCGAAATGTTAAATAACTCCAGAGATAATCGCTCGCCGTCTCGAATCATGATTTTGCAAATCCAAAATGGTAAACAATCATGGCCGGCGATATCACGTAATATCAAATCACGCGCCAAACAGTGCATTTCGGCAAACCTTCAACGCGCGTGCTCCCCATTTGCCCAAGATGTCAGAAATTAATAGCAGACGATTGATGAAACGTCAAATCACGCGTCAAATTTGGCCTTTCGACGACAGTTCGACGTGTGTGCGCTAAATCTGCATATCCAAGATGGTATCAGCTGACAATATCAGCTGACTAATCCGAAACGTCAAATAACGCGTTTTGACGTTTGACGATGCGTTCGGACCGAATCGCGTAGCGTGCTCTCCGAACCCGAGTTCAGAGCGCGCTCGAAACGTGGCAAATGTCCACATTACGCACACGCGCGTGTGCACTCGTGCATCCTCATGCACGCACACGCTCACACAATGCTCGCAGTAATGAATGTGGGAAAAATAATACGCGTAATGGGAAAAAGTCTGTAAATTTTCCCTAATCTGTGTTAAAGTTTTTTTTTCAAAATGATGTGTCCAAGAGCTGGAAACGAATTCCAAATTATTCAAAATATTATTTGCAGTACATGGAATTTTCGAACTTTTTCGAAATTGACCATATTCTCTGCAATGGACTCGGATGGGTACAAATTCAGATCCCTTAGCTCATTCGCGGGTCAAAGGATTCTCAACCACCTTCGTGTGACAGCCGAACATTCGGAAGTTGCAGCTGTAACGTACCAAGCTAGGACATCCCATAGCACGATCGCGTCTGACTTAAATCGCTTGTTTCACGCAAATTGCCACTTTACGGCGTATTTTTAACAATTTTTTCCATCATGATGGCGGGCGCAAATCAAGTTTTCCGGAGTGCGTTGTATGCGGAATTTAAAAAACTTCAATCTCATGTGCTCGGAATGTATTTTGCGTTTTTTTTCGCAATGCCTTATTTCTTCTGGCGTACATTTTTCAAGACAAAAATCTGCCGTATTTTTTTTCGAAAAAGGCTCGAAAAACCATTCAAAATCATATTTTTTTCAGACCCAAAATCTTCGCGCAAGGCCCTCAAACAAAGCATGGCCACATTAAAATTGTCACCCTGTATATACACATTTACAGGCGAGTGATAAAGGCATTTCACATTTTATGTGTGTGCGCGCGCGCAAACACACACACACACGCGCATGCATGCTCATAATATGTGAAATGTCTTCATGACTCTTCTCGTTCAATGTAAGCATGTATTCCGTTTCTTGATGAAGAAAACCGCAAGCAGCCGATAGCACAATGGTTAGCGTACGTACATTAGGTATAGAAGTAACTAGGTTAGGTAGGTTCGAGACTAGGTAATGACAATAAAATTTCTTCGCAGGAATTGATTTCAGGACGACTGGAAATCATCAATTATTGTAGTACACCATCGGAATAAACCACCAGTAACGGAGAAACTTTTTTTTTTAATTTTCGAACGTATGCCTACGTGACGTCTTGTACATTATTCCCAAGCGTCCACAAGTACACATAAAAAGTGTGTTGATTTAGCCATCAAAACATTTTGAACATGTTGAAATTGGCGACAAGCGTTTACACGCCTAAAGTGTATCGAAACAACACGCTTTGAACTTGCTAAAACACACTTGAAGCGTATTGAAAGAACACGCGTAAAATGTGTCGTTACGACATCAACACACGCATTACCGTGTTGAAAAGAGCGACAAGATTACACACGCAAAACGTGTTAAAACAACGCGCTTGTTTTTACAGTGTACTTTTTCTTTGCACCTGCTTATTGTTTATAATAAGACGAATCGATTGACGCGCCTCCTTACTCGCACGAAAAATCTCAAAAAAGGCCGTCTGCTGCTAACACGCATGACAGTAGCGACTTTTTCTATTTACATGTCTATTCTGCATAATTGGCCGAATCCATCCTCCAATGTTTCGTCCTGGTGACGACATTTGTTGATTAACAAAAATAAATTGTTATTCGCGAAAAGGGTCGTGCTGGCCGCACAATTAAATTCACAAAAGGTCGTCTGCTGCCAACCTGCATGACAGCAGCTACTTTTTCAATTCAGCTGCTTATTGTTTATAATAAGACGAATCGATTGACCTATGATTTATCCCGGTGACGACTTTTTTAAGTTAATTAAACAATTGTTATTCGCGAATCGTGCCTCCTTACTTGCACGAAAAATCTCAAAAAGGATTGTCTGCTGCCAACACGCATTACAGTAGCGACTTTTGCTATTTATGTGCTTATTCTATGTAATTAGCCGAATCGATCCCCCTATGTTTTGTCCCGGTGACGGCTTTTGTTCATTAACAAAAATAAATAGTTCTCCGTGAAAAGGGTCGTGCTGGCCGCACGACTAAATTTACAAAAGGTCGTCTGCTGTCAACCTGCATGACAGCAGCTACTTTTTTAATTCAGCTGCTTATTGTTGATAATAAGACGAATCGATTGACCCATGATTTATCCCGGTGACGACTTTTTAAAATTAATAAAAAAATTGTTATTCACGAATCGCGTCTCCTTACTCGCACCAAAAATCTCAAAAAGGGTCGTCTGCTGCCAACACGCATGACAGTAGCGACTTTTGCTATTTTGGGGGTATTCATAAAACACGTGACGCAGTGAGGGGTGAGGGGGAGTTAGGCAAATCGTCACACTTCGTCACAGGGGGGGGCGGGAGGGGGGTCGAGAAAAAGTCACGAGACGCTATAAGCATATTAAATCTGGAGGGTGATACTGAGACGCTGAAAATTATCTGTGCCGCCCACCCAAAGTTCCGACTACGAGGAAATCGCAACTTCTCTGATATCGATTTAGACTCACCTGAAGCATCCTCGGGAACACATTGCATTCTAGGTGCATCGTGATAAAATATTATCGAATTATTTATTATTGATGTTACATAACATAAAGAATATATGTCTTACTACGGGGGTCGTCCATTAATCACGTGAGGTTTTTTAGGCCACTTTAAGAGCCTCCCTCGCCCATGGAGATTGTAGTGAGGTTCTTGGCTACACCCCCTCCCCCCCCCCAACAACACGTGTATTTTTTTAATAAGAAATGTCAGACAGAAGTGTCAGAGAGTGCGATATCGCATTATGAAAAACGAAATAATAGTACAGTCGTACTGTCGCCGAAAAACCCCGTAATCGGAAAAAATTAGAAGAAGGCCGGTTAGATATTAGAAGAAGAAACTACAACCCCTACGAGGTCGCCGCCGTGAGACAAAATGTTCAAAAAAATCCGGGCTTTGTTTTTGTCCACAGCGTCAAAGTCAGGGAAGCTCATTTTGGGGGTGAAAATGTGGGCTGAAATTTTGAAAGATCAGTTTTCATTCAATAACTCTTTGGGAAAAATTCGTATTAGGAGTACAACTTTGCAGTGACTGTTTTACTTAGAGAGCCACTGCGGCGGAAGTAGTGGCCCTAGCTCAATAAAAAAAGTGGCATTTTAAACTAGAGGCTCTGCCAATGTAAACAATTTAAAAAAGCTAACGGATACGTGTATGCATTATAAAGTTATAGGCACTCAAACATGGCAACCTACCAATCGAAATCTCAGCATTTGCGGGAGGTTATGATTTACTTCTTGAACACCAAGAAATCTGCGGCTGAGGCACACCGTTTGCTTGTAGATGCTTACGGGGAGGATTCTATTAGTGAGAAAACGTGTCGGCGGTGGTTTCAACGCTTCAAAAGTGGAGATTTTGAGGTCGAGAACAAGCATGGTGGCGGAAGGCAGAAAGTTTTTGAAGACGGGCTGACAGCTGGGCGTTGTGTACTATGAGCTGCTCAAACCATCCGAAACCATCACAGGGGAACTCTACCGACATCAGTTGATGCGCTTGAGTAAGGCACTCAAAGAGAAACAGCCACAATTCAACGAAAGACATGACAAGGTGATACTGCAGCATGACAATGCCCGACCCCATGTTGCAAATGTCGTGAAAAAGTACTTGGAAACGCTGAAATGGGAGGTTTTATCCCACCTGCCGTACTCTCCAGACATTGCCCCTTCCGACTATCACTTGTTCCGGTCAATGGCACACGATTTGGCTGACCAGCACTTCGGTACTTACGAAGAAGTCAAAAATTGGGTCGATTCCTGGATTGCTTCCAAGGACCAAGACTTTTATCGACGCGGGATTCGAACGCTACCTGAAAGATGGGCCGAGGTCGTAGCTAGCGACGGGCAGTACTTTGATTAAAAAATATGTAGCCACTTTTTTATAATAAAGCCTTAAACTTTTGAAAAACACGGTCACTTCAAAGTTGTACTCCTTATACAATTTTTGTTTAAATGGAAATCTTGTAGCCCTTGAAAAGACGCGTCGATCGAGTATTTGATCATTCCTCTCCGATAATATCTCCACCTCTAAAAAAATTGTTGAAATATTTTTTAAAAATCGTTTATTGTATAACTAAAAAACAACTGAATTTTCGACTATGGTTGAAATTTATGAAATGTAGAAAATAATCTTCTTTATATTTTCGTCCCTCCCTTTCGTTCCACCCTTGAATTTTGCTTTTTCCAACGCCTCTCGGGGGTTGAAAATTCAAAAAGAAATTCTGGGAAAACTATTGACCGTATGAATTCACCGCCGTGAAACGATTTGTATCCTGAACCTTCCGCTACATTTTTTCCACACCGCCAAACTCGTATCTCTTTATTTTCGACTTCTAAAAGTGGGGGAACGGACCAAAAATCAGTATTTTGCGAATAACTGTTCGAGAAATTTGTTTCGAACTCCATTCAAATGAAAAAGTTGTAGCTCTCGAAAATACGCGTCGATTGGGTATAAAATCATTTCTTAACTTCAAAAGTACCTCCCCTCCATAACTAATGACGAAATGCTCTGAAAGTTTTGTTTTCGTGACTGCTCAAAGTTAATTTTACCGATGCCGTTTGAATGCACGAAATGTAGGGATTGATATTTTTTACATTTTCGTTCATATAAATAACCCTCGAAATTTGCCACATTTTCATCCGTTAACGAAAATAAAAATATTTTTATCTTTTGCCGGAAAAGTTTTGACTGTATGAACATTTTTTTGTCCCACGGCGCCGAGCTCCTAGGATTTCAGTTTAGTAGGGATGTGCGGGTACCCGATTCACTCGGGTACCTGTGTGTGTGTGTTTGTGTGTGTGTGTGTGTGCGTGCGTGCGTGCGTGCGTGCGTGCGTGCGTGCGTGCGTGCGTGCGTGCGTGCGTGCGTGCGTGCGTGCGTGCGTGTGTGTGTGTGTGTGTGTGTGTGTGTGTGTGTGTGTGTGTGTGTGTGTGTGTGTGTGTGTGTGTGTGTGTGTGTGTGTGTGTGAACGTGCGAGTGTGTGTGTGTCTGTTAGGATGGAGTGAAAAACGGTAACTTTTGGCGGATCGTATTGTAATAGCGCGGGAAAGTTGCGTTTTGGCATCACTAAAAAGTTTCCGAAAGGAAAAAAATGCACAATAAATATCTTCTGTTCCGGCGAACGCCTTAAAGTTTTGATTTTTTAAACGTGGGTTTTAAATGGAGAATAAACCCAAAAAGGCCAAGATTCAACGCCTCGCGTTTATTCGAAGCGAGAAGTGTTCTTCAAACGCTTTACCTGGAAAAAAAATTAAAAAATGACAAAAAATTAAATTAAGAAGAATGAATCGCTGATATTACCAGTTAGCACTAGTAAGAATTAATGAAAATTCGACGAAGAATCTTGCTTTTATTCAGTTTTTTGACATTCAAATATCTCGATATTTCCTGAAATGCGAGTGTTTTAAAAGAAGTTTGCCGGAAAAAATTGTGAATATATATATATATATATATATATATATATATATAACAAAAATACTAAAATTATGAAATAAATTATTTGTATTCCTTATGAAGTCCAACCTATCGACGAAGGGTAGAGAACATAAAGCTGGAGTGTATTTCGTTCGTTTTGGTACGTTTCCGTGGCGCTATTTATACTATGAAACAAAATTTTGTTCCGGCAACACGACTTATCGAGTACCCGAAGAAAGTCGGGTACCTGAAAAACTCGGGTACCCGATCGGGTCATAGTCTAATTACCCGACCCGACCCGACCCGACCAATTCTGCTACCCGCACACTCCTACAGTTTAGCATCAACCCACCCCCATCCCCCGTCATCGCCTAAAAAAACCTACGCCCCAATTTAAGGCAACCTTGGATTTAGCGCCTCCGGAACCTACAAAATTACCTGTCAAAAACCTAGCCTTTTTTAAATTTTTTCTGATCACAATAAACAGCACGACTGTACTGAGTATATTGTCAGTATATTTAAATAGCATTGTCCGCGCAATAACACAAAAAAATACACGTGATGTGTCACAACACCCCCCGCCCCCCTCCACCCCCTACCCCTAGCGTGATCAATCGTGATGTTATCCACCCCCTCCCCATTTGAGCCTTACGTGATTACGGGGTTAGGAAACTCTAGGGGCCGAAAAAATAGACTTTTTGGGAATTTTTTTTCTGCAGAAAAACTACAAAATAAATCGAGATTACAAAACAGGGTGTTTATCATACATATCAGTGACTGTATACAATGATTTTTTTGAAGCGATTAATTTACGTGTAACGTTTATCTCAAAACTGCATTTTTTAAGTTAGCCGGAATCATAACTCAGACAATTTTCAACCGATTCACTTGAAATGTTGAATATATCTTGAAAAATTCATTGTTTATGGAAGTACGTAGGGTTTTTTTATATTGCATAGTTCATTTGTTATTAACAATTATCGGACGAAATTTTTCACTTTCCAAAAACTAGCCTAAAAAATCGTCAGTTAATTCTTAATAACAAATGAACTATGCAATATAAAAAAAATCCTACGTACTTTCATAAACAATATATTTTTCAAGATATATTCAACTGAAGAAATATTCAAATTGTCTGAGTTATGTTTCCGGCCAACTTAAAAAATGCAGTTTTGAGATAAACGCTGCACAGCCGCCATTTTGAAATGAATCGCTTCAAAAAAATTATTGTAAACAGTCACTGATATGTATGATAACCACCCTCTTTTGTAATCTCGATTTAATTTGTATCTTTTCTGAAAAAAAAATCCCCAAAAAGCCGATTTTTTCGGCCTCTAGAGTGGCCTAAGGCCTTAATGGACGACCCCACTTATAAATTGTGCGTTTCTATATATTACATATATATTTACCTAAAGTAAACAACATAAATTGTTCGTTCTGAAATAGCGTATTAAAATGGTTGTAGTATTTTACTTGCTTCTTTTTGTTCAAAGAAAAACGAGAGAAGAAGGGGGGGCGGGCTCCATGTCACGTAATTTTCAGGAGCGACAGGGGGGCACCGGCATCCGTCACGAAATGTCACAGAGGGGGGAGGGGGGTCGAATATTGATAAAATTTGCGTCACGTGTTTTATGAATGGCCCTTTATGTGCTTATTCTATATAATTAGCTAAATCGATCCCCCTATGTTTCGTTTCGGTGACGACTTTTGTTAATTGACTATTGGCTGTTAAGAACAGGTATGTTCGATTAAAGTATCCATTTCTTAACTATTACCAAATCTTTATTTGTAACAATTCGGAGGCTCAAATGAATGATTCATTAACTGTAAGAAGAAATTCATTTCACCATATCCACCTTTACCTTTTGTTAATAGTAAACAAATCATGATACATAGAAATATATTGTTTTTTCAGTGTAGAGGTGATTCAGATAGTGATACAAGGCATCGAGATTATTCTTTTGGACGTCGCTTTTCGAGCCACCCTGTATGATTATAATATGTGTGTGTGTGTGAGTGCTTCTGCGCGCGCGCGCGCGCGTGTGTGTGTGTGTGTGCTCGTGTGTATTGGTTGCGAGAACTTCGTCCTGTTTAGAGCTCATTTCTTCGTATCTTTCGTCCAACATTCGTCTCGACAATATCCATCAAGCAACGTCCGGTCTCATTTCATCCTAGCAGAAATGGCTGCGACGTACGAATATTTTGAGATATTTTTTTCACTACCCCTAGCGCTGGCGTCTCCGGCGGCTCACGTAATTCGGAAAAATGGCTGCTTGTGTAAACTTTGTATGGGGTCTTCCATAAATGAACAATTTTGGTGGTGCAAGTGATTTCTTTCCGCGTATTGACTGCGGCTAAATTTCTTGGACTTCGATAACATTTTTGGTCCACATCGTGATGGAACTTGAACCTTTGGAGTTGAATTTCTCATCGAACGCAACGACACAAAAAGCCTAGTACCTTTTAACATCGATCGATCGATCGTTGAAACGCTCTCCAGTATCCACGCGCTTCTTTACGTACAAACCGACGCGACGTCCGCTCGATTTCTCGTGTCTGCGTTCACCGATGCGTTTAATTCTTCCTTCATCTCAGTGAAGCACCCGCTCGATGTGGCGAGCCGTGTGAATTTGACGTTCGCGCACGAAAATAATGCCTCGTTGTGCAAAAATTACCGATGAGAAATGTCACGTTGAAAATGATGAAAGTTGCGGAGCAAAGCAAGCGCTCGCGAACGGTATGCCGGATAAGAGTCTTTACCCATCTGTTGTAGGGAGGAGCACATATGAATTTCACGGAAATGTCAAATGTGGTCTGTGCGACGTGAACTCGACGAAAGAAATGATTAACGTTCTCGTATATCGCCCACATGGTGGAGTGAGACGCCCCACCCCCCTTCCCGACACATCCATCGAGTTCTCGGTGAAGAAAAGTAGGAGAAAAAAAATGAAAAAGAAATAATAGAACAACAAATGCTCCATTTCCTCGTCCGTTGGCGCGTTGCTGTTCAATTTCTCGCTTCAGCCGCTTCTTGTGCTAATTGGCCACATTTTACACAAGCATGCGATATACAGACATCGCATGCGCATATCTCATACCGAAGATATTCGTCGATGTGCTTTATAATCTCGTACAATTCTCGATATGTGGGATAAAAGTTAAGAAATACTGTACCTGCGAGTTTAATTTCGCGTAATTATAGTATTATATTATTAATAATTAAGTAATTCATTACATTTTCATTCACTTATATAGGGGGTTACGGCAGCCCCGGATCTACGATTTTTCCGAGCCGGGGCAAAAACTTGACACTGCCGCCCCTCCCCTCCAGCATTTGAGATTAAGGGGGAAGATCTCTTTAGACGCCCGAAAATAAGTCATATTTCATGATTTTTTAAAAAATGTGATAAGATAATTGCATCATTTTACAATTTTGACATTATCTTATTACAACCCGCGTAGAAATTATGATGGGGCCCAAATCAGGGCTGATCTGGTTGCCTGATCAGGCCTCTATCAGGTTGCCTGATCAGAAAGAAATGCATATAATATTTCAAAAAACCAAAATGGAATGAACCACTTAATTTAGAGTTCCACTACAATGATTTTGTATGATAATTCGTCATTCCCTGGCCTGCGGAAACGTTTTTGTTCGAAGAATATATTTCGCCGATATGGGAATCGAACCTCGTACCTTCCTACCCAAAGCTAGGCACGCTGCCCCTATGCTACCGAGTGCTTGTAGGCCCTACTATGGCTTTCCCTGATGAGGCCATAAATAGGCTTGCCCTATAACTGCCTCAGCAGTCGATAGATGCACATAACCTCTTATTTCCCACATGGAAACTTCGATTTTACAGCATCGTAGCTTCAGAGTTTCGATGCATTCCTGAATTCTATCTAAAAAAAGGTGCTATGGACTGTCACGACAAAAAAAGTTATGCAACTCGGATGCGTGTTAGAAGATTTCGGCAGCTTTGTAAGGCGAAGAGAGAGAGGAATTATATATATATATATATATATATATATATATATATATATATATATATATATATATATATATATATACACACACACACACATACAAGGTTAAGTTTCAAAAATCTATAGCATGTTATTCGATAAACCTTTTCAATTGTCACAATGATATTGACTAATTGATATACTTTATGTGATACAACAAATAATTATAGGAATTCATTTTGTCTCTTATGCCATATCTGGGACCAAGATGTTATAAGCACTCGGTAGCATAGTGGCAGCGTGCCTAGCTTTGGGTAGGTAGGTACGTGGTTCGATTCCCATATACGCGAAATATTTTCTATGAACAAAAATATTTCAGCAGGCCAGGGAATGACGAATTATGATACAAAATCATTGTAGTGGAACTGTAAGTTAAGTGGTTCATTCCATTTTGGATTTTTGAAATATTATATGTATTTCTTTCTGATCAGGCAACCTGATAGGGGCCTGATCAGGCAACCAGGTCCGGCCCATATGTGACACAACGTTACATTTCCTAGTAGGGCCCTTTCAGGCTGCCTTGTTAGTGCCCTATCAAGGCAGTCAGGCAACCTGATCGGGCCCTGATTTGGGCCCCATCAAAATTTCTACGCGGGATATGGGCCTGACCTGGAAACTCCAAAGCTACGATGCTGTAAAATCGAAGTTTCCATGTCGAAAATAAGAGGTTATGTGCATCTGTCGACTGCTGAGGCAGTTATAGGGCAAGCCTATTTATGGCCTCATCAGGGAAAGCCATAGTAGGGCCTACTATGGCAAGCCTTGGTAGGGCCCTATGGTGGAAAGCCTTAGTAGGGCCACATTAGGGACAGCCTTAGTAAGGCCCTATTATGGAAAGCCTTAGTAGGGCCTATCAGGGCAAGCTTTGGTTGGGCCCTATCGGGGAAAGCCTTAGTAGGATCTTATCAGGGACGGCCTTAGTAGAGTCATTTTAGTTATAGCCTGGTTTAGGGCCTAAATACTTCCGGCCCGATCGGGGCCGGATCAGGATGTGCGTAATAGGTGTTACCCGTGTCACACCCCGATCGGGGCCTGATCCTGCTCAGGCTAACCCTAAGAAATTTCTATTTGGGAACTTTCACGTGGTAAAACTTTTTTTCTTTTTCAAACAAAACAAAACAGCGATGTTATAAGGTATTCCTTTAGGGGTCTTTTGAAAAACTGCTCATGGTATAGCTCAAAAAGTTATTGATCGATCTGGCTGAAATTTTAGTCGCTTTCTCACTATAACATTATTGGAAGGAAATACCTATAAAAATATTAAAAGGTATAAAATTGAAAATGAAGTAGGCTTTGTAATCAAATGTTTATATTTTTTACCATTCTCGACAATTTTTACCCCGAAAAAGTAATTTATTTACGCGATAATCTTGAAACTTTAGGTATATCCTTCCAATAGTCTTATAGTGAGAAATCTGGCAAAATATCAGCTAGATCGATCAATAACTTGTTGAGCTATAACACGAGCAGTTTTTCAAAAGACGCCCAAAGGAATACCTCATCAAAGTTCGTCTCCTAGGCAGTTTTATTTTCGATAGCTAGGATCACGACGCCATTGAAACTCACCAAAGCGTCCTGGATGTTAGGCGCTTTAGTGAAACAAGTTTTTTCAAACACACGAATTTGGCGCCCTCTTAAATTGCGGCCCGGGACAGGTACCCCAGTTTGCCCCCCCTTAGATCCGGGGTTGGGTTACGGTTGAAATTGTACGATGTAAACGTCATATAGTAAAGTTGGACATCTGGCAACATCATAACCTTGAAGTATTCGCGATTTTGTATCAGTATCACATAATATTTTTCGTGCGAAAATGTCGAGTTTCGAGCCGAATAAGCGTCATTTGCGGGAACGAAGTGTACGAAGACTCGGAATTACAAGCATTAATGGAGGGAGATTCGTGGCAAACGCAAGAGTTCCCTCAATTGACGCTTATTCGGCTCAAAACTCGATATTTTCGCACAAAAAAATGTGATGCTGATAGAAAATTGCTAATATTTCAAGGTTATGGTCTTGCCAGATATCCAACCTTCCAATATGACGTTTTACATCTCACAATTTCAACCGTAACCTTACGTAAGCCCTTAAGAAAGATCGAGCCTAACTCATTGGGGTAGACAAGTGTTTCGCAGTGCAAACTGAGCGAGTGTGTTTTCCGGAACAATACAACGGATAATAATAAGTACACGAATAGTAATAATAATAGTAATATTAATAACGCGATAACAAACAATAATAATAATAACAACAAACAAAATAATGATTATCTGGCCACACATAAAATGGACGGCCGAGAAGGCGGCGGCGAAGGTCACTTCGCTCAGCCGCCTGATGGCAAATACGCACGGACCGAGACCGTCAATACGACGGCTACTGATGACGACGGCCCACTCGATCCTCCTGTATGGCGCAGAGGTCTGGGCGGACGCGCTGGCCATAAAGAAATACAGGAAGACTATGACGTATGTACAAAGACAGGGGGCACTAAGGATAGCGTGCGCCTACAGGACCGTCTCGGCAGAGGCGATCCTGGTAGTGGCGGGCGTGATTCCCATAGACCTACTGGCCACAGAACGGAAACGTATTTACGAACGCGACGAAAGGATTGAAAGGCTTGACGCGGCAAAGTGCCAAAGAGAAAAGACCATGACGTCTGGCAGTGACATTGACGGACTGGCACGCACCCTGGACGGCTGAGACGAGTGGACGATGGACACGACGACTGATAACCGACCTAAGACCGTGGACCGAACGGGGGCGGGGGAGGTAAATTTTTACCTGATCCAGTTCCTAACGGGCCACGGATACTTTCGAGGTTATCTACATAACATGAAACGAGTACGGACGCCGAACTGTAAATACTGCGGACACATACGGGACGACGCAGAACACACGTTTTTTGCGTGCGACAGATGGACGATACGGAGACAACAACTGGAACAGAGGACCGCAGGCATCACGTCTGACAACATAGTCGGGCTGATGTTACGAGACGAAGACCAATGGACAGCCGTTGCCACTTTCATCGAGGCAGTGCTGAGATGTAAGAAAGATGATGGATGTCTGGAGTACGAATGAGGGGACGGATACGTAATTGGGGTACACGGTAACGAACGAAACGAGACGGACGATGGACAGGACCCGCGTGGGTGAGGTTATACTAACGTGTTGCCACCCCGCGGGTAGACAGTGGAGGGGGATTGTTTAGTCGGGATATCACCATTCCGACATACGAGATCACCGGCATGTGTGGGAGTCCGACACACGAGAGGGTCCTTGGACTCTCTTACGGTGCGTAATTTGCATTTTAACCCCCGCCTTAAAAATAAAAAAAAAGATAATAGTATTATTAAAAACGCGCGATAACAAAAGCAATAATAAGCATAATATCAATAGCAACAATAATAATAAGCGGCATGAGCTGCTTAATGCATCTCACTATGTAAGGACTCACCGAAAGGCGTTCGAGTAGGTGTATAATCAGTTTGTGACTGACAGTGTCGAACGCCTTACGCTAGTCTATCCAAGTGACTGAGAGGTTACGCTTGTGTTGGACCGCGTCTTGCGTGATGCAGCGGTCCACCAGCAGGTTCTCCTTACAACCTCCCAGCCCCCTCTTGGATCCCCTTTGTTCGTGTATCTCCCGCCATGCAGGCTCGATCTCGCGCAGAACACGCTCATAAAGAATCTTTGTGAAGATCTTACAGAGCGCATTCAGACACGTTATCGGGCGGTAGTTCTCCGGACGAGACAAATCCCCTTCTTTGGGGAGTAGCACCGTCCTTCCCTCTGTCAGCCACGCAGGGATGGGCACCGTCCCATCGATGAACGACGAGAAGATGCGGGCCAGATGGGTATGGGTGCACGTGCAGTATGGGTACAGATATGGCGTAGGGAAGCTGGCGTGCCCATCGCCTGGGGGAGCCCAACTCCCCCGCGATAGCCGCCGACGTGCCAGGCCAACCACCTAGCATGCCGAAAACTAGGTTCGAACACCACCTAGTCAGGCCCCCCACAACCGGTCCCTTTCGGATGGGGACGAAGGATCAGTTGGGAGGGGCACCCGGATAGGATCCACGGCAACGACTACGGCTCGAAATCGGCGCCTAGAGTGGACGGAGGAACTCAAGGAGGACCTCATCCGCTGCTGGAGGGATAGCCTGCCGTCGCGAAGGGGCTACATGGCGAGGTTGCAGGCCCTGTGGAGCCAAGCGCATCCAGAGCTTGCATACCTCTCGCAACAACATCTGCGAGACAAGGCCGCCCGTTTGCGACGACAAGGCTATGATCTCTTGTTACTACCACCAGAGCTGTCCGGCAGGTGCTCTTCCGCGCGTTCAGTACGGGGCTCTGCCGGACGGCCTCAAGATCGGTCCCAGACGGATCTGGAAATCAGATCTGTCTGGGAAAAATAAGATCACTGCCACCAATATACTCGCTGTCCCGGTCCTGCTCTACTCCTTTGGCGTCGTCAAATGGCGTAGAGACGAGCTTAAACAGCTGGACATCGGCACACGCAAAATAATGAACATCCAGCGGAGTCTGCACCCTCAATCTTCCACCCCGCGCCTTTATATGCTGCGTCAGAGCGGCGGGCGTGGGCTCTTGGGATTGGAGTGTCTTTATGACCGCATGGTCCTCGGAATAGCAAGCGATGTGATAACAAGCTCGGACCCGCTCCTGGAGATTGTGCACCAGCATGAGCTTCATGGGGGGGGGGGGGGGGGGCTTTTTTTTTATAAGGCGGCAGATCGTGCGGCAGAGACCCTCGGCTTGGAGTTCCGCCGGCGCAGGCGTGGCACCTTGCCAACAGACTCCGTCGCTCGGTTGCCCAAGTCCCGACGTCGGCGGGCAATCAGGGCTCCCGAGCAGACTGTCCTGACTCGGCAGCACGTGGACAGACCCATGCACGGTGTGTTTTTTCACCACATCGATGAACAGGGGCTGTCCACCCAGCTGACCTTTTCCTTCTTGCGGTCAGCTGGACTGATGTCCGAGACCGAAGGGTTTATCTGCGCCTGCCAAGACGGAGTCATCAACACCCTGGTCTATCGCAGCCGCGTTTTGGGTCAGCCTCTGCCGACCACTTTGTGTCGTGCATGCAAACAATCGCCGGAGACACTAATGCATCTACAAGAGATCGTTAAGGATTCGGCTTCGGTCCGGCCAATGAATGAATGAATTCATTGGCCGAACCGAAGCCGAATCCTTAACGATCTCTTGTCACCTACACGGCCGCACACTTCTTTGATTCATTCTAATGCATCTACTGTCGGCCTGCCCAGTATATGCAGTCTCCGGCTATATCCATCGCCATGACGCGGCCCTAAAGGTCTGCATAGACTACGACACTTATTGCGACACAAATGTCTGACACTAATGTCCATTCTGTTCACACATAAGACGGTTTCGGTGCCCCAGAAAGTGTCTGTACTGAGATGTCGCTACACAAGTGTCTCAGATGTTCACACACAAAACTACTGACACGTCTGCAGTACCCGCTCCGGCGCCATGGAGAAACGCCGTGCGGCGGCAGCCGTAATTTTGTGCGCTGTTATTAAAGGGCTATACCAGTGTGACACTTTAAAAAGATCGATTTTTTTTTGCCTTTTTCGACAGTTTATTCTTTTAAGAATATCATTATCATTTATATTATATATGTCAATAACATTTTATCTTGCAAAAGTCGATGGTTAAATCTCGAAACGCATTTTTCTCGAAATGAGATTTTTCAAATTTGCTGACATTGTAACTCAAAGAGATCCGATTGACTTGAAATTTGAACTGAGTACTCTTGAATATATTTACTCTACAATGACGTAGGATATTTTTGATTGGATGAAAATTGACAATTTGGCATTGAAAAAAACGACCATTTTATAGGCAAGAAAAGAGACTTTTTTCATAACTACGCCATTTTGTTAGATTTTGATATCTTTCAAAAATCCTACGTCATTATACAGGAAATACCTTCCAGTTTAACGAAATTTTTTTCCTTTTTCGATTTGAGCTACTCAATCAGCCGGAATCATGTCAGCAGTGGAGGAACTTTTTTTTTGCGTCTGCGAAAGCAGCGTATAAGTCGCTTGGATCTCAATATTTTTCTATGAAAAAATTATGTAATATAGGTCAAATATATTTTTAATTTTCCAAAAGATTTAATTGAGTACTTTTCGTCCAAAAAATCCTGAAAATCACCCAAATTTCCAGCGTTCACACTGGTATAGCCCCTTAAGCTGTGTTCTTAAATTATGAATTTTTCTGCTGACTTTAGCCGATATTGTGCCAAACTGTTCCGCTTGAAGTGCTGCCTGTTTTTTTACTCTATTTTTATAATCAGCACAACATATTTGCCAAAGTTCAGGCAGTCCTTCCACAAAAGATATCAAATTTTTAATGCTCTCCTTGCTCCACGTAATGGCAATTTTTATTTAACGCGGGTCGCGAGTGTCTGGATAATTTCGCGCCGGTTCGAAAACTTGAATACTGCGGCAGACACTCTGACACAACCTGTTCACACGGCGCTCGGCGCGACACCTAGCGGGATGCCGCAATAAATGTCGCGAGATCAGACAGTGGTGTTCACACACAGACACTCGATGTATACATTGAGTGTATACACCAAAGTGTCGTAGTGTAAACCTACCTTAAGAGTATTGTACCACCATCTACGGCACTCTTATGGGATAGACCGGGAGCCCGTGCCGCCTTATTTACCAGGAGATATTGAGTCCATTGTCGTGGGCGAGAGGTGCAAGATTTATTGGAACTTCTCATTCGCGACCATCGGGCCGCTTCAAGCGACTAAGCCTGATGTTGTCCTCTTCGATTTCGACGACAAGACGATATACGTCATTGAGTTCTCGGCTCCGGCCGAAGTTAACGTGTCGCGAAAGGAAGAGGAGAAACGGCTCAAGTATCAGCCTCTCCTGGCCGAGCTACGTCGTTTGCACCGAGGATTCAGGGTAACTCTCGTTGTCCTCATCATCGGCGCGCTAGGGGGGATGAAAGAGTCTTTTGTATCGGGCCTCGCTGGCATACCGGTCTGCAAACCCGGTGTCCGGTTGCTAGCGGGTCGGATGCAGAAGGCGGTCATACTTGGGTCCCTCCGTTTACTCAGGCAACACTATTGTGGACTGCGGTAGCCGCTAACCCTCTGGCTTGAGGGAGCGGCTATCGCAGAGCGATTTATTGGACTTTTCGTGCGTTTTTTTTTTGACTGGGCGGCAGTCGAGGTGGTGTCGGAACCCTCGAGTGTCGCCCAGCGTTATTGTTCCGGTCTAGATTAAAGGTAGGTTTACACTACGACACTTTGGTGTATACACTCAATGTATACATCGAGTGTCTGTGTGTGAACCCCACTGTCTGATCTCGCGACATTTATTGCGACATCTCGCTAGGTGTCGCGCCGAACGCCGTGTGAACAAGTTGTGTCTGAGTGTCTGCCGCAGTGTCCAAGTTTTCGAACCGGCGCGAAATTATCCAGGCACTCGCGACCCGCGTTAAATCAAAATGGCTATTAAATGGAGGAAGGAGAGCATTAAAAATTTGATATCTCTTGTGGAAGGACTGCCTGAACTTTGGCAAATATGTTGCGCTGATTATAAAAATAGAGAAAAAAAGAGGCAGCACTTCAATGCTTAGCGGAACAGTTTAGCACAATATCGGCTAAAGTCGGCAGAAAAAATCATAATTTAAGAACACAGCTTAAGGGGCTATACCAGTGTGAACGCTGGAAATTTGGGTGATTTTCAGGATTTTTTTGGAAGAAAAGAACTCAATTAAATGTTTTGGAAAATTTAAAATATATTTGACCTATATTACATAATTTTTTCATTGAAAAATATTGAGATCCAAGCGACTTATGCGCTGCCTTCGCAGGCGCAATAAAAAAGTTCCTCCACTGCTGACATGATTCCGGCCGATTGAGTAGCTGAAACCGAAAAAGGAAAAAAATGTCGTTAAAGTGGAAGATATTTCCTGTGTAATGACGTAGGATTTTTCAAAAATATCAAAATCTAACAAAATGGCGTAGTTATGAAAAAAGTCTGTTTTCTTGCCTATAAAATGGTCGTTTTTTTAATGCCAAATCGTCAATTTTCATCCAATCAAAAATATCCTACGTCATTGTAGAGTAAATATATTCAAGAGTGCTCTTTTCAAATTTCCAGTCAATCGGATCTCTTTGAGTTACAATGTCAGCAAATTTGAAAAATCTCATTTCAAGAAAAATGCGTTTAAAGATTTAGCTATCGATTTTTGCAGGATAAAATGATATTGATATATGTAATATAAATGATAATGATATTCTTGAAAGAATAATCGGTCGAAAAAGGAAAAAAAATCGATTTTTTTAAGTGTCACACCGGTATAGCCCCTTAATAACAGCGCACAAAATTACGGCTGCCGCCGCACGACGTTTCTCCATGGCGTACGAGCGGGTACTGCAGTCGTGTCAGTAGTTTTGTGTATGAACATCTGAGACACTTGTATAGCGACCTCACAGTACAGACACTTTCTGAGACACCGAAACCGTCTTATGTGTGAACAGAACGGATATTAGTGTCAGACATTTGTGTCGCAATAAGTGTCGTAGTCTATGGCGACCTTAAGACCGAGCCTAACGCCCGGGGGTAGGTGAATGTTTCCCAGTGCAAACTGAGGAAGTGTGTTGCCCGGAGCAATAGAGTCTAATATTAAATTAAAAAAAAATAATAGGGAGGACTATAATGACAATGATGATAATATTTATTATTATTATGGAAATAGAATGTAAGGCGGATGCTGATACGAAAAATGGTGCGAAGAAAAAGTGTTTGCGGCTGTTGCAACGATAACGAGAAGAATAAGTTATGACGTAGAAGTTTGCATCATTCGGATGCATCGATTGTTTTTGTTTCTTTTTCTTTTCTTCATCGTTACTATCGTTTAAACCCGTTTTTTGCGGATTTAGGTTGTAGATATCTAAAAAGGATACGTCAACATGTAGACGTGATTTCCGAAGTCTAAGTCGGTCAGAAAAAATGTTGAGCGAATAAAAAAAAAAACATTTCTGTTGCATTCTAACGATGAAAACTTCAACGTCGTAATTAGTTTTGGATGCGCCGAGTTTCAAAAAGTTTGTATACAAAATTTCTATACATAGGGTGTCTCAAAATGACCTGACATTCGAATTTATTTAAAAAACGTATTATTTATTTGTAAAGTACGAATATTTTTATTTTAATATAAGGTACAAACATGGAGGTCATGTGTGGAACACAATATCCGATAAATGGCCGCTTTGTCCCTGTTTGCAAACGTCCACTCTTTTGACGAAGTTTTTAACAACATTTTGGCATAATTGCGGATTAATTTAATTAATGGTGCGTCCAATTGCTTCCTTGAGCTCCGGAATGGTCAGTGGATCATTGGCATAAAATTTTCCTTTCAGAAAACCGCAAAGAAAGAAATCCAATGGCGTCAAATCGCACGATCTTGGTGGCCAATTCACATTGCTGCGGTGCCGAATAACACGACTTTGAAACTTCGTATGCAATAACAATGCATCAAATAACTATTCCTATGCGTTGCTCGATCGATTGTTGCTTCATGACTAAAACTCAATACTTCCTGATGTCATTTATCAAAGATTAGACTATTTTCACCGCAAAACAATGGCGTGCAATTTAATATGTCAGGTTATTTTGAAACGCCCTTTATAGACAGTGTCGTGCGAAAGTTTCGGGCCAACCTTTTTTTCTCAGTTATTCGATAAAATATTTAATGCCGGCACCTCTGCATCATTTTAAATATTTGAGGGAGCTATGATATGCATAACAGCGTGGTATGTTATTCTTTTTGTATAGTGTATGGTTTGCGTACAGCGTCGAACGCGTTCGGTCAGTGTGCAAAAATATTGGGCCGCTGTGTCACCTTCTCCAGCCACATGGTTTGTTTATGTTTTCTTCCGCGCTTTCTTTCGCGTTAGTTCGAAACATAAAGAACCATGAAAAAATCGGTTCTATTTCTGCCGCAATGGCGAAATACAAAAATTGAGGTCCGCGAAGTTGTGTTAAAACTATTCGAAAAAGGAAAGAGTTCTCGTGATATTGCAAATACTCTGTCCATTGGAAACGCACAGTATACCGTATTATTGCGAAATATAAATCAACAATTTCGTTGTGTGATAGAAGTCGAAGCGGTAGACCACGAAAAACTTCAAAACGCGTGGACAAAATCATTAAAAGAAAGTGCGTCATAGATCCGCGGAAAACTGCAGCAATAATTTCGCGAGAATTACGCAGTGAAAATCTTGCTGATATCAGTCGGAGTACGGTATCTCGACGTATGAAGGCTGTTGGAATGATTGGGCGCGTCGGTGTAAAGAAACCACTCATTAGCACAAAGAATAAGAAGGCTAGATTGAATTTTGCCAAAAAATATCAACATTGGACAGTATTGAATTGGCGGAAAGTTATTTTTTCCGACGAATCCAAATTTCAATTGTTCGGAAGTGATGGTCGCAAGTACGTAAGACGTCCAGCAGGTACCAGATACGATGTACGATATCAAATTCCAACTGTAAAACACGGTGGCGGAAATGTTAAAGTTTGGGGAGCATTTTCTGATGACGGTATTGGTCCGCTAATAGAAATCCAAGGCAATATGGACGCTATAATGAATCGAAATATATTGCAAGACCATATGCTCTCATTTGCAAAGAAAAAATACCGAATCGGTGGATATTTCAACACGACAATGATCCCAAACATGCTTCGCGTCTTGTGAAGAATTTCCTTGAAAGTCGAAAAGTGCGCCTTATCGACTGGCCCTCGCAGTTACCGGATTTAAATCCGATTGAACATTTGTGGCAAGAGCTCAAGGTTCGCGTTGGAACGAAGAATCACTCCAACATTCGGCTCCAACATGGGCTCCATGGACTCCAACATGGGCTCATTCGCAATATGAGTGGGAAAAGATGCGACAAGATCGCATCTCGCAATTAATTGCGTCTATACCCCGACGATGTGCTGCTGTAATCGCTGCTAAGGGCAAAGCAACGAAGTCTTGACTTTAGAGAGAAAACTGAACCATGTTTTGTTATTTTTATAATGTTTTGTTTTTTGTTTTCATACGCAATAGTATATGGCCCACTACTTTTGCACAGTCATTAAATAAAAACTGTTGGATAATTAATTGTTGTAGAGTGATATTACTGTTTTTACCACATTTTTTTTAATATCAAGCATTTCGACGCCAATTATAAGTGTTATCACTCGTTTGTATTTCCCGTACTATCGTATTTCTATGCAATATCCATGAAAAATAGGGTGACCCGAAACTTTTGCACGCTACTGTATATACAGGCTGAGGCACATAAAGTGTTATAGAGCAATAGCAGTCAAACTATTGATCATATCGCAAAATGTTTCAGACAAAAGTTTCAGTGTTCGAGAAGGTCGTTGTACTGGACCACCCTATTTTTTATCGGTGGAGGCGCTGAAGCTATGTCAAGGTCAACTCCACTTTTTAAAATGGAACCATGTATTTTTTTCGATGATATTATTATCGATTTTAAGACGAATTCAGCGACCTATAACACAAGGTCATTCTAGTAACGCAAAGTGTCTATGTGACTGTGTATGTGCGTGTGCAGGTGCCTGTGTGTGTGCGTGCGTGCGCGCGTGCGCATGTGTGTGGGGTGTGTGTGTGTGTGCGTGGGTGTGATTTTTTTTAAAAGAAATGAAACCCTACGGTTCGTCAATTCTGCAGTATTTAACGACTCCAAACTCATTCCTTAAATTGTCTGTGTCTGTTCTTGCGTGTGTGTCTATGTGTATTCAATACCGTGTGTTGCCGCCTCTACTTCGAATCAGTGTACTTAATCTTTGAGGTTTATTAATGCAGCGTCGAATCGTCGATTGTACAATCGTCTGCCAAATTCGCACAAATGCATTCACGTTCTAACGCAGCTAAATTTGACAAGCTGGGGTATTCCCGTCGCAATCGATGCCTCATGATGTCCCAGACGTGCTCGATAGGTTGAGCTCGGGGCTCAACGCTGGATGCCTCAGCAACGTCATGTCGTGGCTCTCAAAAAACCATCTGGTCACGTTAGCTGTGTGAGGGCGAGCATTGTCTTGCATTAAAATGAACGCCCTCACATTTTGTCGTCGGTGCAGCACAATGGCCTTAAAATTTGGTCAATGAAGCGCCTAGCATTGAGGGTTTGGCGGACAATCACCCGCGGAGATCGCGATGACCGCGAAATCCCGGACCAAACCATCACTGATCATCCATTAAAGGCAGCAACAGGGCGAGTAAAGTTTTGCAAAAAACGCTCTCCCCGATGACGCCAAACTTGGGGCCTTCTGTCATCGCTGTACAAATAAAACCGAGACTCATAAGTGAATAAAACATTACCCCATTGCCTCATATTCCACTGGAGATGTTGGAAAGCGTACGCTAGACGAGCCCGGCGATGTTTGGCCATCAACATTGGCACACGGACGGAATGTCTGGCTCGCAACCCAAACTCACGGAGACGGTTGATAACCGTTTGATACGAAATGTTTCGCGGCCGTCGTCGCTGTTGTTGTTGTTGTTGTTGTTGTTGCTGTCGACGGTTTGGGAAATGCTAAGCAACGATGTTCGCATGGACAAAAGGTTCTTGACGAACACGTCGAACGATTGCCCGATCATCTCGAGGAGTTCTTATACGACTTCGGCCCTGTCCCGGCTGTCGACCGCATCCACCGGTTTCTTGATAACGCGTATACGCACGAGACACAACCGATGTGCTAACGCCCAATCTTTCACCGACATCCCGATAACTGTACCCCTCTCCGATAAGAGTCACTAGCCGAGCGACTTCTGCCTCAGATAAATGCCGCTCAGGCATTTTTGAAATGCTAAGGCTGGCAAAATTCAATGTCACCTAGGCTATACTTAAAAAAAAAGTTAAAATTAAGAAAAACTTTTGATGAATGTTTTTGCTAAAACTTCGAGGAATTTTACTGAAAAGAAAAAAGATTAGTGTTGAAAAAAACTGTTAATGAATTTTTCTTTCCGAAAAAATGAGGTTTGAAGAGAACTTTCTTTTGTAACCCTGATAACATTCTCAGAAAATACCGAGAATTACTCGCATAAATGTTCTCAGATAGAGTAGTGAATACAGCTTGGAGGTATCAATCTTTAATTAATGAAAATAACGACGAGTGAAATTATGATGAGCGAAGGCCGAATCATGTCTAAAATTAATCAGTGTTGTTTCCTGAAACGTTTTAAAAATAAAAAAGTGGAAATTTTTCGAATTTTTTTCTCGAATTTAACTAGTGCAAAGTTGTGAAAAGGTCGAAAAAGCTGGTCTTTTCATTTTGATGATGATTACACGATGTTTAGGAACTTGTTCCTAAACATGACTTGTTCTTGGCAACAAACAAAGGCTCGTTCCTTCAATTGTTTTGTAAACTTTAATCAATCGGTCCGGAAGAACAGTGCAACAGATCAATTCGCAAATTTACAGAGCTTTTGGGGATACATCAAGCTGAAGAAAAACGTGGCAACCCTAGGCTTTCCGTCAACGCTTGTAGTAGTAGATTTACTGAAAAGCCGTAAAACGTCAATGTTTGGTACTTTATCATAACAATATTGAGGGTGAGAAAAAAATTGCTCAAAAATCAATGAAAGAATTTTGTAGGAAATGTATTCAAGTTTCCGAAGCTGCCCTTTAAATCCTTGTGCGATCATTGTTTGCTGAGATATCGAAGATCAAAGACAAAAGGATCCTTTTTCATTCAAGGTCGGATATCTCAGCAAAAAATTAACGCAGAGAGACTATAAAAAACGAAATTGAAGCTGAATAAATAAGCTAACTGACCTATCCATTGATTTAACCGAAAAAAAACTTCCTGAGCTCGTGAAACATTGAAAAGAACCAAAAAAAAATTGAAATTTTTTTTTCTCGCGTTATTTCTCATGTTTGCGCGATAACCGTAGCTCACAAAAATGTTTGCCGACAGATCTCAAAACTAGAAACTTAAAGCGTTAAAATGCTTTTTTTTTCATCTCGATACAACCATTTTCACACAGACACAGCGCTTCATAAAACACTTAAAACAATGCAAGAAGCTTTCTGTTCCTTTAGTTTTTTGGACTAGTGTATATCACACCGAGTATCGTTCGTCCTAACTTTTATTATGTCTGCACTTCATTATGGACAATGCAATTTTTGTTTGATTTCTTTATCTTCCCTATTGTCCAAAAGCCTTTTTGGCCAGAAAAAAATGCAGCAATAAAAGAAAATTAATTTCCGTTGCATTCCGATGATGGAAACTTTAATATTGTAATAAGTTTTGAATGCGCCGAGTCTCGAAAATTTATATACACACACACACATACATTTGTCACGCACAATATTATTCGTCCCAACTTTTATTATGACTGCACCAAATTATGCTTAGCCGTTTTTTAAAATTATTTAAAACTTTTTCCTATTCTCCTTCTCTCCCTCTCTCTCTCCCCCCCCTCTCTCTCTGTCATAGTATCTCGCTCTCTTACATTAGTAAAAAAGAGTTGTTTGGACGTACATACATGCAAACAGACATACGTACATACACACAAACATACACACGTACATTCACACAAATATACATACGTACGTACATACATAGAAACATACATATGCATATACATACAAACGTACATACAAACATACATATGCATATACATACGCGCATACAAACATACATACGTACATATAGGGGGTGTCCTATACAGGGTGTCCCTCTTACATCTGCCACTCGAAATAACTCGGTAATTATCGACGTCACAAAAAAATGTTCCAGACAAGCGTTGTACGGTGTGAAGGGGTCCATCAAATGCGACCAATATTTTTTCATTCGGTGGAGGTGCTGACGCACAGTGAAGGTCACCTCCACTTTTTAAAATGGAATGGGCCATTCTTTTTTCAATAATCTTGTGGAGCACCTCAATATGAACCTATAATATATGATGCAAATCTAAATATCTCGGATCACTACAAAATATTTGGAAGTGATCCGAGATATTTCTATCCGATTTTCATCGATACTGACCTTGAATGGCCTTGAACCACTTTGATCCCTAATGTTTTGTATGCGGCTTGATGTGCTCCACAAGATAGTTGAAAAAAAATGTAAAATTCCATTTACAAAAGTGGAGGTGACCTTCACTGTGCGTCAGCGCCTCCACCGAAATAAAAAAAATTGGTCGCATTTGATAGCCCCCTTCACACCTTACAACTTTTGTCTGGAACATTTTTTTGTGACGTCGATAATTATCGAGTTATTTCGGGTGGCAGAGATAAGAGGGACACCGTGTATACAGCATACATACGTACACACATACGAACATACATACGTACATATATACAACATACACACGTACACACATGCAAACATACACACGTACACACATGCAAATATACATGCGTACACACATGCAAACATACATACGTACATTCCTGTACCTACATACGTACATTCCTGTACGTACATACGTACATTCCTGTACGTACATACGTACATTCCTGTACGTACATACGTACATTCCTGTACGTACATACGTACATTCCTGTACGTACATACGTACATTCCTGTACGTACATACGTACATTCCTGTACGTACATACGTACATTCCTGTACGTACATACGTACATTCCTGTACGTACATACGTACGTACATTCCTACACGTACATACAAACGTACATTCCTGTACGTCCAACCTGTGACGTGATTTTTTAAGTCGCGTCCGAAAATAAGCTACCGACCACGTTGCTTGCGTGCGTATGCCCGAGTCGCTACCGGGCGTTTGTGTTAAGGGCCTTTCTCCACTTGTGCTTTATTTTTTTTTGTCGTTCCGGTTGCGTTTTCGTTTCGTTTTAGGTTGGTGGGCGGAACTCAGTCGAGCGGCGTGTCGCTCAACGTATCGAGCAATTCCGACCGAGGGAAGCCCCTAACGGGACCTGCCTGTGAAATGGTGCACGCCTGGCTGTGATGCCGGAGCCCCCACGGTGCGGTGCATCGTATAGGAAAGCGGGCCGTTTTGGGTTACGGGCGGAAGCTGAAGCTTTCCGCGCCGCTCTTCTGGAAAGAAGCTTTGCCCGCTTGCACACCATGCGATCGCAGAAGGTCTCAGGGTTACCGACGGACGAAGGTACCCGATATGTTACCGATTCGCTCTCGAGGTAACTCGGACAGAAATTACGGCTATCGAGTTACAATATTATTTTCTCAGATTACAAACTCAGATTGGTTTTCGTCTGCTAGTGCAGTATGCCGGTCGCCATTTGAATTAGGTGTTTGCGTGAATGATAGTACCGCGTGTGATGTTTACGTTGTAAAAACAGAGTAAGCGAATATTATAATTAAATAAACGTGATGGGTACTCGATCGAACTTCATTTTTATAGTTTTCCGAATCGACTTGGGAAGTGCATCGTAAGGAATTGTCGATAAACGCCGTAAACGTGACGAAAGGAAGTCATGAGGATACATTGAAAACCGCAAGTAATCGTTATTAGTCCCATTACACTATTTTATTTTATTTACAAGCACATTCCATTCATAATGTGAGATCTACAATCGATGATGCTTGCTCAAGTCTAGCTCTTTCGTATTTGTGCCGGCTTGACTTAACCGCCATGGCCAATCTAAATTTTGCCGCCAGCAGCTGTTGCGCGGCGCCACCACGAAAGTTACTTCAGAGGCCTATTGTACGGGATAATGTTCCCGCTTGAATCGGTGATTTCGCATGGGTCGATCCCGCGAACGTGTTGACATTTTTTCTGTCAACGCGCTCTGTCTCGTTCTTGCATAATCCTTCGCGCATCGGCCTTCGTCGCGCGAGGTACCGTCACGCTAACAATTTTCGCGTGAGGCGATGGTCTTCCGAATTTTTGCGCTGCCGCGGAAGGTGATTAATAGTCATGCCACGGGCCGCGCGATAGAGAGACGTGTCGTGATCTCTCTCGCGCTGTTTTTCTTGTGATAGTCACATCGTTGTGTTCTCTCGCTCCCGTGCGTATGATGTTTGCGCTCGCGTTTTGGCGTTCGCGTTGAGTTTTCCGTTTACGTAACAAGTTCCCGGGTGGTTAACCCACCTGTTCCCGCACAATAAAATAAAACATTATTTTATTCTATTGTGACGATACCAGTGTCGCGAAAGTGACCGATTCCGTGACAGTTCACACTACTCCCTGGTGAATTCCCACCCTTCTACCATAACCCACATCCTGAGCGGCCGTGCTGTACTGCAACCGCCTTCCCCGTGCAAGTGCATCCAGTTTAGTCCGGTTATGATTTCGGCGATACAAAAATCAAGAGAGCTCCAATCTCCAAACCCCGGTTATGATTCCGGGAAAACAAAAATCACGGAAAGTTCCAGGCTCCGTTGGTGGGCCAAGGCGGACTCCCAGAGCCCCAGGGCATACCGGTTGAGAAATCCGGTGAAACAAAATTCTCTGGTGCCCCGAGTATTGCGGATGCACGTGCGCGGGGTGGACGGCCGGAGGTGACGGTTCTCGCACCAAGGTCTCGGATTCCGTTCCCGGTTGAAACGGTTAGAGAAAAATTCCTCGTCATAATACATACGTACATTACTGTAGGGAAGGGAAGTAAGGGGAAGATGATAACGCTAAGGTCATGTTAAAATAAAACAATATATATATGACTCAGTCAACTTTAATTATTTTTTAAACTAATTAATATTCATTAATCTTTGAATTTTTGAAGCAAAAAATCAGTATTCCTGATTTGTATCATACAATATATATTTTTAATCAAACCTTTATTTTCAGCGCTGGGGGAATAATGGGACACGATTTATTGGCATCTTTCGCATATAAAAGTGGTTTTATTCTCAATACCAGCAGTTTGATAAGCCATTCGTCTAAGGTCTTTAGGAGTAGTCCGAATAATATTGCTTTCATATCATTTGAATCATTTGTAAGTTCTTTTTCTTCCTCTGGTAGAAACACCGGTTAGAGAGGAATCAAATGCTTTACTAGTTTCATTTCACCCCTTCGAACGTAAATAGTAGTACGTTGTAAAATATTGTGGCTTTGCGATAGCTTGTATACATCTTGCCCCATGAAACCGTTAACGAATTAACAAAAAAATCACGCAATAACCTGAAAAATGTCCGACAAACCGTTCTTATTATATTAACAATTAGTACTTTCATTGTGTTTAGCCACCTGTCTCTAATCAATATCAGCAACTCAAATGAACTGAAACGGTGTTAAACTTTACCAAAAATAACAGCGTTTCGTCAAAAAATCGAAATTGTTTTCTCATTCGAGAGGCGTGCTTCCGCCACAGTTGATACTTTCACACTCATTCACCTCACCGTCACCCCTTCCAACTCCAACGTGAGCGCTGTGCTCGCACAAACTGTTTAGTAGCTATAGTATGAGAGACCACGACCAAAATTTTGGTCTCATAGCAATACGGCCAAAACCGCATCAAATTGATAGATTCGATTATCCTGAACTCGAAAATATCAATATCAGACATTTTCCGCGTAGCGTTTGACCTGACCGAATATTCAAAAATGTCAACAAATTTTACCGAACTGTATCAGAGCAATCTGCCTGATTTTCGGACTGTAGTTGAATGATAGCTCTAAGACACCGAAAACATATTTTTCAGAAGTCAGTAGTGTAGCGCGAACCCGGAAGATCACTTTATAAAATTAAAAATGAGACCAAAAAAAATTATCATAGCAATCCGTCTGAAAATGTTCTTTACGAGTAAATTTGGGTTAGTTGATGCGAAAAAAATCATTTTCAGAAGGAAATTTGAAAGCATTAAGTCTCGAGACCGTTTTAAAAATGTTAGAAAATTTTACCGATCGGTAAGATAGCAATCTGTCTGAAAATTGTTGAACAAGATAAAATAAGTTGTCCAGATGTCGAAAAAATTTATATCAGAAAAATTTAGTGTAGCACCTTTTTTATCAGAAAACTTTTCGATACTCCGAAATTATTTAAAAATCGTATTCAGGCATATTGAAGTATATGTTAGAAGCCAATGAATAAGTTGCGACCCT
Source organism: Ophion slaviceki (assembly GCA_944452715.1). Classification (NCBI taxonomy): domain Eukaryota; kingdom Metazoa; phylum Arthropoda; class Insecta; order Hymenoptera; family Ichneumonidae; genus Ophion; species Ophion slaviceki. Next base: position 49,548,258 of record OX101785.1, on the reverse strand, counting down.
CAAATTATTAGATGATGATTAACAAAGAGTTTACCCGAAACCGTAAAGTAAACGATAGTTGAAGGACTGAAATAAATGGCACAAAAGGAAACTGGGATAAAGTTGGCAAAAAAACGGTTTATTTAAAGTTATAAAAATGTTAACGTATTCAATCACTGTCGGACTCGGAATCATCGTCATCGAAATCACTCTCGAGGTCGCTTGTGAGATCTTCAACGTCTTCTTCTATAAAATAAATATCATTAGTAAAAATCACGAACTTATTTATGAAAATAACAGCAGAAGCCACGTTAACTGTACCTGTTGGGGATGTTGATTTGTCGTCCAAAACAACGTCGCTCAATTCTGGTAGTTGGTTACCGGAGAACCACGAAGCTGGAACCGTCCCTCGTCTTCATACCATCCGAAATCTGCAGGGTTGAGATCCGTTAGAGTTTTGGTATGAGCGTTGCTCCATACTTGTGCAATATATTTCGTTCGCAATAAATGTTTTTCCAATTCCGTTTTGCATGGTGGTCGATTGCAGGCGTCGTAATTGGATAACTCGGGTTTCAGAATTGTCGAAGCCTCGTCGTTTTTAATTTTATATGTCATTGTAAAAATGTTCAGTCGAGCTAAATCGATATTATTAATTTTTTTTCATTGTACAATCTGCACGTGAATTCTTCCAAAACGGGGAATACCTTCACAGTATCAGAAGTATAGCTGCCCAAATCAGCAAAAGCTTCTTGGTAGCGTTTCGAATTTTTAAGCATTGTTAATGGTCTTTTTTTACCCTTGAGATATAACGCGGGATTGTAATCGCAGCCGGTCATTGCATGGAAAGCAGGTAGAGATTTTGCCAGAGTGGATCCCAATGTCTCGTATAAACGTGAAACATCAATGTAACGGCGAGAATTGCCAACTCCAACATCCATAGAAATTTTGACGAGAATGTTTACAAATTCCATATTTCCGAGCATTATTATTAGTATGTCGGTGTCGGAACATCGAATAGTGACTTGACCCCATTGATTAATTTGACAGACATGGTAAACCATATTCGTATCTGCCTCTTCATGTTCTTGGCAAGTTAAATCTTCGTTGATTTTTTGGATAACAAAACCATCTTTAACCGAATATTCATAACACATGTCGTGATTGATGTGGATGATTTTGTTAGCAATTATGTGCGCCATGTCCTGTTCTGACCAATTATTAATAATAAATTTGACCAGAGCATTTTTGAATTTGATATTTTTCAATTCTTTCGCGAAATCAGAAGGTCTAACTCGTTGCGGTCCTAAGATCCGAAAATCTGTAGATTTTATGTTTTCTCGCAATCCATGCTCGATGTCTTTCATAGACGGGCAGAAATACCTGTCGAATATCACATCGGTCCTTGCAACATTATGTTTACACAAAATGTCCAAAATTTTCTTCGAGATATTTCCAAATGTTCGTGGAATGTCTTTTAAGGTATGCAGTAAAAAGAACCCATCAATAATCAAAACGTCTGTAGACTCCGGCTCCGTGCTCTCAATCTTTTTTTTCAAGGTCTCGCATCAATGCTGATTTGTCGGTTTTATTTATTGTTCCGTCCATGTGACAAAGTGATAGCGGCATTGGGGTTATCGGGTAACACAGCACTTTTTCGATACTTATTTTTTTTCTAAGGACAAAGCTAAAAGCAGCCCAAATAAATCTCTTTGTAGCCTCAATTCTTGGACCTTGCCACCGAGTAAAACTTTTCTTTTTTTTTTATTGTGCTGAATGTGAAGACAGGATTTTTTTTATTGGTTCTTGAAACCGTGCATGTCTCTCTTTTACCTCTGTTATAAAATTATCGCGCAAAGTTTCTCCTGGAGATTCGACATTGAGCAGAAAGTCAGTAGTATTTTGTGCAGAAGCTTCTCCAGTTGTGATGTGGTACAACTTATCAGCGTCTAAAGAATTGTCGAAAGGATTCATATATTGTTCTAAAGTCCTTATGAACTTCTCAACTTGCTGGTGACTCTTTCGAATGCGAGAACTCTTCAGTTCCGAGGTGATATCCTGATTCTTGGCAATTCCTACGGTCTTCAGCAGATGTGATATTATTCGAGCTCGAGCACTGTGATTTTTTGCCCAACGTTGCCTTGCAGCCACCGAATTTGTCATGTGAATAATTCCGATCAACCTCCGAGCTGCTTCGCCGTTAATTGTTTGTTCTAAAGTCAGATCGACACGTATTCTGGAAAAGGGTTTCTCCGTTCTTCGTACTCCGAATAATCCTTGTTTTAATGAGAAACGCAGTCCTGGATGGGTATCGTCTATGCTGCAAAGTTTGCTGACATACCAGCCAACAAGAATAATTTTGGTGATTGAACGCGAAGAAAAAATTTGTGATTTTTGCAAGAATGTAAACATACATTTTCAGATCTCCGGTTCTGATAATCTTGTTTAGCATGTCATAATAGGACACTAATCGCATGTAAACGGTATAAAACTGAGCAGTTAATCCATGCTTTCCTTGCAAAGTTTGTTCGGTAATGTTATCATATTGTTCGAACAATTTGAGAGTTGCTTCGTGTTTTATTGTAGGCGTCGTTGAACGATGATATTGGAATTGAAACAAATAATCTTCAATTGATTTTTCGATGACAATTTTTTCACGGTCGACGAAGGCATCGAAGTGCAGTTTTTGAAATGCAAGCGAGACAAGAGGATGTAGCCTTTTGCATCGATTAAAATTTGTACCTGAAATGAAACCCTTCAGTGATCTGTTCGCTAAAATTTCACTGTCCACCAGAATATTGGTAATACCGCAATCCTCAATGAAAGAGCCAATAACTTTGAAGTATGACATTATTATATGAAATCCGCCGAGATGTATGAAAACGTTGTCGGAGTAGCGTATCAAGCGCTGAGGCGTCTGCCAGGCGACTCCGGAATGTTCTTTTTGTTTTTGTGAGTATGTGCGACATCGAAAATATCTGAAAACAGTTTCTTGGTAATCCCGGCAACCATACGAAAGGTTTAAAAAAATTTTTATCCGGGTTGCTATGATACAGGTCGGCTAAATTTTTTGACATTTTCAAACATGCGCTCGGGCTATATGCTACGTGTAAAGTGTCTGAAAATAAACTTTTCCGTCATAAACTTATAAAATGTATGTACATTTTCAATATCAGACGTATTGCTATAATACCGACTGCCTTTTTTTACACAGCAGAAATGGCCTCCCACGCAGTTGCTGCTCTTTTGACCGTTACTACACAACTACTCGGGTTCAGAATCATATAATCTGACGATGTTATACATGCTCTCGTACTACTAAGCTTATGATTCAGCTTACCCCGCGTCTTCGTCTTGCCCCGAGTTCTCCTACATACATACAGTAGCGTGCAAAAGTTTCGGGCCACTTTATTTTTCGTGGATATTGCATAGCAATACGATGGTACGGGAAATACAAACGAGTGATGACACTTATAATTGGCGTCGAGATGCTTAATATTAAAAAAATGTGGTATAAACAGTAATATCACTCTTCAACAATTAATTATCCAACAGTTTTCATTTAATGACTGTGCAAAAGTATTGGGCCATATACTATCGCGTGTGAAAACAAAAAACAAAACCTTATAAAAATAACAAAACATGGTTTAGTTTTCTCTCTAGAGTCAATACTTCATTGCCATGGCCTCAGCAGCGATTACAGCAGCACATCGTCGGGGTATAGACGCAATTAATTGCGAGATTCGATCTTGTGGCATCTTTTCCCACTCATATTGCAAATGATCCTATAATTCCGTCTTGTTGGAGTGATTCTTCGTTCCAACGCAAACCTTGAGCTCTTGCCACAAATGTTCAATTGGATTTAAATCCAGTGACTGCGAGGGCCAGTCGAGAAGGCGCACTTTTCGGCTTTCAAGGAAATTCTTCACAAGACGCAAAGCATTTTTGATCATTGTCGTGATGAAACATCCACCCATTCGGCATATTTTTCTTTGCAAATGGGAGCATATGGTCTTGCAATATATTTCGACACATTATAGCGTCCATATTGCTTTGGATTTCTATTAGCGGACCAATACCGTTATCAGAAAATGCTCCCCAAACTTTAACATTTCCGCCATCGTGTTTTACAGTTGGAATTTGATATCGTACATCGTATCTGGTAACTGCTGGACGTCTTACGTACTTGCGACCATCGCTTCCGAACAATTGAAATTTGGATTCGACGGAAAAAAGAACTTTCCGCCTATTCGATACTGTCCAATGTGAATATTTTTTGGAAAAATTCAATCTAGCCTTCTTATTCTTCGTGCTAATGAGTGGTTTCTTTACACCGACGTGCCCAATTAATCCTACAGCCTTCAGACGTAGGGATACCGTACTCTTACTGATATCAGCAAGATTTTCTATCTATGACGCACTTTCTTTTAACGATTTTGTCCACGCGTTTTGAAGTTTTTCGTGGTCTACCGCTTCGACTTA
>OX101785.1:49488513-49543600 GCA_944452715.1 Ophion slaviceki | reverse complement strand
CTTACGTCTATGTGTGTATCACACAATTCATACAAGTATGCGTAGCGACTATGGTACGCTTGTATTGGAAGCATGCGCTCGCTCGGCAGGAGAGCGGGGTGAAACTTTGTTGCATTTTACTTTGTATATGCAGCCATCGAATCGATTTTTTTTCGACGATGGCCACAACCAAAAGACTCAGGCATTTTCCCATACTTATTTATATCATTTAAACAAATAAGCTCGAGCACAATTTGTAACATCGATGCCGCTTATCGTTAACGATATCGATCTCTGCCAAAATTTCGAGCGACCGAAATTGCTCGAAACTCACTCTACAAAAGAGTGGTAAAATTTTACAATGCTCATTATTTAAACAAATGCATTCAGCATTTTTATCTCTGCCAGGGTTCATATTTGGCAGCATTTTTGCTGGTCAGCTTCTTGAACAATCAAGATCGCTAGCCTCGCTCTATGGAAGAGCGGTGAAATTTTGCGATCGCGCATTGTTTAAACAAATGCCCTCGAATGGATTTTTTTGTCGACGGCGATCATCGGTGGAAATGTCTTTATGGTTGAACTTTCTAGCAAACGGGGTTTGCTAGAGACTCGTATGGTGGAAGTGTGCTAGCATTTTCCCATTCTTTTTTAATTAATTTAAACAAATAAGCTCAAAGACTATTTGGCATCTCGATGTCGCTCATCGTCGACAAATTCTATCTCTGCTAATATCTCGAGTCACGACCGAGATCGCTCGAGACTCACTCTACAAAAGAGTTGTAAAATTTTACAATGCTCTTTGTTTAAACAATTACGATCGGCATTTTTTTCTCTGCCATGGCTTATCTTCGGCAGGTTGTCTGCGGCCGACCAAATTCGCGAGCGAACGAGATCGACCGGGTCTCACTCTGCGAAAGAGTGGTAACATTTTATTATTACTAAATTATTTCTAATTATGCTAAAAAAAAATGGTTTAGCATTTTTTCTCTCTGCCGGAATTCATCTTCGGCAGGTTTCTCCAAAGATCGAATTTTATAGCAATGACGATCGGAGAAGTCTCGCTCTACAGAAGAGCGGTAAAATTTTACAATCGCAAATTGTTTAGAGGTCAGCGGTGTAAAATTTTCGAAAAATCGTTTTGTTGGAAGCACTTTTCAAAAATCCTTGGAAACAAAAAATGTTACAATGCTCTTTGTTTAAACAATTGCGATCGGCATTTTTTTCTCTGCCATGGCTTATCTTCGGCAGGTTGTCTGCGGCCGACCAAATTCGCGAGCGAACGAGATCGACCGCGTTTCACTCTGCGAAAGAGTGGTAACATTTTATTATTACTAAATTATTTCTAATTATGCTAAAAAAAATCGTTTAGCATTTTTTCTCTCTGCCGGAATTCACTTCGGCAGATTTCTCCAAAGACCGAATTTTCTAGCAATGACGATCGGAGAAGTCTCGCTCTACAGAAGAGCGGTAAAATTTTACAATCGCAAATTGTTTAGAGGTCATCGGTGTAAAATTTTCGAAAAATCGTTTTGTTGGAAGCACTTTTCAAAAATCCTTGGAAACTTAAAAAAATTTACAATGCTCTTTGTTTAAACAATTGCGTTCGCCATTTTTTTCTCTGCCATGGCTTATCTTCGGCAGGTTGGCCTCGGCGAACCAAATTCGCGAGCGAACGAGATCGACCGAATCTCACTTTTCGAAAGAGTAGTGAAATATTATAATTATTGTTAAAATAAATACGTTTAGAATTTTTTTCTCTCTGCCGGGATTTATCTTCGGCAGGTTCCTCCAAGGATCGAATTTTCTAGCAATAACGATCGCAGGAGTCTCGCCCCACAGAAGAGCGGTGAAATTTTACGATCGCGATATGTTTAAAGGAGGACACCGGTGCTCCGGCGCTGAAAAGCGTCTTCGGCGATGCCATGCCGGTAGTCGCAATTCTCAACTCTTGTAAGCCTATTATCTATGGGGATAAACTCACCGACTAAAAATAGTTTTATTTTCGACCAAAAGGTGGCATTAGATTACGGAAACAAAACTCCTTCAGGTCTATCGCCTAACCGTTAACTTCACACACGTTTTTCTCCAAACCACGTTTTGGAAATCGGGACGCAGCAGAACTTGAACAATTTTCGTCCCCTCGACCAATCCAATTTCTTCAATTTTTCAAAGTGTTTTTTTAAGCGCTGTATCAATGTGAGAAATGGTCGCATCGAGATGAGAAAAAGCATTATGAAGCTTCAAGATTCTAGTTTCGAGATCTGTCGTCAAAACAATTTTGTGAGCTACTGTAATCGCGCAATAATAAAAAATAGCGAGAGAAAATTTATTTCCAAATTTTTTGGGTTATTATTCAAGGGTCCACGCGCTCGAGAATGTTATTTCAGTTAAATACATATATAGGTCAGTTAGCTTGTTCATTCAGCTTCTATTTGGTTTTTTTTGTCTCTCCACGACAATTTCTTGCTGAGATATCCGACTTTGAATGTAAAAAGATCCTTTTGTCTTCGATTACCGTTATCTCAGCAACCAATGATTGCACGGGCAGCTTTGAAAACTTAAATAATTTTCCAACACGACCTTTCCGTTGTTTTTCAGAAAAAAAAAACATTTTTTCACCATTAATATTAATTTGAAAAAGGACCAAAAAATGGCTTTTTAATGGCTTTTCAGTAACTGTAATACTACTTTATATAATATAGTAAATGTACAATCCTTTAAGTATTGATGGAAAGACTGATGTTGCCCGGTTGTTTTTCTGCTTAATGTACCCCCAATAGCCCTGTAAATTTTCAATTTGATCCATCGAACCAGTTTTTCGGTTCGATTCATCAAAGTTTTACAAAACAAAGGAAGAAGTGTATTGTTCTTAAACATCGTGTAATCATCATCAGAATGAAAAAACCAATTTTCTTCAACTTTTTTCACAACTTTGACCTAGTTGCTTGTTGAAGTCTAGAAAAAAAAATTCGAAAAATTTCAATTTTTTTTTCTTCAAATTTGTCAAACATTTCAGGAAACAATACTGACTCATTTTTACACGATTCGACCTTTGCGCACCATAATTTCACTCATCTTTAATTGCATTAATTAAAAGTTGAAACCCCCAAGCTGTATTCACTAGTCGATCTGAGAACTTGTATGAAATTAATTCTCGATATTTTCTGCGAAGGTTATTAGGGTTACAAAAAATTTTTTCTTCCAAAACTGATATTTTTTTAAAGAAAAAACCAATTAACATTTTTTTAACTAATATTTTTTAGTAATTTTTTTGTACGTTTAGGTAAATAAATTAATCTAAAGTTTTTGTAAACTGTAACGTTTTTCAATTTTTGTTCATGCCTAGTTTGAAAAAAAAAAACTGTTTTCTGGAACCCTAATAACCTTCGTAGAAAATATCAAGAGTTAATCGCATAAATGTTCTCAGATCGACTATTGAATACAGTTTGGGGTTATCAACTTTTAATGAATGAAATTAAACATGAGTGAAAATATAGTGCGCAAAGGCCGAATCGGGTAAAAAATGAGTCAGTATTGTTTCCTGAAATGTTTTACAAAGTTAAAAGAAATATTTAAAAAAAATTGAAATTTTATGAATTTCTTTTTCTTAAATTTAACAAGAGACTAGTGCAAATTTGTGAAAAAAGTCGAAGAAAATTGGTCATTCCATTTTGATGATGATTACACGATGATTAGAAACAATACACTTGTGCCTTTCATTGTTCTGTAAAACATTAATCAATCAGTCCGGAAAAACAGTTCGATGAATCAATTTGAAAATTAACAGGGCTATTGGGGCTACATTACGCTCGAAAAAAAAACGCGGCAACATTAGTGTTTCCATCAATATTTGTAAAGTAGTAGTAGATTTACTAACAAACTATAAAAAGTCACTTCTTGTCCTTTTTTCAAATTAATGTTGAGAGTGAAAAAATGTTTTTCTGAAAGATCAACGAAAGGGGCTGGTAGGAAATTTATTCAAGTTTTCAAAGCTGCCCTTTAATTCCCGTTGCAATCATTGGTTGCTGAGATATTGATTATTAAAGACAAAAGGATCTTGTTTCATTTAAAGTCGGATATCTCAGCAAAAAATTGACGTAGAGACACAAAAAACCGAATTAAAGCTGAATCAACAAGCCAACTGACCTATACATTGAGTTACGTGGAAAAAAAATTAACTAGCCCGTGAACACTTGAAAAAAAAAAAATAATAATAAATTTGGCAATTATTTTCCTCCGCTATTCTTATGATAGCGCGAAAACCGCAGCTCGCAAAAAAAGTTGCCAAAAAATCGTGAAACTAGAAACTTGAAGCTTCGAAGGCTTTTTTTTTATCTCGATGCGACCATTTTTCACATAGATACAGCGCTTCAAAAAACACTCCAAAAAAAGAAGAAATTTTCTGTTCCTTTAATTTTTTGGAGTAGTATATCAAAATTATGGTCGAAAACACGAACTTTTTTTCCTCGTTACGATTTTTAAAAAATTATTTTGAAATTTTTCCCCGTATTTGACTTCTAAAACTAACATAATTAACGAAAATATTTCGCTCTTAGTTCCAGGATTAAATTAACGATAGTTGTACTGCGTTCCGCAGAGAGAGTATGAGGTTGAAGTTTGTGTCGTTGGAACGCAACGAAAATTAATATTCGTGAATTCCTTTAATTTATTTTGGCAAACTTTGCTCACAAAAATCTTCTAACCATTTTTTAAGATGTTTATTTAGCGATCTACAATATAAATCTTTAAAAAAAAGTTTTTCCATAACAATAAAAATATAAAAAATAAAATGTAAGCAAGAGCTTTCGTTGCGTTCCAACGATGCAAACTTCAACAGTATGGAGAGGGTTGACTGAAAACCAGTAGTGCTATAGCAACTCGTGCACCGCGATTTTCTATTCTTTTGACAAATAAACTCTTTTTACATACTTCAATATATACTTGGTAAAGCCTAAAAGTTCTTTTGACCATGTATTTTATTGGTTTCTTTAAAAAAAATCTTCAAAAAACGGTCGAAAATGGGCAGTGAAGGTGGTGTTCTCCTTCCTTGACACACTGCGTCATTTTGACCTGAACGAATTTGAAATAAAATGCTGACTTACCCAAAATTGCAAGTTTTCAATAATTTTTTACAACAATTCAACTTCAGGCTTTCCGAGTTGCTAAAGACTTGCCCTGTGGAAAGGTGGTGACATCTTACCGTCCGTTTTAATAAATTTAAACAAATACCTCGACCACGATTCATATACACTTTGTCCACCGCTCGCCTCACGAAGGTATGGGTACGGTGCTGATGTCATCAGACGACGGAGATTCAGCCCGGACAGTGGCTTATTCTCCTCGAAACGTTTCATCGAAAATATTTTGTCCATAGTCCACCAGGGAATGGAGAAGAAACTCTGCGTTACGCTGGTTTTTCTCAAAACACAATTTTTCAAAATGGCACGCAGCATAAATTAAAAAATTTTCATTATTTTGACTCCAAATTTTGAGTACATGTTTAAAATAACATTCCAAAGAGAAATACGTACGGGATTTTCTATGAGTTAGTTATAACATTAGTTATTACCAAATTATTGTCCTTTTTTTTCTGTCAATAATTAAGTTTTTGGTTTAATGCTCCCCAATTACACAAAAATTAATATTTTCACAATCCTCTACGTATTTCTCTAGCTATACTCGTGTAAATTAATAGAAATTTATTTATTTTATTCTAACAAGGGGACAGTACGGCAGTCGGATTTTTGTAATTTTTCGTACTCATGGTACGTGAAGTTCAGAGCTCGAATATTAATATCCCAAAGCAGTTCAACGCCATATTCAGAAATTTTCGAGTAAATTGACTTTGAAGTTTTCGAGCGCACTCTTATCCCACAAAGATGCAACGATATTCGAACCGGGCTCGTGGCGTACCTGGTAGCGCTCGAGTCTAGTAATCGCGGGGTCGCTGGTTCGAGTCTCACTTCGAATTTTTTTTTTTTTTTTTTTTTTCATTTTTTTTTTTAATTTGCATACCTCCGTCATTTAAATATCCCGATAAATTTTTGTTGTATATAATCACATATTATTATATATAATTAATATAATATATCTATATATGTTTATATATGGACAAAATCCATATATAGTTATTTATGTACAAAATTCATTATAGTTATACATAATTATATATTTTCTCATATATGATCATATATTATTTATATATAACAATAGGTGATTATTTATAAAAAAATAAATAAATAATCCCGGGATAAAAATCATAAAATCTATGCTAATTCACATATATGTAATTATAATTGTCAATGATAAATGCAAGTCTTATTTTTGATTATCTCTTGCTTGAAATTGCGAATAGGCGACGTAAAAATATCCAGTAATAATATTTACATAAACTCCCTTGTAGATTAATAGGAATATAAATAGAAGAATAAATGTTGAAATATGTGAATATAACTCACATATTTCAACATGTATTCTTCTATTTATATTCCTATTAATCTACAAGGGAGTTTATGTAAATATTATTACTGGATATTTTTACGTCGCCTATTCGCAATTTCAAGCAAGAGATAATCAAAAATAAGACTTGCATTTATCATTGACAATTATAATTACATATATGTGAATTAGCATAGATTTTATGATTTTTATCCCGGGATTATTTATTTATTTTTTTATAAATAATCACCTATTGTTATATATAAATAATATATGATCATATATGAGAAAATATATAATTATGTATAACTATAATGAATTTTGTACATAAATAACTATATATGGATTTTGTCCATATATAAACATATATAGATATATTATATTAATTATATATAATAATATGTGATTATATACAACAAAAATTTATCGGGATATTTCAATGACGGAGGTATGCGAATTAAAAAAAAATGAAAAAAAAAAAAAAAAAAAATTTCGAAGTGAGACTCGAACCAGCGACCCCGCGATTACTAGACTCGAGCGCTACCGGGTACGCCACGAGCCCGGTTCGAATATCGTTCCATCTTTGTGGGATACGAGTGCGCTCGAAAACTTCAAAGTCAATTTTCTCGAAAATTTCTGAATATGGCGTCGAACTACTTTGGGATATTAATATTCGAGCTCTGACCTTCACGTACCATGAGTACGAAAAATTACAAAAATCCGACTGCCGTACTGTCCCCTTGTAAAATCGAATTTGAGTCAGCTATACTGCGTGCCGCAGAGCGTCTCAAATGCAACATGCCTCTCCAGAATAGCTCCAGCCTCACCTTTTGGCATAATTTTTTAATATACATTTCATTTTGATCACTCGAAGATATGAATAATAACATCCTTGAATATTAATAGTCTCTTATTTGTCCTACAAAAAAAAATCGCAAAATATCACTCAAGTTTTGACGTTTACAGTGGTGTAAGCCCTTATGATAAAAAGAGCGTGCACTCTTGATTTCTATCGATTTTGTTCAAATTTTAACCAGACATTGTTCATATCATCATGCAAGTTTGAGTGAAAATTCAGAACAGTTGACTATTTAGATTGGGAGATAATGGATTTTTCAATAGCAACTTTTAACACTGCAGGGTCTGCATTGGCCGAAAATCAGGTCACATAATTCGGCGTACCATTCTTTTGGGTTATTCATTTTGAGGAAAAATTATGATTAGATAGCAAACTAGTTAGGGAACGAGTGAAAAAAGTTTGGATTGTCTTTACTATTCAGTTTTGCTAAAGACGTTCAGTAACATCAGAATAACTCTCGGTAAAAAATATTTGTCCCCTATAATAAGAAGACATTATGCAACACCGTAGAACAGTATTGGTCAATATGTCGAGAAAAAAGATAATTATCGTGTTCCTAAAGTTAGAAACTTTTAACGTAAAAAGAAATATTTGCGTTATAAACATTAATATTTCATATTGCTTATGTTATTGCCTTGTGTCTTTTTATACAGGACAAATATTTGTTACGGAAAATTACTCTGTCTAAATTTCAATGCAGACCCTGCAGTGTTAAAAGTTGCAATTTTAAAACCCATTATCTCTGAATCTAAATAGTCAACTGTTCTGAAATTTCACTGAAACATGCATAATCATACGAACAATGTCTGGTTAAAATTTGAACAAAATCTATAAAAATCAAGAGCGCATGCTTGTTCTACCTCAACATGTTCAACCGTTGACCATTCAATTCTGTTGAAGAAGATGCAAGGCTCTAGCGTCCTCGCCCTTCGTTTTGAAACGTACATACGTAAGTGAAAGGCCTTGCACAGATTGGTGGTGCGATCCATGGCAAAATATTGTTCCTTGCGGTCAGCCTTGCTGGTACTCTCGGAGAGATTGGAGACAGCGGTGATATCCTCGCGACACCGGGACTGTATATTGTGGCCGCGACGCTTGACGCAGTTTCTCATCCTCGGCAGTACGTACTTGCTGCCGTGGATTAATCGAATGGTCCATCTAGATGGTAAATTCGACGCTAGATTAGTTCTGGTTCCTACATGATAACCCAGGTACCGTACCTATCATGTGTGTGCGTACGGTATCGGTACCAGTATTAGTATGGTGCTCAGGGTGAAGCTATCGAGCAATCGTCACAGGTCCACAAATCATCCGTGTTTGAGACGTGAAAGTTTAGCGTTCGTAGGCAAAGGGTGTTGAATTTCGTGCCTCATTTTGGTCGCACACTGCTCAGGAAATGAAAAATATGCGATCTGCGATTTTTTCACAAATAAATACCGAGGTATTTCTGCGAAGAGCAAATGAACTTGGGTTTCTTGCATCGGAGCCGTTGGCTATTTGACACATCGGCGAGCGGGAAAGCAATGCGAGGGAAGATCGTGGCAAATTACAAAGTACGTAAATTGAGTTTATGAGGTTATAGCACGTACGTACCTTGACTTCTGGTGTTTTCCTCGATCGATGTTCCTCGATCTTCTTCGTGTAATCGGCCGCGGCGGTTTTCTCGTTGATTATTTCGTTGTCGGGATTTCTTGTCGGTGGTGTGCCGGCGTCCTGAGGCATTGTTCACAGCAAAAAAAACTCACCAAAGCGCGACGAAAATAAACTGCACTCTAACACTATTTCCACTATTCACATTCTACATCACACTATTACACACATCGTATGAAATATAATTCCAACGAATGTGCGAGGTTATACCTCCGGCTTTCGACCTGTCAAAAAATAAATTGTTCCGGAAGGAGGCGAGCGCGGTCGGTCAAAACAGTCGAAGTGAGCTGCGCGCCGCCAGTGAGAAAACGGATGAACTGAACGCTCGCTCCGATACCTGATATTTTGAGCTTTGTTGGTACATATTTGCTACATTTATGTAAAAATTTCAAAATGCTTTTTCTCCGCCATTTGTTCATTAAAACAGGTGAAACAAAGCTCAAAATGTGTGCTTTTTCACTGTCGAGAGCATGATTCGCGCTAAATTAACGACAATGCGATGCAATGGTCAATAATTCACAGTTTTTCGCATGGTAACCACAAACTGCAAAATTTTTTTCGAAATTTTGGAAAATTTCGCGAATCCTGCTCTCGGAGCAAGCGCCCTGCATGCACACAACAAATTTCATTCCAATTGGTTGATCCGTTCGGGAGAATTCCCATTTCAAAATTTCGATGCGGTCGGTGGCATGTGGCACATGGCCTTAAACCACTCAAGCGCAAGTCCTCCCACTCCGTACATTTCTAATTTTTGTATTAAAATTCCTCTATCTATCGTCTCGAACGCACGTTTAAAATCAATAAATACAACCCCGACTATTTCGCTATTGTCCAGGAGCTTTCTCCATTCGATGAGTGTGCTTTGTAAGGCCGTTTCACACGAGTGCTTTTCTCGGAATCCTGACTGTTCTTTTATAATAATATTGTGCATGTTTATATATTCGAGCAATTGTTCTTTAACTACCAATTCTAAGATTTTTTCATACACCGGAAGAGTGTTTATTGGCCTATATTCCTCTGCTTTCGTACTTCCTGTTATTTTAGGTATCGGTCTAATAACTGAATTTTTCCATTCGTCAGGTACTATACCATTCACTATTAATTTATTTATTATGTCTAATAGTATATCCTTATTTATTCCTTGCCACATTATTTTTAGGGTCACAGCCGTGATTAGATCGCTCGCACCTTTCTTATCATCTAAATTTTGTATTATCTTTCCAAGTCTATCATCGTCGATTTTCTTAAAATTGTTAAGACTCGCACCCGCGTATTTTTGGTAGCCATTGCGTTGTTTGTCCGATTTTATTTCCGCTAAAATGCACGCAATGCTTTCGACAAAAAATGCATTGAATTTATTTGAAATTTGCTCGCAATCTATAACTTTCACTCCATTGAAGATTATTTCCGACTTTTTTTGTTCTATTGTTTTTTATTTCCTATTAGCGGCTTCAGGTTCTTCCACATTGTTGTTGAATTATGCTTTTGTTTATCTATCATTTCTTCGTAAGATTGCCTTTTCTTTTTCCGAGTTTCATCCACTACTCTGTTTCTTAACAATTTGTACATATACCAGTCGTTCCAATCATTTGTATTAACGGCTTTTTTATATTGAGTGTCTCGATTTCTTATTTCTTCCAATATATCCTCATTATGCCATGGTTTATTGGTCCATTTCAACGGTTTATTTTTTTTATAAATGGAGCAACTTCTTCCATCGTCTCTGACATGCTTTGTATAATTTCATTCGTTTCTCTATTAATCAGGTCCTTGTTATATAAATCATTCTTTAAAATTCCAGTTTCTGTTAATCGTCTTAGTTTATTATTTAAAATATACTGAAATTTTTATTTGTCAATGTTTTTCAAGTCCTGCTTATAATATATTATGTTATTGTCATTATTGATGTTGTCCCAGTATATAAAAATTTGTATTATATTGTGGTCTGTTATTTTTGGAGTCAAAAGCACTTTTGTCGTTATTTAAAAATTTGTAAATACTAACAAGGAAACGTTGCGAGGTCGATGTCTCCGATTTCAATGAAATTTGGCATGCTTGTAGAATGGGTAAAAATAGGCGACACGTATTTTTTTATATCGGCGAAACCCGATTTTTAAGGGTTCAAAAGTACCCTCGAAAATTGGGGTGTTTTTCGTTTTTCGTCGATAACGTTTTAACGGTACGAGATATGGAAAAACTTCAAATTGCAACAAGGTTTATTTTTTCGTGTACTATACATTGGAGATTAGAACGATGCAGATAGCAACAAATTTCATATTGTTTATTGCAAAAATGCAATTTTTTCAACCGTATCTCCGAGAATTTTTAATCGATTGGGATGTAAATTTGCATACATGTAGAGAATGGAAAAGTGCGGATACAGATTTTTTCTTTTTTCGATATCTCACAATTAAGGGGTTGAAACTGCCCGTCGATTTTTTTGCCGAGAGCATCGTATTATCAGCTAGCCTTTTGGCATTTCGGTCTAAATTCACGTCAATATACGTTCGTGTTATGACGCAATTGCATATTTGTAACATTCCAGCCCCTCCCCCCATCGGTCCCCCTCTCGAAAGGCAAACGTTCAAAGTTCTTACCGTGCGGCGTGGACGAAAATTTGTAGAAATAAAAATGGGTTACAAAGAAAGTACAATCAGTCAAAAAAATCGATACACATTTACTCGTTTTGGCGGAACGACACTCTTAAGGGGTTAACGCACCCTTAACAACTTCGTTCTTCCTATAGCTCGTGAACAAGCCGAAATAAAAATAAAGTTCGGAAGGAAAACATGGTGTATTCTTCGACTACTAGACGTTCATGATGATAATGATGAGTACAGCAATAAATGGCGTGTTGTTTATTGCAATAATTGGTGAATTACTTGTGAAAAATCACTCTTCAGTTTTCTACTAATATGGGCAGAGGCAAGGATCGCAATCACGGACTGACTTCGTGCTTCGGGAAGCAACTGGATTACAATTGTATATTTACGAAGAAATTCTCCCCCGCCACGTACTGCCTTTGAAGATTACAACACAATCGGAAAAGTGTTCTTATGCTTACTCATTTAGGAAATGTTTTTTTATGGATTATACTTATTACAATAATGATAGTCATGATAAAAGTGTTTGAAACAAAGAGATTTTTTACACCACGCACAAGTGATAATAGCTGCTTCGCCACATATATCGCATGTCGGTACATTTTGTGAAAAGCAAAATTCTACCGGATTTTCGAAGTTTGGTGGTCTTTCTTCTTCGTACCCGCTTTTGTACCACGCATATTTGAAAAGATTTGTAAACCGTGGAGAAGAAAACTGGTTGTGTGTAAGAGATTGTAATTTAACAATATTGTCTCTCAAATGCAGATTGACATCGTAATTATATAATATTACTACGTCAGAAAAGTGTTTGACGAAGTTTTTCCATACACGGAAACCATAAACATCAAGGGGCTGTATCATTCCAGTCGTACCTGCAGGAATTACTAATTATCATATGGACTAATTGTCTACAGAACTAATGAAACTCGTGCAATATATTTACCTGCTGGAATGGTTAAAACTTTAATATCTTTCCCTTGCATATCCATTTCTTTAAATGCAGTTGGACATTGACCGCTCCAAGAATCCAGAAGTATTACCGATTTTGGACCCGTATTGGGAATATATACTTCTTGGAACCATCGCTTGAAATGATTAGTCGTCAATTTTCCAGATTTCGAAGCCAATAGAAATACATTTTTCGGCTCTGAACATAGTTTGTTCCACTCGAGGACCAAATTTGCCAGTAGGTTCGTTTAAAACGATCAACACACGAGTAGGTGCCAAAGCTTGCCACTCGCAGAAACCAAAGGGTGTATAGTATAACTGTGTGTTGTTGATGTTTTCGATTGCACGACTGTCTCAACGGATTTCTGCCCTTCTTTTGCCAATGTGCGGCCTGTATATAGCTCTAAATTGAATCCACTCTGATCAGAATTAAATATGTTTTTTGCCCCAACGTTGGCTATGTTGACTTTCACCATTTCTATAAATTCGATAGCTTTGTTTTGAAGTGTATCAGCGTTTAATAATTGTTGTTTTGCTACATATTTAGTAATCTTCCGTGACACAATTCCATGTTTGTTTTTGAATGTCCTTAGCCAAGAAGCGGATGCTCGGAAATTTACGGCTGGTATTTCTACAATTTCTCGTGCACGTAAGGCCCATCGTCGAAGATCTGTATCATGGACAGGCAGCCTTCTGTCCAAAGCATGATTAAAATTGTTTAACGTGTAGTGAGCTATCTTTGTTAACTTTTCTTTGTAGGTGCCACCCTTATTTATACTATGGGCCCACCGGCGCAACTGCGGCTCTGATTTCACCTTTTTGAATTTCGTTTGAACAGATGATAACTTTCTATTCCCATTTGCCCCGGATCTCCAGTAATCTACAGCTCTTGTCTTGTATTCGTAACTCAATTCTTCTATATCTTGGGTACATACATTTTCATCAATTTTTGGATCTAGGTATCGTTGTCCGTGCCAATCCCCTTCCCTGTCATCTTCTATTACGGCTGCTTCATGAATTTCATTTGGTGACAGAAAATCCAAACCAGTTTCGACTTCCATTTTCGTAGGTTGATCCATCGCTTCAATGATCATGTTTTTTAGATCCTTACTGAACTGTTCTTCCTGTTTGGTGATTGGAGTGCGAGGCAAATTCATAGCACTTATCGCTATGAATAGAAGTTGAATAACATTCACCGGATTAACGTACATTTTTATTTGTATTTCGAACACAAAATGTATGGCTGGCTCCTCCGTCGTAACTGCAGCAATAATGATCGTTGGTGAATTTATATGACTTGAAACCCAATTGATAAATAAACACGAAAAAAACAACGACGACACAAGCTATTACCAGAACTGCTATTAATCTTTAATAAGGCGATTTCAAGGTTATCATGAGAGCCGCTCTTTGCACCGTAGTCGCTCTTTGCGAAGATTTATTTCTTTCGTTCATTGGTTCCGCTGTTTGTGAAATTAAAGTTAAAGATAAAGATTAAATTATGCTGCGTTATAAGCTGATAAAAATGTTTGCATCATTCTGTTCATGAGTTGCAGCGGCAACCCAAAAACGCTGTGACCTCTGCAGATAATGCATTCGATACGGTGAGAGGAGTGGAATTTCTTCGTAAATATACAATTGTAATCCAGTTGCTTTCCGAAGCACGAAGTCAGTCCGTGATTGCGAGCCTTGCATCTGCCCATATGAGTGGGAAACTGAAGAGTGATTTTTCACAAGTAATTCACGAATTATTGCAATAAACAACACGCCATTTGTTGCTGTACTCATCATTATCATCATGAACGTCTAGTAGTCGAAAAATACAACATTTTTTCCATTCGAACTTTATTTTTATTTCGACAACGAGAAAATGTGTATCGACTATTTTGACTGATTGTACTTTCTTTGTAACCCATTTTTATTTCTAGAAATGTTCGTCCATGCCGCACGGTAAGAACTTTAAACGTTTGCCTTTCGAGAGAGGGACCGTTGAGGGGGGGGGGCTGGAATGTTACAAATATGCAATTGCGTCATAACACGAACATATATTGACGTGAATTTAGACCGAAATGCCAAACGACTAGCTGATTATACGATGTTCTCGGCAAAAAAATCGACGGGTAGTTTCAACCCCTTAATTGTGAGATATCGGAAAAAGAAAAATTCGTATCCGCACTTTTCCATTCTCTATATGTATGCAAATTTACATCCCAATCGATTAAAAATTCTCGGAGATACGGTTGAAAAAATTGCATTTTTGCAATAAACAATATGAAATTTGTTGCTATCTGCATCGTTCTCATCTCCAGTGTATAGTACACGAAAAAATAAGCATTGTTGCAATTTGAAGTTTTTTCATATCTCGTACCGTTAAAACGTTATGGACGAAAAACGAAAAACACCCTAATTTTCAAGGGTGCTTTTCAACCCTTAAAAATCGGGTTCCGCCGATATAAAAAAATACGTGTCGCCTATTTTTACCCATTCTACAAGCATGCCAAATTTCATCGAAATCAGAGACATCGACCTCGCAACGTTTCCTTGTAAGTCTGTAATAGTCTTTGTCTTATCTGTTATCCTTGTGGGTTCGAACACATGTTGTTTCATGCCGAGGCAAATAAAATTTTTTATCAATCTTCTTTTATAATGCGTTTCCTTCGACACGTCTATATTAAAATCACCCATCATTATTACTTGACCTATGTCCACGAGATCCTCACATTTATTCACAATATATTCTATAAATTTACCACGACTTTGGCTAGGTGAGTGATATACATTCCATATTATCAGTCTTTCATATTTTTCTGAAAGCTGTATTGTATTTATCCATATACTCTGATCAATGCTCTCCGAGAATAGCCTTTTATCCCAAATACCCTGTTGAACGTACGTAAGGACACCACCAGTTCTACTATTTTCCGTATTTGTTCTTATAACATTATAATTTTGTATTATTAATTCAAAGTCTTCTATTTCTTCCGTTACATGAGTCTCTGTCAAGCACAATATCATTGGTTTTTTATCATACACGAACTTTTCAATTTCATCCTTATGAGTTATAAATCCCTGTATATTTAATGTCATTATGAATGGAATACATGTCGACTTGTCACTTTTTTTATTCTCAAGAGTATTCTTTAATTGCTAGTCCCTATTGTATATTATGTTTTTCTGTGCTCTCGATATCAGTTGTTTATAAATTTCACATCTTCTATCCGTAGCCTCATGCTCCGTACTTAACTCGGTTTCCTTAAATCTTTCTACTCGATAAGAACAATTTATACACTTCTTACACCTTTCAGTGCAATCTTTCTGCTCGTGTTCTCCAGCGCGTTTTCTACATTTCGTTTTATTTCTACATTCGTTCGCAAAATGATGATAACCCCAGCACTTATAGCACTGCAGTACACTGACAAAGTCATAAAATGGACATATTTTCCATCCAATTTTGATTTTTCCCCTTTCCAGAAGTGTTTTATGTGTTTTTGGGTCCGTCTCCACTAATATTGTTCCTAGCTTCGTATCACTTTCTGTCTTTTTTAGCACTCTGAGCGAAAAATCTTGTTCTGCCGTGGATATTTCATTCTGTTCACTTATTTTGCGCAGAAATTGGGCTTCTTCTTCCTCCGTCATTTTTAGGCTCTCCTCAATCCCAGCTATTTTGAGTTTTTGGAGTTGCTTTTTTATCGTCGTCACTTTGTAACTAGTTCCTATTTTCTTTTTCAATTCGTTGCTTAGTATTTCTTGATCGCGGTTTTTTTCACATCCTAGTATTATTTTCCCATTTTTCCCGTTTCTTATTTTATTAACACCAACCCCGAGACTCATTATATCTATACTCGACTTTATTTCTCCCAATGTTTCCCCATTCAATTGTTCCGTTATTGGTGAAACCACAATTTCCTGCATGCGAGATTTCTTTATTTTATCTGCATATGTCTCTTTTTTATTTTCATGTATAATAACACTGTCTTCCTTGTTTATAGTTGAGTGCTGCTCATTAATTTTAGTTTTTTCATTTTTAGTACTTTTTATGGTTGCCTTTAACTCTTTCACCTCACTCATTAGTGCGTTCATTGCATTTATTACTTCTTTTTGAATATAGTTTTCGATTTCATGTTTAATCTCTTATACAATGGTATTTTTTATTTCCTGCTTGCATATTCTTATTTCCTTCCTTACTAACTCGAGCAGTGACTCTGACTGCGTCGGGGTGTTCGGTTGGGTAGTTTTTTTTTGCTCGTGTAATACACAGTCTATCTTCTGCTCAACTGTGAGCTCGACTCTATCTCCCTCTTCTACCTCCTCTCTCACTCTCTTAGCCCTTCTCTCTTCCCCGCTGCTTAGGTTCGGATTATCCCTCACCCTTTCTATTATTTTGCCCGTGCACTTAACTAGCTCATTTTTGATGTTATACTTTTTATGTATATCAGAGCAACTCTTGTGGAATTCCTTCATACACAATTCACACTCGAAAGAGTTCTTCATAATTGGTTTTCTGCATTGCCTGCATGGTGTATCCTTTCCTGGTGTGGTAGATGACATATTTTTGGTTTAGTCGGTAATCAACCGACCGTACCATATAGATCGATATCGTCCGCGGATTACTTTGGTCACCGATATTTATCGATGTGCGCTACTATCGTGTCACCGTCGTAGCGATAATGGTTGCCATCCGCTCGTTCGCCAGCGCAGAGTTTGCAAGAAGGCTCACAACACCGCAGATCCGATATAAGCGAGACTATTAGAATAGTCAAACTGTTCACCACACGAAACAAGTTACTCTGTCATAGTTTTCATTCTTTTCGCAGAATCACTTCCAACTGTAAGTCACCGCAATGACGGAGCACTTTTCACACGTGTCAATACAAACAGAGAGAGAGAGAGAGAGAGAGAGAGAGAGAGGCACATATGGACACAAAAGACCGCACTCTCTGTAAGTCTTTTAAGGTGCGAACGCCAAATGGCAAAACTGTACGAGACGCAAACGACTGGAAAGACGAACGGCGCGATGGGTCCCCTGACCCCGTGACCCGGCACGTCCAGAACCGGCGGAACCGCGCCGGAACTGATTCGTTTGGGTCCGTGGCTGATACGTTGCCAGCATTGGAAAGTTTACAAGCACACATATACATATATACACACACACACACACACACACACACACACACACACACACACACACACACACACACACACACACACACACACACACACACACACACACACACACATATATATATATATATATATATATATATATATATATATAGCCATATATACAGATGTTTGTGTGTGTAAACATGCACTAAGCTCTGCAACATTGATAAACAACTTGAATTGCAGTAGCATTTCGTCGTCTCACATCTCCCTCACTCTACGTCGCTGACAATAAAAGTCTCGGCTGCGACGCAAGCCGAGAGCCACGATTATTCACTTCTCGACAATTATTGGCACTTCTTGCATTACCGAGTATCGGATAAAATAGGTCAAGATAATTGCCAACAGGTATCTGTACGTAGGCCGAGCACCATATGCGGAAAGACCCGAGTAGAAATTTCTTAGGGTTAGCCTGACCAGGATCAGGCCCCGATCGGGGTGTGATAGGGGTAATACCTATTACGGACATCCTGATCCGACCCCGATCGGGCCGAAAGTATTTGGGCCCTATCAGGCTATACTAAAATGGCCCTACTAAGGCCGCCCCTGATAAGATCCTACTAACCCGCGTAGAAATTTCGATGGGGCCCAGATCCGGGCCTGATCAGGTTGCCTGACTGCCCTGGTAGGGCACTAATAAGGCAGCCTGAAAGGGCCCTACTAGGAAATGTAACGTTGTGTCACATATGGGTCTGATCTGGTTGCCTGATCAGGCCCCTACCAGGTTGCCTGATCAGAAAGAAATGCATATAATATTTCAAAAAACCAAATTGGAATGAACCACTCAATTTAGAGTTCCACTACAATGATTTTGTATCATAATTCGTCATTCCCTGGCCTGCTGAAACGTTTTTGTTCGAAGAAAATATTTCGCCCATATGGGAATCGAACCTCGTACCTTCCTACCCAAAGCTAGGCACGCTGTGCCTATGCTACCGAGTGCTTGTAACATCTTGGTCCCCGATATGGCATTACAGACCAAATGAATTCCTATAATTATTTGTTTTATCACATAAAGTATATCAATTAGTTAATATCATTGTGACAATTTCAAAGAGGTTTATCGAACAACATGCTATAGATTTTTGGAACTTAACCTTATATATATATATATATATATATATATATATATATATATATATATATATATATATATATATATATATATATCATAACCGGTGCGATGGTCTAGTGGTTAGCGTGCTCGCCACTAAACCAGCGGACCGGGAGGTCCCGGGTTCGAATTCCAGTCGCGTACATTTCGTCGTGACATGTTTTTCTTCGGCATTTCGCGGTGAAATAAGACTAGTTCCACGATTGAGGGGCGAACTCGATGACCGGCTGTATTGGTATAGGTTTTCCGCAGCTTCCCTATACCCATGACAGAAATGTCATGATGAATATAATACAGAGGGGGAAGTCGGCTGCGGCCGCAAGAGGGGGGAACAGGGAGAAAGATGGAGAAAAAAGGAGTAAACAGTAGAGGAATGAACGGTCATAATGATGGGAAAGAATAGGTAACAAACGCGAAAAGCGTGTACCTAAGGAAAAAACCAATAAAAAATGTATATATTATATATATAATAAAAATAAAAATAAATATATATATATAGTTCCTCTCTCTCTCTTCGCCTTACAAAGCTGCCGAAATCTTCTAACACGCATCCGAGTTGCATAACGTTTTTTGTCGTGACAGTCTATAGCACCTTTTTTTAAAATGGAATTCAGGAATGCATCGAAACTCCGAAGCTACGATGCTGTAAAATCGAAGTTTCCATGTGAAACATGAGAGGTCTTGTGCATCTAGCGACTGCTGAGGCAGGCATAGGGCAAGCCTATTTATGGCCTCATCAGGGAAAGCCATAGTAGGGCCTATCAGGGCAAGCCTCGGTAGGGCCCTATCGGGGAAAGCCATAGTAGGGCCACATTAGGGACAGCCTTAGTAAGGCCCTATCATGGAAAGCCTTAGTAGGGCCTATCAGGGCAAGCCTTGGTAGGGCCCTATCGAGGAAAGCCTTAGTAGGATCTTATCAGGGACGGCCTTAGTAGGGCCATTTTAGTATAGCCTGATGTAGGGCCTAAATACTTTCGGCCCGATCGGGGCCGGATAAGGATATCCGTAATAGGTGTTACCCCTATCACACCCCGATCGGGGCCTGATCCTGGTCAGGCTAACCCTAAGAAATTTCTACTCGGGAAGGCTTTCCCCGATAGGGCCCTACCACGGCTTGCCCTGATAGGCCCTACTAAGGCTTTCCATGATAGGGCCTTACTAAGGCTGTCCCTAATGTGGCCCTACTAAGAATTTCCCCGATAGGGCCCTACCGAGGCTTGCCCTGATAGGCCCTACTATGGCTTTCCCTGATGAGGCCATAAATAGGCTTGCCCTATGTCTGTCTCAGCAGTCGCTAGATGCACATAACCTCTCATTTTTCACATGGAAACTTCAATTTTACAGCATCGTAGCTTCGGAGTTTCGATGCATTCCTGAATTCTATTTAAAAAAAAGGTGCTATAGACTGTCACGACAAAAAACGTTATGCAACTCGGATGCGTGTTAGAAGATTTCGGCAGCTTTGTAAGGCGAAGAGAGAGAGAGAGGAACTATGTATATATATATTTTTTTTAATTATTTTTATTATATATATAAAATATATATATATATAAGGTTAAGTTCCAAAAATCTATAGCATGTTTTTCGATAAACCTCTTTAATTGTCACAATGATATTAACTAATTGATATACTTTATGTGATACAACAAATAATTATAGGAATTCATTTGGTCTGTAATGACATATCTGGGACCAAGAGGTTACAAGCACTCGGTGGTAGCATAGGGCCAGCGTGCCTAGCTTTGGGTAGGAAGGTACGAGGTTCGATTCCCATGTAGGCGAAATATTTTCTTCGAACAAAAACGTTTCAGCAGGCCAGGGAATGACGAATTATGATACAAAATCATTGTAGTGGAACTCTACATTGAGTGGTTCATTCCATTTTGGCTTTTTGAAATATTATATGCATTTCTTTCTGATCAGGCAACCTGGTAGAGGCCTGATCAGGCAACCAGATCAGGCCCACATGTGACACAAGGTTACATTCCCTAGTAGCGCCCTTTCAGGCTGCCTTATTAGTGCCCTACCAGCGCACTCAGGCAACCTGATCAGGCCCTTATCTGGGCCCCATCGACATTTCTACGCGGGGAGGTGTACGGTCCTTCGTATACACGTCGACTGTTTCCAAAGGAACGCTGTACTTGCCCGCTGTAAAGGATACAAAAAAGAATATTCTGTAAAAAAAATAAAGGGCCTAATCGTAATCGAAACGAAACATAACTATATATCTGTGTGTGTGTGTGTGTGTGTGTGTGTGTGTGTGTGTGTGTGCGTGTGTGTGCGCGCGCGCACGCGCGTGCGTGCGTGTGTGTGTGTGTGTGTGTGTGTGTGTGTGTGTTTGTGTGTGTGTGTGTGTGTGTGTGTGTGTGTGTGTGTGTGTGTGTGTGTGTGTGTGTGTGTGTGTGTGCGTGTGTGTGTGTGTGCGTGTGTGTGTGTGTGTGTGTGTGTGTGTGTGTGTGTGTGTGTGTGTGTGTGTGTGTGTGTGTGTACATATGCATACTATGATCCGTTGTAACGTTTTCGATATAAGTTCTCTATACGTATATATCTTATGCGATTATTCCTGCTGGTTTTAGCCAGAAGGTAAGCCTGGCTTGAAGCGAGTCCTCCAGCGGACGCCTCGTCTCTTCTACATTTCAACCCTATACTTATCTGCCTTCGCACCAATACTACTAGCTACAATGAATTCTGCTTGAGTGCTTTTATTTTTATAGCATTTGATATATATCGTTGTAAATGCTGTAAAAAAGGATTGTAATATATATATATATATATATATATATATATATATATATATATATATATATATATATATATATATATATATATATATTCAGTACAACATTTTTATTTGCACTGAAACTTTTTAAATGTAAACGAAATTTGATATGAATAAAATGGAAAGATGGAAAAATTTATTTTCGTCGTGCTCCACCGATGCAAACGTCTACATCATGGAAAAAAGTATAAATTTCATACGGTGGTAGAAACGTAAGTATTTTCGTCATTTGTGCCATAAACTTTACATACTATTGTTACCGTGTTACTTGTAAAGTTACCGATTATTTCAAATTCGGCGATTTTACTAGAGCGAGCATATGTATATTCGTATGAAATAGAAGGAGGGCGGATGTGCTGATTTTCGTCCGGACATAGCCGGACCACGTAACAGAGAGAGAGCCGTGCAGGAAGAAGAAAAAGAAGAAGAGCGCACGTTGCTCATCGCTCCGTGCTGCTCCTGCTGCCGTTCTTCTGCTCCTGCTCGCGCTGTGTTATTATTATCCGACATTATCTATAATTCCGAAGCGGGCAGGAAGCCCACTTAGGGACCGTGATAGCTACCCCGATTAAAGCCCCGATTTCGTCCAGCTTTCGTACACCTACGTGTTTCTGTATATATTGTATATATACAACGGCAGAGAGACCACGAATCAGGACGGATGCGAATACGAAGCTACAGAGAGCGAGGGGGGGGGGGGAGAGAAAGAGAGAGATTGGGTGTCTCTACAGGACTTTCCATCATGCAACGATCGCATATACATATATCTACATATACCGTCACCAAAATGGCACAGTGCTATCTACCGGTGCCGATTTTCTTCTTCCTCTTAAAGATCGCATATAATAGGTACTTTCCTATATTGGATCAATCCTTTCGCCACGCAGCCAACGTATCAATATAAAAAAAAAATTCAAAAAAAAACAATCACGTTTTTTTTTCTTCGCAGAACGCCCTTTGCGGTTTTCCTCAATTTCTTTTGAGCCCCATTTCTCGTTTCCTGAAGACTGGTCGATGCGACACTCAAAAAGGTTGAGTGTAAAGGGTGATTTTTTTCGACGCGTGGAATGTATCTCGTATATGAAGGATCCTGTACAATCTCCGATTCACAAGGATGACGACGAGTCACGAGCCGACCCCTCGTGCACTCTGTTATATACACGTATATACGGCGCATAATATATAGGTATATACGATACACAAATATAGACGGCATACACACGTCTATATTCATATTTATATATATAAGGGCAAAGGACACTTTTGAGGCCCTTGCACCGATGTAATGTTGGCTATGCGTACACCTGGCTGTTTCGAGGACCTTTCTCCAAGTCGAACGTCTTCACGATTATCTTTGCGTCTATACATAGCATGTGCATGTATGCGTTACAATGTATACCTGTGTATGTACCTGTGAGTAGGAAGAAATAAATGACGAGGAAGCGGAAGGTAGGGACAACGGTAGGAGAACGTCGACGGAGTGTACTCCTCCAGGAGGGGGACGCTGCCTCGATATAATGGTAGGACGATTATGACTGAAAAAGCCGGAAACCACTTATTACAATAAGGAGAGAGAGGGAGAGAGGTAGAGACAGGGTAAAGAGAAAGGGAGAGAACCATAAGAGTGGAAGAACAGAAAGTACCGTCGATTTCGTCGATTTGAAACCGCGTGCTCTGCACCAGGGAGGACCACACCCTCGTCCGAGTGATAGCTCAACAAATGATCCGTGCGCGAGAGCCTCCAAGAGCGACGAAGAGGGACCAAGAAGAAGAAGAAGCGAAATCGGCAGAAGAAATACACACGAACTGGGCAGAAGGCTCTATGGATCTATTCCCCATAGTGATACGGAACAGATAGCGTTTCGGTGTCCTCATAAGTAGCCCAAAAGGTGATGCACCGGATAGAGATCCCCCGCCTGTTTGTGTTCGTATACAGACGCGCCATCGAAGAATACTCCTTGTTAGAGGCATGCCTGATATCGATCTGTATCGAGTGTGGTCGATGTCCCATGGCGCAAAGGCATAATAATAATAATAATAATGTCGTATGCGAGTACGCGATGAAGGAACGTTCCGAAAATACATATGTCACATATGCACCGTGTATCGGATATGTGAGATCGTGGATGACAAGGTGAACTCGTTACCACTTATGGTATGCAAGACATCGAGGGGCGTGGTACCAGGCTCACTTCCGCTTATAATTGCGGGCGACGCGGTTCCCTCGCAGCGAGAGATTTCTGGATAGATGCAGATATGCAAGTACGTGCATGCGCGCCGCTTTATCGGTGATTAAAGGAGATACAGCTGGAGGTTGATTCAATAATAGGGTAGTCCAAGTTGGTCCAAGATTAGGATGATCGAAAAAGTCAGAGTCGAAACAACATGCATCGAAAAATTGTGCGGTGAAAAAACATGCAAATGAATGGTTTTCCCGGTCTACAAACTCGACGTATCCGTGCAGAAATTTGTTGCGGAGTCCCCAGATAGTACCACGTCCCCATAAGCATTTGATGAGGACGCCGCGCCGCACGTGCGAAGTCCACATCGGAATCCAAGTGGATTCCGCGCTATTTACCGATCGACGTCGTTGGAAAAAAAATTCTTTGAAATTCTCAACCGGAGTTTGGTGGATCTCCCAAAAAAAATCCTTTCGTAATCGTGTGCAAAAATATGTTGGGCGGTCCCAAGATGCAACTCCTTTGGAGTCCTCATCGCGATCCAATCGGATGCTCCACTGTTCCCCGATAAACGCCATTTGAGAACTCTGACCACGTTTGAATCAAAAATATGTGAAAAGGAAGAAGAAAAAAACTCAGCATGTTAAAACATAACCTGCACGCTTCGTAAGCGTATACGTGTGGGGTGGATATTATGTCAAAGTGCAGTGAAATAAATAAACGATAATTGCAGTGGATATTCAGTGATGTGATTCACATTGATTGTTAAGATTTGGGCTATTAAGTGATTTATCCGGTTTTTAAGATAAGATTTATACTTCTTTATGATCCACTCATTTTTATATCTATATATTTTGTTTAGAACATTTAACGCACGAAATGCGATAGGATCCATCAAGAACCGTATTGGATTCCGATCGATAATGTGGGAATCCTTTAGGATCCAAAATCCCTCCGTATATTGAATGCCAATGGCGAATCCCGATTAGAATCCAATGTATAAGCATGACGTTTTACTGCACTGCTACCTCTATTATCGGAACCTCCACAGATGCATCAACTGAGTACCGAATTTCGATGGGTGTCGGGCATGGTGGGAGAAGGGCCAGACCCTAGCGTGAGGCTCGAAGCATGCTAAACAATAAGAGAGAGCTTTGAGGGGTCCTTCAATCGGCTACCCTAGCTGCGCAGAGTTGGCTTGAGTGGATAGTGCGCAATCTCTATTTTTGCAAGTGTGATGCCGGGACGATCCCGCCGCTGTGCCGATAATAGAGATCCCAGTGTATAGGGATCCAATGCGATGGCACATTGGATTCCTGTCAAGAAGTTGGAGCAAGTAAGGGAATCCAATTGGATCCCGGCGACAATTTCGGCACGAGTAAATGTAAAAAGTATTTCTTTCGGCATGACTATGTTTTTTTTTTACATTTTTAAAGTGTCGTTCTCCCGTTGTAGTCTGGTGTCCTGCGTCGGTATGCATCCACGAAAAAGCATTGAAGAATTTTGCCTTTCGTTTCTAGATATGGAGTTAGGTTCTCGCGTATGAGTTAACTCGTGCACAATGCGCCTTCTGTCTTCGTCTGTTTTGTTCAGATAAAGAAGCCCTCGATAGTAACGTTCGTTAAAGGGGGGGGCCGGATAATCCTGATTCCACTGTATACGTACGTATATATATATATATATATATATATGTATATACACAGGGTGTCCCAGAACTCAACGTCAAGCCGAAACGGGGTGACAGGATTGATTGTAACCATCATGAGAAAAAGCAGAAAAAATCTATCCCATGCAGTTTGAAAATTATGGGCATTTAAGAAAAACCTAGAAATTTGGTCAAACTGTAACCATTTTTCGGTTATTGTGGTTAATTTTTATTATTTTTGTTCATTTAAACTTTGGAACCGTAACCCTAAATAACATTTCTAGAATCACAGTCAAAAATAATGACACAATTACCCCAAGTTTCCTAGAATTAAGACTATTTGTTAAAATATGAATTTAAAATTTTCAAAATTTGTCTACTTTGAAAGGCCCTGCTTTAAAAAAAACAGTACTAGAGTGCCTTGGCAAGTTCCATTAAAAGTTGGCGCATTTAATCAGGATTGTAAAATGGTACAATACTTGTTAGTTTCATACTAAAAAAAAAAGTAAAAAAATTAAAACCTCAAGTAACCCGATTTTTGCTAACCCATTTTACTCAGTTAAAATGTTTTTTATTCGCACAAGCTCTTGGTAGGTTCTTAATTTTACGGCAAAATGATGAGAGAGATGGATAGATGGATAGTGCCGTTTAAAACATTTAAACTGAGTAAAATGGGTTAGCAAAAATCGGGTTACTTGAGGTTTTAATTTTTCTCGTTTTTTTTAGTATGAAACTAACAAGTATTGTACCATTTTACAATCCTGATTAAATGCGCCAACTTTTAATGGCACTTGCCAAGGCACTCTAGTACTTTTTTTTTAAAGGAGGGCCTTTCAAAGTCGACAAATTTTGAAAATTTTAAATTCATAGTTTAACA
This sequence comes from Ophion slaviceki, assembly GCA_944452715.1. Classification (NCBI taxonomy): domain Eukaryota; kingdom Metazoa; phylum Arthropoda; class Insecta; order Hymenoptera; family Ichneumonidae; genus Ophion; species Ophion slaviceki. Next base: position 49,517,365 of record OX101785.1, on the reverse strand, counting down.
AATCGTCTTAATTCTAGGAAACTTGGGGCAATTGTGTCATTATTTTTGACTGTGATTGTAGAAATGTTATTTAGGGTTACGGTTCCAAAGTTTAAATGAACAAAAATAATAAAAATTAACCACAATAACCGAAAAATGGTTACAGTTTGACCCAATTTCTAGGTTTTTCTTAAATGCCCATAATTTTCAAACTGCATGGGATAGATTTTTTTTCTGATTTTTTTCATGATGGTTACAATCAATCCTGTCACCCCGTTTCGGCTTGACGTTGAGTTCTGGGACACCCTGTATATATATATATATATATATATATATATATATATATATATATATATATATATATGTACGGAACTGATATACAGGACAAAAAGAGTGAGAGAAGCGGGCCTTCCGATTTCCCGCCGTGCGCTGATGTGAGACACCGTGTCTACGAGATCGGTACGTGCGATGAAAGAAGGCGTGACTAATCTCAAGATATTCCCTGTGTATGTAAACGCCCACACGCACGCACACACAAAGACACACTTTTTTATATTGGGGGGCTTGTGTGTGCCTTTATTTTGAATTGAAAAATACAGCTCTTTCCTGATAAATGAAAGCTCGGCTGATAAATAAAAAATGCGCTCGACTCGCACACAAAATTATGCATCGATTTACGAGTAATGCGAGTTTGTTTGTGTTGAATAAGCATGAGACGTATCGGTACATCGGCTTTGATTCTTTACAAACTTTTTGCTTGATTCTTCTTTGTTTTCATTTTTTGATAGTGTCGGTCTATTGCCGCAGATAACTGTTTTTTTCAACTTCTTTTTGCTGATGTAGAAATGTATGCTACAAGTACGGGAAACAACGAATTCCATCGCGCGTGAAGTTGCCGCATGAGCCGAAGGCTTATAGTGCATTTCACACGAGTACGAGTACGAGTGCGAAATGCACCATAAGTCAAGGCGAATTCGGGGCAGGCATTGCAAAAACATTTTTTTGCAATGCCTGCCCCGAAAATGCGATTTTCGATTGGTGTTTAGCATGCGGAAAGTGGCTTATTTCTCAACGATGCTCACTTTCCCTTACTAGTGCGGGAATGTGAGACTTTCCCGCACTAGTGCGGACAAAAATCTATTTATAGCTCACCTTACCGCATTGATTCACGAAAAAACGGGTTTTTCACGTTTGATAGTTGTTTGTTCTAAGATTTTACACCGATTGAAGAAAGTGGAATGTAGCGAAATTCATGTGATATGAAACGTCAACTTATCGCAGTCGTATTTGTATATAATTGTTATTGGTTTTGTTGAATCTCGAATCCCACTTTCGAGACAGTAATTGCAAAAAATAATGTATGGGGCATGTGCGAAAAAAAACGAATTACATCGCGCGTAAGTTGTTTCCCGCACTTGTAGCATAAATTACTATTTCTAAACCGAAGGCAACTGCACACAACTTCGAATTTGCGCTATTTTTTCGCCTGAAACCTTTTTTTACTACCGTAAAAAGCTGCTGACAACTTTTACTTCTGGTGAACTTCTTCGTGCTGAAAATGTACATTTTTTTAATAGCGTACATAGCTGCAGACGGATGGTTTTGTGCAAACTTCTTTTTCCTAAAACCAGTTTTTTTAAATTGCGTACACAGCTGCACACAAGTTTGAGTTTTGCTCGAAACATTTTTTTCATAGCCTACATGGCCGTGATATTTTAGCGCAGCGAAGTAACCCGACTGGAAATGTTGTTCCGGCAGCCGGATCACTGACCAAGCAAGTTTGAAGATACGGTCCGGGATGCCGTAGAAGCGCCCGCCTGAGATGTGCTGGATATTTACTGGATCAGTAAATCCGGAGAGCGGATGTAATAAAGACAAACTGACCAGTCCTGAATTAGGTAATCTTGCGAAGACCTTGTTAGGGCGCCGAAGTCCGTGCCTGATCGGCGCCGTATGTCTGCCGGATCAGTAGTACCCAGATACCGATGTAAGAAGGCAGCATTAATCAGGCTCACATCAGACGACCCGCAACGCATCCCACACATGGTGCTGTTAAGGTTACCTGTCCAACACCTGATCGATTTTCCTTTTCCCATCCGTGCTTCGAGGTTGGCTAATCCAGTAGACATCCAGTGCCGATCCGCCATGCACTTCAAAATGCATGTCTGATTTGCGCCGCATGTCTACCGGATAACCTTATTTGAGGCCATCAAAGTAAACAACTGAGTTGCTGCGTGCATAATTTCGGCAAGATTCTAATAAAAGTAATAAGTATGGTGTCCATGCGGACGCCGTCATCATCGAATCAAGATACAAAAAACGAATAAAAATAAATTTGTAGTTTGCATCGTGGGAATGCAACGCTTTTTTCTTCCCTTTTCATTCGTTTATTTTTATCGTCATCAAAAGGTAACCAATCAAATCGAAAAAAAAAAAATTTTATTGGCACAACTTAACATTTTTGTTTTTACAAAATCATCAGCAGAAGCCTTTTTTTGCAAATTCCGGCCGTAGAACTCTAATGAAAATATGTAAAAATGTGTGAATTATTTTCACAGCCTTAATAAGCAGAAAAATCCGGTAAAAGAAGAATTATTGTTCCATTGCAGCGATGCCCCATGAGTAAAATTATTGACATTCTTTAGAATTGTTGACATTCTTTAGGATAGATTTAGAATGATACAAATATGCGAAGAAAAAAAGAAGGTTTACCCAAGTGTTGGAATGGCTAAATAGGTAGCGCACTCAGCTCTAGAATTAGATGACGTAGGATCAATTCCGAGGGGAGATAAAACACTTCAACGAATCAAGATACGTTTTATTCCAATTATCATATAGGCAGGATCATAAATAACGCATATGGAAACAAAAAATACTGCCAGAATTTTTTTAATCGTAATTTTTGGATTTTTTAAAATTTCAGGCATAGGTACGGCAACCGGATCAGAGCCTTAAAAGGTACACAGATCAGTTACGTTACCGGCATCCGCGTCATGGCCGGAGTGAAAAAAGCGCTTCACGCCCGGTAAAGCTCTGATCCCGCCGGCCTGTATCGTGCCGTGGTACCGAATACGGTATGTCGGATGCAGCTCTAGTCTGCCCCGCAGCAACATTTCTAGTCGGGTACATTGTATGTATATACGAGAAACCGCCCTGTAATGGTTTGAAACCCAACCCGAAAATAGTCCCACACAGCAGTTCTTGAAACGAATTCGAGACTTAGAGGCCAAGAAACGCATAACTCCTACACTGTAAAAAATAAGCGTGTTGTCCGAGTGTTGAAGCAACACAACACATACTTCCTTATCGATATTAATATTGATAAGCAAGTAAGCACAGCGTTGTTGGTAAATTTATCGTACAGTAGAGCGCGAATATGATTGCAGGGTTGACACTGCTCTCGCAGCAATCCAGTCACGATTGTCATTATATCCCTTCCAGCCTGATCGTATTTATCCTTGAGTGTGGTGATCGCGAATGAAGTGCGCATTTTTTATTTTATTTTTCGATCGATAAAAAACAAAGGTATTATGGATTCGCATCGACGTGGGTCACGGGCGGACATTGTTGTACAAAGAAAGCTGGTCGACTCTGCAGATAATCTGGCCTACGCGAGTAACAGTAGGAATCGATGGATCGTACGAGTGTAAGTCAATAATGCACCTATGTTACATGGTCATTATTTCACGCATACGCATCTCTGTGTACGCTTATATACACGAATGTAGACACTGAGGGAAACGTGCACAACTAAAATGTGCGAATTAAACGATTTATCGCAATGGGGTTTGTCTATACGAGTTCGTGTCGACCCAATTCAATACCCGATAGAATTTCTATTTTTCGCTGTTGTAGCTTCCAGCTCATCCCGCATCCTCCGAATTAATCGATCCCATAACCCTTGATCACAATCCATATAATTTTTCTCGCTCCCAACGAGCCTCATTTTTTAATAAATACTAGCCTTTGCCCTCGGCTTCGCTCGCGTGCCCTTCGGAAATTTGATTCGTGTATTTATCGGGAATGCATTCTGAGGTCATTGTTATTAAGGGAAGTTTCTGCCTTGTTGAGCCAAAAAATGTTCGATTTTTCACCAATTTTTTATGCGAAAAGTATTAAATATAGAATGTTGATATTTGGTATGTTGACTAAGCGCTTTTCATGGAACATCAAAATATTTTTTAAAGTTTGACAAAACATGGTGGTGGGAGTGGGAGGAGCCACGTATGTCGGTGCGCGGGCGATGACATTCTTCGCTTGCGGAAGTCCTAAGGCCGGACAGGTGATCTGAAGCAAAAAAATCAAAGATATTTTGACTTTGTACAATATTGGGTATAAGTTGACCGAGAATCAAAAGGAAAAATTAAAAAATTAAAAAATAGTGAGCGATTGGAAGGAAGTTTGTTTTTTTTCAAAAAGTTTCGCAGTTTTTTGCTCATTAAATAAAAACTTTTAGATATTTTTGGATAATTCTAGTTCAACTTATATACAATTTTGTACAAAGCAAAAATATGTTTGATTTTTTTGCTTCAGATCACCTGTCTGGGACTTGGGACTTCCGCAAGCGAAGAATGTCATCGCCCGCGCACCGACATACGAGGCTCCCCCACCACCATGTTTTGTCAAACTTTAAAAAATATTTTGATGTTAAAAAAGACCGCTTAGTCAATGTACCAAATATCAACATTCCATATTTAATACTTTTCGCGTAAAAAAATGGTGAAAAATCGAAAAAATTTTTTCCCAACAAGGCAGAAACTTCCCTTAAGGGTTGTGTGCAAACATATTATAAAAAACACTTTTTTATGTATTTAAAAAATATCACACGTTTTCCATATTAGGTTTAGAAAAATGCCGTTTTCAGTATAACTTGATACACGCTCATAATCACATCACCAGAAAAATCATAAATAATTAAGGTAAGATAATGATTGAAGCTAATGAAACTATTTTACATTGAGCGTTAATTAATGAGCTTCCTCATACAAGAGGGTCTCGATTATCTGAATCAATTGGGCCTGAACCTAGTTCGCATAATCAAAAGTTTGGATAACCGGTCGCAATCGTTTTCCGAAGAGATAATATACAACACAAACTTCCATGGATGAACAGTCCATGTTAAGGATATATAAATATTAGGCAGTTTAATTGAAACCAGTTATTTTTTGTGCGTTTTTTAAACATTTGTTTTGAGACAACTTATTGGATTACGTCAATCGATATATTTTTTCTCGGATGTTACTACTTTCTCCCACCTCTCTGGTCAAAGCTCAATCCCATGTCGAAAGAATGACCTGTCTTTGACGCTATCCACGTATCTACCCATTTTTGGACTCGCTTGTAATTAGGGTAAGGTGGTATAGGAGTACGCGGGCGACAAGACTCCCAACTGGAAATGTTGTTTCGGCAGCCAGATCACTAATCCGGCAGGTTTGAAGATACGGTCCGGAATACCGTAGAAGCCCCCGCCTGATCTGTGCTGGATATTTACTGTATCCGTGAATCCTGAGAACAGGTGTAATAAAGACAAACTGATCAGTCCTGAATCAGGTAATTTGCAAGGACCTTGTTAGGGCGCCGAAGTCCGTGTCTGATCGGCGCCGTATGTCTGCTGGGTCAGTAGTACCCAGATACCGATGTAAGAAGGCAGCATTAATCAGGCCCGCGTCAGACGACCCGCAACACGTTCCTTACGTGGCTCTGTTAAGGGGTGAGATGCAGTCAGAATGAGTAATGAGATGCAGTATGATGTTTCAAAAATATTCCCTAAAAATTTCAAGTCAATCCGATCAATAGTTTCTGGGATATCCTCCAATTAGTGAAGGGGCGTCGGGTCCCCATGGCAGGTAGCAACTGACAAACCCGCAAACGATAGTACCCGGGCAGGCAGAATGCTTCGAAGACCACAACAAATTGATATTTTGGAAGCTTCCACATCGGCAGAAGCCCTATTGTATGGGCCAGGAATTGATGATTCGATGTAAGTAATTTTTTAATGAGTATTTCTATATATAAATCAAGTGTCTAATTGGAAAACTCTTCCAGAAATTTTCAAAAATTGATTACCCAAAAACTATGAACTTTAGCAACATTTTATAAAGAATACTTTCATTTTAAAATTGCCCAAGATATTTTTTAAAAAATAATTCATCCTGGTTCTTAATCAAAACTAGTTCTTAATCGAAGGATTTTCATTTTTGTTGAAAATTTATATTTTTTTTTAACAATAAACGAGCGATTTTTTGGTCGAAAATCGAAAGTTATCTGTCGGAAGCCACCATTTTGTTAATTTTTTAACAAAAAAAGCTTTGATTAAGTACTAGATTTATTATTAAACTAATGATTTTTCTTGTTTTTTTTTATTTCTGATGATCCAGTAAAATTTTATGATGGTCACCGCAAAGCACTACATGCCGAAGGGGTTCCGACAAAGATGGCGATCTTTTTATAAATAATCAATATTTTTCTTTGAAAATGTGTACAAGTCAAGTTGAAATATAACATAAAAAGTCTTCGTAACCACTTTTGTAAACGAACTTAATTACTATTAAAAAGAAAAATGATTGAAAATGCTCGTCTTTTCACGCCTCTAACTGCATCTCACCCCTTAAGCTTACCTTCCCCAGGGCTGATCGATTTTCTTTTTCCCATCCGTGCTTCGAGGTTGGCTAATCCAGTAGACATCCGGTGCCGATCCGCCATGCACTTCAAAATGCATGTCTGATTTGCGCCGCATGTCTACCGGATAACCTTATTCGAGGCCATCAAAGTAAACAACTGAGTTGCTGCGTGCATAATTTCGGCAAGATTCTAATAAAAGTAATAAGTATGGTGTCCATGCGGATGCCGTCATCATCGACTCAAGATACAAAAAACGAATAAAAATAAATTTGAAGTTTGCATCGTGAGAATGCGACGCTTTCTTCTTCTCTTGTCATTCGTTTATTTTTATCACCATCAAAAGATAATCTATCGAATCAATAAAATTACATTTTATTGGCACAACTTAAAATATTTTTCTGTATAAAATCATTGTCAGAAGCCGTTTTTGCAAGTTCCAGACGTAACACTCTAATGAGAATATAGAAAAACGTGTGAGTTATTTTCACAGCCTAAATAGGCAAAAAAAATCCGGCAAAGAAAATTACTATTATTGCATTGCAACGATGCATACTTTGACGTTAGGAATAACATTATTGGCATTATTTAGAATTATTAACATTCTTTGGAATAAAATTAGAATGATAAAAATGTGCAAAGAAAAAAAAGAAGGTTTACACAAGTGTTGGAATGACTAAATAGGTAGCGCGATCAGCTCTAGAATTAGAAGACGTAGGTTCAACTCCGAGGGGAGGTAAAAAAAACTTCAACGAGGCAGGTTACGTTTTATTCCAATTATCATATAGGCAGGAGCATAAATAACGCATATGGAAACAAAAAATACTACCAGAATTTTTTCTTAATTCTATTTTACTAATATTATTAATAGTAATTTTTGTTTTTTTTCTTCATTTTAGGCATAGATACGGCAACCGGTTCAGAGCCTGAAAAGGTATTCGGGTCAGTTATGTTACCGGCATCCGCGTCATGGCCGGATTCAAAAAAGCGTTTTACGCCCGGTAAAGCTCTGATCCGGCGGTCTGTCCCGCGCTATGGTACGGAATACGGTATGCCGGATGCCTCGTAGCAACAGTTTTAGTCGGGAGTACGCAGTTACGCTACTGACGAAAAGGTTTGCTAATTGACGCTAACTTCTGTTGTGTTTAGAACGCCTAACGGGGTAAGGGTTTCTGACAAAAAAAAATCCAAAGTGAAATAAAACAGAAGGGCTAGGTAAGCTTGAAGTTTTGGTTGCAATTTCTCATTTAATTTTAACATTTTCAAAGCATTACAAGAACGAAATCCAATTGACTTTCTTTAAAAACATCTATTAATTTCGTAAGCCGGTTTGCTAAGGTTATTGTTTAAAATGTACAGGTGGTATAAGAGTACGCAGTGCTTGGGTGTGTAAAAGTACGCGCGTAATGTTATACAACTGTTGTTTAAAAAATTGTACAAGTATACAAAAAGTATATATTTACATTTTTTAGTATATTTTTTTTATATATTGGACTATTTTGATGTTCCTGATTTTTTTTGGTAATATTGTATCCCGTGGAAGGAATATCCACACCAATGTTTAGATTTTCATCTCATCTCTTTAGAAGTTATAATTTTCCAAAAAATATAGTTTTTGGAAGTTTTAAAAACGTTTAAACGCTGATAACTCCTGAACTAATTGAGATATCGACAAATGTCACTACATATATTTTTCGTATTTTGAAGCGTACTTTCGTTAAAAAATATCAAAACATATCAATTATCAATGTCAAAGTTTTTTTTTGCTTCTAAAGTGAAAACTATTTTTTCAAAGATGATTTTTTGAAAGAAGAACCCTTGTTTTTTCAGAGTATTTAAAACAATATTGAACGAGGCAATCATCTCTTTAAAAAATAGTTTTCTCTTTAGAAGTAAAAAAAAACGTTGACATTGATAATTAATAATTTTTTCATATTTTTTAACAAAAGTATGCTTCAAATGAAAACGATGATATAGTGACATTTGTCGATATCTCAATTAGTTCAGGAGTTATCAGCGTTTAGACGTTTCTAAAACTTCCGACATAGACATTTTTGTGAAAATTATAACTCCTAAAAAAGAAGAGATAAAAATCTAGAAATTAGTGTGGATATTCCTTTCATGAGGTACAATTTTACAAACAAAAATCAGGAAAACCAAAGATGGTCGGGGTCACGGGCTAAGTGAAATGGCGTGGAATGCCCCATATGTATATATATAGTATATAGTGTGTGTATATATATAAATATATACAATATTTTATATATATTATATATGTATAGTATATATTTTTTACAAGTATACAAAGAAGTATACGAAGAACCAATATGTGAGGACTGGATCGAGTGTTTCGAATGTAAAGCTTAGTGGCATGAAAAATGCACCGCTCATACAAATGTGGACAACTTTATTTGCGATTTATGTGTCGATTGATGCTTGCGTATTCTTAAATGCCCGAATGTTTAGGAGTTCGCAACTGCCATTGTGTAGTGTTTAGTTTGTTATCTAAAAAAAATTAAGATTCCCGATTGTCGCTTACAATTTAATTAGAATACTAGATATTCTTTCAATTAAAACATAAACTGATTCGTAAATTGTATTTGTTTTTTTTTTCACCACTTTGAAGCTTAGGTGCGTACTCCTATACCACCTCATCGTACGGAAGTGTGTTTCTTCTAAGGTGTATTGCATCGACCGGAACAAGTGATAATCGTTTGGGGCAAGGTACAGAGACCATCCCAGGTCCATCAGTATTTTTTTCACCGCCAATGCAACGTGGGACCGGGTGTTGTCGTACAGCAGAGTCACCTTCCGGTGATTTGGCGCTACTGATAGCCTTCTATCGATTAAATTACCTTTCAAGTATCGTTGACTTGTCAACATTGAGCTGTTCAGCTAAATCTTTAAGTATTTGAATGCAGTTCTTATCTACCAAACTGCAATTCGGCAGCTTCAAGTTCTTTCCACTATCCTCTCTGTGTCACAAGGGTCACAATAGTCGAAACAAATCTCTACACATAGTTTCTGATGGTGCGGACTTGCCATAAGTCTGCAAAAGCAATCGGTGAGTTTCAGCTGTCACATTCTCTCAGATTCCACTCCACCGATCCAGACTAACCAAAGTGCAGCTAAATTCTGGAAGCTTAATTTCCAGCTTCATTGCTGGAATTCAGCTATTTCTAGCTTGTTTTCTGGAAATTATTTATTTTCCATACAAGAGGCTCCGAAAAAACCTTCAGTCGTTTTCACAACAGCATCGATCCAATAGACAGTCGGACAAAATTTCCAAAAATGATAGACATGACAGCATCGCCCCCAACACGATCAGCTCAGCTCAAGCCTGAAAAAATTGGCATTTACAGAATACAATTCCATGTCAGTAAGTCTACCCGTTTTCCCAAACCTTCACTCGCACGGTCATTCAAAAACGCCGCAAGCCGCGAAAGAACTCAAACCCCCAGAAGAAAAAAATAGGCATTCTTGAACACTACTGCATACCGTCAATGAGATCGCGCCTAATACCAAAGTGCCTTAATAAACAGACGAGTATCTATAAGGGCTACGTGCGTGCGAACCTCTTCGCGGATAAGGGTGAGTTTGTTGTTGGTACGGTGCTCCGTTGCTGCCGTTGATGTCGGTAAGCGGGATGAAAATCATCGGCGTGCGGCCAATGTCGAAAACACGCGAGCCTTACGACTATCGACGTGGAAACGTCATCGGCAGCTGGGGATCTCGCGGGGCTGCGGCCATTCGAGGGTTGCGTTCTACCTATTGCACTGACTCGCAGGGGCTAGCTCGTCGGGGTGATTGCCGAATATATATGTATATATATATATATATATATATGTATATATGTACGGATGGTTGAACGTCGTGTGGCACGGAGATATAGCGGAGCGTGGTGATCGCGTTGGCTGGTTTGCGGAACACGGGGCGGCGCAGGGGGGGGGGAGGAAGCCAGAGACTACGAGCGAGGGTGATTTCGGGGTTTGCTTCTTGGGGGACTCGAGCGTCTCCAATATATATACATATACATACATATATAATGTATGGTCGAAGAAGAAACTGAGTCGCCATCAGGCCTCGGTTTGGTTGGTTATGCCTTCGGTTGGTTTGCCACCCCAATGTATAGGCATATATACGTGTATATGCACACACGTACATGTATACATGTATAAGCCGCCCCAAGCTCAACCACCAAAACCCCTACAGTCTGCAGAGCTTATTTCACGAACGACCGACCACCCACCCGGAGCACCCTCATCGCTATACATATATATATATATATGGTATAAGTCTCTCTTGATGCGAATAGCAGTGGGGGATTTGGGGGTGATGGCGCACACGCAAGGCTACTCAAAGATATATAAATGTACGCACGCTGCAAGAGACATATACTACATTATACATATAACAGTCGTACATAGGCATGGTCATCTATAGTTGAGAAAAAGTGGTTTTGGGGACCGTTTTTCATAGCTGCCAATGGTCCCCGTACTAAACAGTATGCAAAGCTCGATATCTTCCAAGTGGCCTTTGGATAAAAGCAAACTTTCAAAAAAGCCAATCCGAGACCTATCCCATCTTCAAAATGAGATTGAAGTTTGTATTTTTGGAAGGCGATGAAAGAGAATATTTCGGTGTTACTTTGATTCCGTTTGGCGATTTCTATCTGCAAAACATCCTTGAATATTTTTAGCGATACTTGGTCAGAGACTTGAAGTATGAAAGTGTACAAAAGGATTTGGTATGATGATCAAAATAAGAAAATGAGAATATAAACTAGAACTGATGTTGCATTGCAGAGATGTAAACTTCACGACCATCTCTTGAAATCAACTTGTGGTTTGCAAGAAATTCAAGACCTATTCTAAAAACAGTCTGATAGGGTGCTGATAGTCAACGGTACATGGATACAACGGATTCACAATGTCCTTTTCCCATATACAGAAAAACAAGCAGACCTGAAGTATTCTACGTTAATGGTCGAGGCACGCCAGTACAAGATGCATGGCCTCGACAAGGCCATTTCGAGGCCTACCCCTATCTTCTAAATGAGACTGAGGTTTGCATTTTTGGAAGGCGATAAAAGGGAATATTTCGGAGTTGCTTTGATTTCTCTTGGCAGACCTGCAAAAAATCATTGAACATTTTTTAAGACACTTGATCCAAGATTTACAGTAGGGTAGACTGGGTACGGTTATAACAGTTTTCCGTTGATCGTCCATAACGTTGCAATTATGGTATAAGATGTGCAAATAAAATGCTTTATATTAAAGACTGGACATCTGCCTTCAAATTGGAATCACAATTAGGTGCCCATCTCTTAAAGAATATGAAATAAATCTCGTTTTGTAAAACATGTGCCACTGTCACAACCGTACCCATACCAGGGGCTAACAGGGCTGGGGGTCAGTTGAAACACATCCGAATACACACAGTGCATGCATTGTGATCATCTTTTAAATTAAATATACGTATTAAGGTACTTTTAATTTGCTTTACTCTAGTATGACACTGTTTATTATTATTTAGGTAAAATTTGTATAGTCCTAAATATTCAGTCTACAACATTAGTGAGATCAATGTTGACATGTTTATTATTTTTATCTTAAACTAGCATTAAAAAGGAAGAATTCTTTCAATTAATGAAGATAATTGTTTATCGGATCAACGCAACGCTTCGTAAACAATTCAAGGGATCACAACAGTGTAACGGGTCGAAAAATAGCTGATTTTCGTGATTTTTTTATGGTTAAAATACGTTGATCCGTCTGATTTTTTAATTTCAAATCGAAGCAGTCATGTAGAACAGATAGTAAATTTTGAAACGTTTATTTTTTTTACATTTTTCTTTACGGTTGAAAATGTCTTTAAATAAAAGGAGTCCTCACCCCGCGCAGAAATTCTGATGGGGCCCAAATCAGGGCCCGATCAGGTTGCCTAACTGCCCTGGTAGGGCACTAATAAGGCAGCCTGAAAGGGCCCTACTAGGAAATGTATCGTTGTGGCACATATGGGCCTGACCTGGTTGCCTGATCAGGCCCCTGTCAGGTTGCCTGATCAGAAAGAAATGTATTTCAAAAATCAAAAATGGAATGAACCACTTTAATTTAGAGTTCCACTACAATGAATTTGTATCATAATTCGTCATTCCCTGGCCTGCTGAAATGTTTTTGTTCGAAGAAAATATTTCGCCTATATAGGAATCGAACCTCGTACCTACCTACCCAAAGCTAGGTACGCTGCCCCTATGCTACCGAGTGCTTCTAACATCTTGGTCTCAGATATGGCATAAGAGACCAAATGAATTCCCATAATTATTTGTTGTATCACATAGAGTATATCAATTAGTTAATATCATTGTGACAATTAAAGAGGTTTATCGAATAATATGCTATAGATTTTTGAAACTTAACCTTGTGTATATATATATATATATATATATATAATTCCTCTCTTTCTCTTTTCGCCTTACAAAGCTGCCGAAATCTTCTAACACGCATCCGAATTGCATAACGTTTTTTGTCGTGACAGTCCATAGCGACTTTTTAAAATAGAATTCAAGAATGCATCGAAACTCCGAAGCTACGATGCTGTAAAATCAAAGTTTCCATGTGGAAAATAAGAGGTTATGTGCATCTATCGACTGCTGAGGCAGTGATAGGGCAAGCCTATTTATGGCCTCATCAGGGAAAGCCATAGTAGGGCCTATCAGGGCAAGCCTTGGTCGGGCCCTATCGGGGAAAGCTAGGATCTTATCAGGGACGGCCTTAGTAGGGCCTATCAGGGCAAGCCTTGGTCGGGCCCTATCGGGGAAAGCTAGGATCTTATCAGGGACGGCCTTAGTAGGGCCATTTTAGTATAGCCTGATTTACGGCCTAAATACTTCCGGCCCGATCGGGGCCGGATCAGGATGTCCGTAATAGGTGTTACCCGTATCACACCCCGATCGGGGCCTGATCCTGGTCAGGCTAACCCTAAGAAATTTCTATTCGGGACGTTGTACACGGTTATGGCCGTAAATATTATTCGAAACAAATTTTGTAAAAACATTATTAACTAGTATGAAAGCTGCTATCAAGCTATAGAGGTTTTTAAAAATCAAAATTGACAAAAAGGCGGCGTTTTGAAAAAACTGATTTTTTTCGTTAAAAACAATGAAGGTTTCAAAACAAAAAAAGCTTCCATAGCAAGATAAAGAATAGCGTGAAGAATGTTGTGTTAAAATTTGAGGCGGATAGCTTGAAAATTCTTTCTTTGAAAGTGTACACCGTTTTGAAAAACGACATTTCGAGAAAAACGCGTTTAACGTTTTGAGTGTAGTACAGTCGTGCTCTCGCTGAAAAACCCCGTAACAGGAAAAAATTAGGAGAAGGCCAATTTTTTTATAGGTGATTGTGTAAGTGCCGCGGGTGCTAAATCCAAGTTTGCCTAAAAATCGGGGTGCCGGTTTTTTTTAGGGGATGAAGGAGGATGGGGGTTAATTGATGACAAACTACAACCCCTACAAGGTCGGCACCGAGAGATAAAATGTTAAGAAAAATCCGGGCTTTAGTTTTGTCCACAGCGCCAAAGTGGTGGTAGTTCATTTAGGGGGTGAAAAAGTGGGGTGAAATTTTGAAAAATCAGTTTTAATTTAATAACTCTTTAGGATAAATTCGTACACTTTTCGTTGAAAGAGGAACGATGTAGCCCTTGAAAAGACGCGTCGATCGAGTATTTGATCGCCACTCTTCAATAATATCTGTGCCCCCAACAAAATTGTTGAAATACCCAAAAAAAAATTTTATTGAATCATTCAAAAGCAATCGATCTTTCGGGTATGGTTTAAACGTACGAAACGTAGAGAATAATTTTCTCTATGTTTTCGTTTCTATGGACCACCGTTGAATTTTGCTTTTTCCAACCCCTCTCGGGAGTTGAAAATAAAAAAATGAAATTCTGCAAAAACTATTGACCGCACGAATTCGCCTGCGTGGAACAATTTGTAGCTTGAACCCTCAGCTACATTTTTATCCACAGCGCCAAACCCGTATCTCTTATTTTTCGGTCAATAGTGTTCCCCGAACTTCATTTTGAATTTTTAACCTCCGAGAGGGGTTGAAAAAAGTAATATTCCATAGAAACGAAAACATAGCGAAAATTATTCTCTACATTTCGTACATTTAAACCATCCCCGAAAAATCGATTGTTTTTGAGTTATTCAATGAACAATTTTTTTGTTGATATTTCGACAATGTTTTGGGGGTGAAGATATTATCGGAGAGGGATGATCAAATACTCGATCGACGCGTCTGTTCAAGGGCTACCACCCTCCCGTTCCAGCAAAATCTGTATGCATTTTGCTTAAAGAGTTGTTGAATTAAAACTGATTTTTCAAAATTCTCCTCCACTTTTTCACCCCTAAAATAAACTTCCACGACTTCGGCGCTGTGGACAAAAATAAAGAACGGATTTTTCTGAACATTTTATGTCCCGGCGCTGACTTCGTATTAGTTGTACTTTGGCATTAATCCACCCTCAACCCCTTTCATCCTATACAAAAAAAAACCTTGCACCCCGATTTTTAGGCAAACTAGGATTTAGCACCCGAGGCACCTACAAAATCACCTGTAAAAAATTCGCTTTCTTCTAATTTTTTTCCGATTCCAATATACAGCACGACTGTACTATGCAGAATTTTCATATAAACTGTCTACTTACGATCAATCGGGGATGCCAGGTTCATGTTTATAACCGTCTTTACTATCGAAAAATGCAACAAAAAAAATCGATTTTTTGAAAATTTTACTCTGTGATGATCCCTTAAAGTAAAAAAAATTAGAATTCCCAAGAAAATTTAATGAAATTAGTCGAAATTATGGCAAATATGATGACGACTATATTCAGTACACTCCAAGTGAGACCAGGGTTGGCCTTGGCGTCTAAAATGTAAAGAATAAGAACGTTAATAATGTTGCAACCGTACCGACGAAAATCGTTACAATCGTACTCACCCCCTTCTGCCCCGTTTGGCAATAAAACTATCGCAGTGACCGAGAAACGCAACTTAGAAATACACAGTTGCTTGTTTGCTAAGTTCCAAAGTTCAATAATTATTCAGAAAATCACCCAATGCGCAAACTGTTCCATCAACGAGGTTATGTAAAAAAGAAATTGATAAAAAATACTTACTTTTGAACGAAAAAACTCAATGGGCCCCTCTGCGAGCGACAGTTCTGCGCAAATAGGCGCGTAGCACTATCAAGCGTGTTAAGGCTTGCAAGACGTGCGTCTTTCCCGTTGTTCACCGCTCCGCACCACTTATACTTTCGTGAATATTCGCAGTGTTTCAACCGTACTCCGTTACAACCGTACCCAGTCTACCCTATGAAACTGTAGAAAAGGATTTTATATGATGATCGTGATTAGGAAATGAAGATATAAGCTAGAACTAATGATGCATTGCAGGGATGCAAACTTCAACATCATCCTTCAAAATGAACGGTGTGTTTGCACGCAATTCAAAAACTGCCCACAAAACAGCCTGATTGTCAATGGTACATGGATACAACAGATTCACAATGTCCTTTTTACATAGACAGAAAAACAAAGACCGCTAAGGTTTTCGCCATTGAGGATCGAGACACTGGGGTGCAAGATGCAGGGTCTCGACAAGGCGATTTCAAGGCTCAACTCCATCTTCAAAATGAGGCTGAGGTTTGCATTTTTGGACGGTGATGCAAGAGGATATTTCCGGGTTGCTTTGATTTTTTGGCAAAGTGTGCCTGCAAAAAATCCTAGAACATTTTTTAAGATAACCGTTCGGAGATTTACAGTATGAAACTGTAGAATTTTTTTTTATATGATCAGGATAATGAAATGAAAATTCAAACTAGAACAGGTCTTGCATTGCAGGGATGCATACCATCTTTCAAAATCAACTACTGGTTTGCAAGAAACTCAAGAATTGCCATCAAGACAGCCTAATAGGGTACTGATAGTCAACGGTACATTGATCCAAGGGATTCACAATGTCCTTTTCCCACATACAGTCAACTCTCATCTATTTTGCCGCCGGCTATTTTGCGAAATGGCGATCAGTTATTTGTCTGACGCGTCCTTCCCTTAAGCCTCACTCTATGACGGCGCAACATAAACGGCTGTCGTCGACCGCAGGTCGGAAAAATAGGTGAGAGTTGAGTGTACAGAAAAACAAGAAGAGCTGAAATTTGCTCCATTGAGGATTGTGGCACGTCAATATAAGATGCATTAAGGCAGAACACCACTGTGACCCCCTGTTTTTTTGCCATTTTTCAAGAATTTTGTTTGTTTTGTTCGTTGTTTATTGAAGATACATTTTAAAAAAATTTCAAATTTTTCACGCCCCATGGTGACGCTGGGGAAGCTCCCGCGTCAGGTACTGTTGCCTCTGCAGTGGTTCGCGGCACGCAGCAGAACTCTCTTCAAAGTTGATCTGAAAAAAAATACCGAGTGTTTTCGTTAATAATATGATATTTTGAAGAGAAGTACACAGGGATTTGAAAAAATATTGATTTTTAAAAAATAGGCACGCTTTCGAAATTAAAGGACAATTTTCGAGCAAAATTTCTCGTCGAAAATAGGCTATAACTTTTTTTATTATTGAGATATCGAAAAAATCCTATGTACTTCTTTAGATAATCTAGTTTTATTGATGCAGTCCAAATTTGAAGTCGATCGGATAAAAATTGCTCGAGTTCTGCTGCGTGCCGCACTCAAAAAAGTGGTTTTGAGAAAAACGCGTTCAAAGTTTTAGGTTTGTTAATTTGTGCGATAAATTGGAAAAAAAATTTTTACCTTTAATCAGCGATGCCGGCACCATATAGCTGGCCTTCAAGAAGCAAATCATTGTTCCTAGCATCTTTTCTCGAACTTGTAGAGGCTCTTCTTGCCTCTTTTGCGTCTGTGAGCGAGCGCTCCACCAGCTCGATCCGCGCTGCGTCGGTTTCAACGCAACAATTGAAACAATTTGGGCCGATAGTTATCCCCAACGTCTCCAAAACTTTCATGAGGCTTCTCAGGCCATCATTGAATAATAATACCGCGATATCAGCTGCAATATCGACGATTTTTTTTCTCCCGGACTGACACTTGGGGGCTATTGCCCAAACTGATTTGTTGTAGCTTTCGTTGTTGTTTTGCATGAAGCCGCCCAAACAACGCTACAACAAATCATCTCTGCTCAAATTTTCGAAGACTGGCGTAATTGCTTCCAATACTTTCTCAGGAAGAGGCGGCTTATGGCGATATTCAGAAATATTACCACTTGCGACCGCTCGCTGCCACGAACACCACGACTCGGCTCCCTCTGGGCAATCGTCATGTTGTGGCTCACTATCTATGGATATTTTATGTTTGATAGTTGCCCAAATTGCCTTCCTCATTTTTTCAACATCATCGCTGTTCCTCCGAATAGCCAAGCTGTAATATGTGCTCAACTCGTCAATCAATTTTCCGGTGAGCTTTCCTCTGCCAGACAATCCTTTTGGTTTTTTCACGATTTCGCGGAGGCGCGTCCCCGTACGTTTTTGGACATGATCGATGCACTCTTTTGTTTTTCTCGAAACCGTCGTATGGATCGCTATTCGATATGCCCAGAAACGTTTTAGAATCGCCGTCACCAATATAATATTTATATTTTATGCCAAGAGCTCTTCAGACCGTTGAAACATTTCGACAGCTGAGTCGACTTCCCTTTTTCCGGAGGAGCGGCTATGGTTCGCCTGGCACTCATCGTCGTGGGTACTTTTCCATTCCCAGTACTCCGTGGTGCTTTCTTTTTTTTTCCAATGCTCGCAAGCTTTGCAATATTTCGATTTCACCATAACGTCGATCACTTTTTTAGTGTACCAGCCGATTAGCGATGTTATGCCGAAAAGCGAGCTGAAACCGCGCTTACACCGCGATCCGTCGCCTGAAACGATAATTCCGTCCTCCACCCCATTTTCCAACGAAATTGTCTCCTCCTCAAGTGCAGCCTTTTGTTTGCTCACTGTGCTCACAGCTTTAGTGGCAATCGAAATCGAATTTAAGATTCGATCGTAGAAAGACTGAAATATGGGACGCGGTAGGTCCATAAATGCACAAAACTTCATCAGGCCATTCAAACCGACGCCAAGAAGACGCATACTGAATACGATCCGACGATTTATTTCGTATGCATTGTCAATCATAGGACACGAATTGATTTGCACTTTTTCACAATGGCCGCAATCGACCTCGATTTTGAATCCGAGTCCGCGCAAACTTTTTTCAGTAAACTTTTTATCCCGATCACACACTTTGCACTTCACTAACGTCGATATAATGTTCAATGCATTGACGAGGTGTACTATACGATAACCGAAATCGTTAGTAACACCGACCTCTAAATCGTCCGACGATTTTAACTTTTTCGCCGACGTGCTCACATACTCTGCAGAACTATTTTCGGATCTATAACGGTTCGGAGGTTTTCGATTCGAAATTTTCGTTCGACTCCTCGTCACATAGCTCCGTTTTGTTCCCTTTTTCCCCGCGTACACTTTCGGATTATCCATTTCGATGTGCAAAGAATAATTCTGAGCGTTCGATATTTATAAACGAAACGATTCGGAGCGTTTAGACACGAGTAGCGTCGCTTCTATTCGCAAACTGACGCTATGACGCTATCCCTATACCTGCCTTGAAAATTTTTCAATTATCGCCACCTATGGCTTTTTTTCGAAACTATATTTATAACAATAGCCGGTTTTTGTGAAGGGAGACAAAAAAATACCTGGAAAAGACCCGCAGGACCTGGGAAAGGCCCGGTATACCTGCCGACCCTGAGGCGCGCAACTGCGCGGGACCCCGAGCGTCACGGAGCGCTGCACCGCTCCACAAAATATTCAATATCTCCGAAAATAATTATTTTTTCGACCTGGGTCCAACGGCATCTTAATCTTAAATGTATTTTAGATTTTTCTAGATGGTTTTCAGAAAATCGATTTTTTGAAGCCGTCACAGTGGTGTTGTCCCTTAAGCGCGTATAAATACAGTGTACCAGCTGATTGAGTGGGGGGTGCACGTACGACAGTCACCCACGTATACCGAGTCAACCGAGAGACGGAGCGCTTTGTAGAAATCTCAGTTCGACGGGTGACGGGCGACGGGAGAAAGGGAATGGGTGTGGAAGGGGGTCGAAAGGCAGCATGAGGCGAGGAAAAAGTACAAGAGAAGGGCGAGATGCGACCATGCGGCGATGATACTCATCGTCGCAAAACGCGAGCGTCTAGAGCGCGTTTGATCGCGAAGCGCAGGGGAAAGCGTTATCTTCGGGGTACCAGGCAGTTGCGGGGGTGCTCGCCCTTCGGGAATATAACGCCGGTGAGATAAGGGCAGCAGCAACCCACTGCGTCCTGGCAAGCACGAGGGCTTGATCCCCCTTCTCGGTATAAATACGAGGAGAGATTCTTGATACGAGGAACGACGAGCGGCGTTCGTAGACCTTAGGACGAGAGGGCGAGAGAGAACGGGGTAGGGAAACAACGCGTTCTACAAAATCTTGGCGGACAGTGGAGTGCGCTTGCGAACTTTAGACTCGCAATGTCCTTGTAGACGGCAGCTGGTGCCAATTAGAATTTTCCGTCTAATTGTTTTTTTAGGTCCTGCAATTTACCAATTGGTGAATTGACGGACTAAAATTGAGCTGCTACGGTTCACGATGTGCTCCTTCATCGCCTTTGACACGACATTCATCGGTTTATCCTTCATGGCCTTTACCAAGAATGTATGAGTTGATCCTTCAACAACTCCACCTAAAATTCATTATTTGGTCCTTCATTATCTTCATTAAGAATCCACCATGTGATCCTTCATCACCTTCACCACGAATTCACCATTCGATGGTTCATCACATTCACTAACAATTCACCATTTGGACCTCGGTCAGCTTCACCAACAATTTACTGTTCGGTCTTTTATCACCTTCACCAGTAATATCGATGTTCGGTGAATTGGGGATGCAAGGATCTACCATCGATGGCGCTTCAATAGAGAGCAAATGAAGCCAAGAGTAATACTGTCCTTTATAAAAAAAAGCCTAAGGGCTGTATAGTTGGATCAGCGCGACGATGTGGCCCGAGTGCCTGCAACAGGGTGCAGTCGGAATAAACCTGGTCACTGCCGAGATTGGAACAGAGCCGAAGTCGAGGTGCCCAGAAACGCTTCTAGCCCAAAAAAGCCTCCATGAACTTCTACTATTAGACTTACGTTCAAGACATACGAGCCCTACCGGTAAAAACGGACAGCACTGATCTCCAATACTTTCCGAACAACCACGTCAATCACCTACAATTTGTACCTTCTATCCATGTAGCTAATTTATGGGAATCGCTCCCATCAGCGTTTTTCTGCCATCGCACTCATGGTACATAACATTTTTTGATACTAACCAAAAAAAAACCTAAGTACCGGTGATACCTGGCAGTTACTCGTTGATAACCCCCCGATCGTTCTCAGAAATATTTCTAAATAAACTAGCAAATAGGATGTTCATCACCACAGGTGGGCCGCTCGCTCAACAATGGCACCTACTTACGAATGGATAGCGACGAGGGATGTTGATATAGACTCCCTCGCACTATTCTCCCCGCCTGTCTGTTCTATATACAAATAAGTATGTGAGGAAAGGATATAGTGATCCCGTTAGTGTTGGTTAGTGTTGGCTATCAGCAAATTTGGCTGTTTTAAGGAGAGCCCGTCGTGTGGATGCTAAATGTCACGCCGCGGGGCACCTAAAAAAAGGTAACAAAAAAAATATTAGTAGTCAGCCATTTCGTACATCGAAATAAAAAAATATTTTTTCTAACTGCTTAATATTCGTACTAAATAGATATGTAATTAATTTTATGAGTAAATCACTTTTTGCATACGAAAAAAATGGTTAACTTCGCACATGATTTCATACCCGTTGCTGTGGCCTAACCCCTTAATGCTGAGTTTACTGGATGTTGGATATGGGGGAGATAGTCTAATATGAGGACGGTCCTCGAAGCCAAATTCTTTTAAGTCACTTTTACCCATATATACATGTATACATATACACACACACACACACACACACACACACATACACACACACACACACACACACACACACACACACACACACACACACACACACACACACACACACACACACACACACACACACACACACACACACACACACACACACACACACACACACACACACACACACACACACACACACATATATATATATATATTGCACTGAGCGATATCCCTACGCTGCTCTGTATCTGCTCTACTTTACGCTGCCTATCCCGTGGGAGCCACCCTCCTAACTTGCCCGGCGGATTTATCTCTGCAGACTTGCTACAAAGATAAGAGTACAGAGGAGAAGGAGACCACGGACGGAGTGAGTCGTCACCGAATCTGTCTCGTGCACACTGACGATAATATTAATTTATTTGTTCTTTCATACAATCAATAGAAAAAATCATTTCTGGCAGACCAACGATGGTGTAGGTTTTCGCGCCTGATGCCATAAATTTGCATCGCCACAAGGCAAAAGCTCAAAGAAGCTTTTATCCTCGTGAGTTCTAGGTATGAAGCTTTTCATTCTTCAAGCCTAGAACACGTTACAAAAATTGCAAAAAAATTACATAAATGCTTGAAGAAATGTATCATAAAGACTACTAAACGGAATTCTCATGCTATCAACTGGGTATTCATAAAAATTGTCGTAATTGACATTTTTCCGGGCTCTAGAATAGTAGTCTTCCTCAAACAAAAGGACTACAAGGATAGATAGGGTCACTGTCCTGGGACAGACGGACGACACCACGAAATTATCAGAATTCCTAGCGACTGCGCAACCCTAAAAACGAAGAAATTGATTCACCAAGCTTCCTCTCCGCCGCTTTGACGAAAGATCCTCTCTACTAAAACAAGCAAAGTTGAAATCCTGCCCCCATCAGTTGGAGGAGAAAATGGATGACGCATGAGATCCAGGGTTCTTGGTCCGAGTTCCTAGAGCGGTTAAAAAAAGGTCTATTCGGGCGACGGAGGAATCTTGGGATGTGCAATCTTGCGAATTCTTCAAGAATCATTACGGCCCAGCATCAGCTGGCTAAGACAAAGAGGAAATCCCGTATAAGACGCTATGCAAGAGCGCGGGAGAGTGATGCCGTGGGAATTGTCGCGGTTGTATGTACAGAGAGCAAGGCGAAATCATCGAATCGTGTACGAAAAGGCGGTGCTCGGAAACCCGTGGCACACACGATGACTGGTCATGGTTTGGCGAAGAATTGGCGCGATCAACGCGGCTGCCAAGGCGGCAAAACTTCAAGGCCGTCTATTCCAGGGCCAGAAATACTCGTGGGTCCCTAATTATCACCGCGGGGGTTATCCTTTTTTTGTCGAGGCGCGCGCGACTCGCCACTTTTTTTGGGTCTTGTTCTCTCTCTCTTTCTCGCTCTCTTCCTTTTTCGTGGCCCGCTACATACAAAACTGCCCGGCCGGGGGTCCGTTATGAAGCCCCGCGGCATGTACGGTCAACACATCGGCATCTCTCTGAACCCGTCATTCTCTCTCTCTCTCTCTCTCTCTCTCTCTCTCTCTCTCTCTCTCTCTCTCTCTCTCTCTCTCTCTCTCTCTCTCTCTCTCTCTCTCTCACACACACACACACACTCTCGCTTTCAATTTTTATTCCATTCCATTTGTATCCTCGGTTCGATTATTTTGTATCAATTCCTCCTGTTCCAGGTGCTTGAAGTGTATTGGCCGTCGATTCTTTCGTAATTATCAATCGTTGGGCCTGCAAAGAGCCGACAAATGTAATTACAAAATAATTGTTGATAGTTGTTATTTACCATCTTTAATTGGGTCAACGTATCAACCTAGGATCATGTGTAGCTTGTTAGATACACCGTTAATTGCAGTAGTGCATCAAAATTCATCCAATTTCCAAAACTTTGCAAACTAATCTGTTACTTAATAAAGAACAGTATTTCACAATCTCCGATAATTATCGACATTCAACGTGTAACGTTTTTTCAAACGGTGCCGAAAATATGGCAGCTGGTGCCTTGTCACCTTGAAAACCATTTTAGTGGTATTGAAGTTTGCAAAGTTTGTTACATTCTGGAATTAATTACTTCACACTAACCCCAACCATTTGAAAGTACTTACTGACTGCTCTTCTCATTAATTCTTTCCGGCTTTCGAGCCAAAAGATTGCTATAACGGAAGCAGGGGGTACTCTCTGCTGTCATTGATGAATGGATATGACAAAACTACTCGTATAGACTTGTCAGTCGCTCCGAAAACAGTTCTACCACCTTGATCACCGATTTGCTGTTTTTTGAATTTGGATTGTTTGGGTCTACCATAGTCGTGGGCAACCAATTCAACATTTGGTCTTATACCAACATCACTGACAATTCACCATTAGCTTCTACAACACCTATGCCAACGAGTTGCCATTTATATTTGCGGGAAACGACGGTTAGTGGCATTTCCTGCAAAAGCAACTGACATTCACTTTCTTTTTCAGCAGAAGCACGTTTGCCCAAAACGTAACGTATGTAACCCCAAAAGTTATCGCCAAAATTAACGAATTAAATACCTATGAACGGCGAGTTATCGAAAATAAAGAAAACCCCTCCTCAACAGCAGCCTGCAGCAGAACATCCCCGCCGCAAAAGTTGCTTGCGATACATGTGGCGCGTTCCCACACCCCACACCCCGTCGAGTCTCGACTGTGGGTCCAAAAAGTCCATCCAATAAGACTAATCGTCGTGCTCAATTCGATTCCTTCACGAGAGTCGATGAGTTAAGGAGAGAGGCGAAGCCGAAGAGAGGGAGACTTCCCACCTCCTAGCCTATCATTCGGTGATCCGTGATGGCAAACAGAAATCGTATTTGCAAATACGAGTGATGGTAAAGACGTCGCGCAAACAGTTATGGTACATACAGCGATCTGTTGAGTGCGCTAGTGTGGGCATTTATTATAGATGCTTGGCCTGATGTACGAGAGAAGAGCAATGTAAATGGATGAGTTGATGTATATATACAGGGTGTCACAAAAGTAACGGGACGGCTGAATATTTACGCAGGTAAGACAATTTCCCAATATGTTAAGATCGTTCTTGAAGTAACTTTTCTCAAGGAATTCAATGGTGATATTTATTTAGACCTTGGCGATGTCCTTCAAGGTTAATTCAAGGTCAACTTTTGTTTTTCAAATGGGAACCCCCTTTTTTGGCACCCGCAATCGATAGAGCGGAAAATTTTACGTACAGATATGTACTTAAGTCACAGGTCCCCTTTGACCTTGAAGATCACTGCAGGGTTAATTAAACTCAAACACAGTATGGATACCTCGGAAAAGAATAGAAGCTTCTTAAATTCTATTGTTAAGACCAAAGTTATCAATTTTAACAAGGCGCATCTAGTGGTGACCTCGATCGTGACCTTGACCATGACCTTCAAGGTGATTTCAGGGTCAACTTTTTTTGTAATAAAAACTCCCTTTTTGACATCCGCAATCGATAGAACGAGAAATTCGACGTACAGATATGTACTCAAGTTATCGGTCGAATTTGACCTCGAAGATCACTGTAGGGCTAATGCAATTTCTCGTTCTATCGATTGCGGATGTCAAAAAGGGAGTTTTTATTACAAAAAAAAGTTGACCTTGAAATCACCTTGAAGGTCATAGTCAAGGTCACGACCGAGGTCACTACTAGATGCGCCTTGTTAAAATTAATAACTTTGGTCTTAAAGATAGAATTCGAGAAGCTTCTATTCTTGTCCGAGGTATCCATACTGTGTTTAAGTTTAATTAACCCTGCAGTGACCTTCAAAGTCAAAGGGGACCGGTGACTTAAGTACGTATCTGTACGTAAAATTTCCCGCTCTATCGATTGCCGATGTCAAAAAGGGGGTTCCCATTTGAAAAACAAAAGTTGACCTTGAAATAACCTTGAAGGATATCGCCAAGGTCAAAATGAAGGTCACCATTGAATTCCTTGGGAAAAGGTACTTCAAGAACGACCTCAACATTTTGGGAAATTGTCTTACTTGCGGAAATATTCAGCCGTCCCGTTATTTTAAGACACCCTGTATATATACACACATGTATACCGATATATTAAATATCAGGTGACCACGCGGCTCAAGAGCGACCGAGCACTCAGTCAGCAGTACTTATTTAAGGATGTATGGCAGCTACTGCAGAGTCGTTACAGAACTGATTATGCAATTTGCAAAAATCGCATTTAAAGACTAAATAAAATAATTGTAATATTCATTAAAGCTAAAAAGGAGATTTACCACAGCTCAAAGTAAAACATGCGGTACAGAAAGAAGAATTTTCAATTTTTAACTGCAAATTTAGTTGTTGATTTGATGTATGTTTTCCCTGACGTTGTCGTGGTTACGACATACGAGCTAAAGAAATACGAAAACGGTCCCATTTAACTCGCAATATCTCGCAAAATATATGGGCACATGTCAATTTTTTATTTTTACCGTATCATGCATATTACAGCGATACCGCACAAAAGTTTTTTTTACAAAAGAGTACTCCGGAAATACCTTTTTTGCCAATGTAAAGGGAATTTTGGACGTACAGTCCTATGTTCCCCGTGTTAAATGACCCAACTTTGAAGTCGTTTATCTCAGCATTCACGTGGGCAAATTTTGTTTTTTTAATCTCAAAAAGTTCGCGATATTTTCCTTTACAATATCAGTGAGTTTCAATTCGAACAGTAGTAAATGACTTAGTTGCCATACATCCTTAAGGTGTTTACAATCGGAGCATAATAAATTAGTACACACTCATGCCAAGATAGGTACTTGGTACAAGTACTTATAAACACAAGTACCTATTAACTACAAGTACCAATTAACCAAATTTATCACATAGGGAGAATGCAAGAAAAATTTGGGATTCACCACTACCTCAAAAGTTACATTCAACTACTCGGCGAAGGACATTGATCAATTATTAAAGTTGAAATTTTGATCTTGTTTAAAATTGACGAGCACGGATTTCTAAAAATTAGGTCTTTTGTCAAAACTCCGCAACATAGAAATACAGTGATTAAAGATTTCCTGAGGGGTCTGCATACGCGCGAAATTAAAATATACGATTTTTTATTGCGTTCTTTTGTCACGTGGGGTCTTAGCTTTAGAACGAGATTTTTTACCTCATGTTTGGGTTGGAATAACTTTTAAACCGTTGAAGTTGCCTTGATGAAATTTTACATATGTATTGATTGTTCCTTTGAGAATGTAACTACATTTAAAAAAATCATTTTAAATATTATCATGTATTTTTTTATTTTTTTACAACATGGTCCGCCGAAAACCGCCTCAATTGGCGCCCACTCTGGGTGATGTTGTATGCATCTGGAAAAAAACATATTCTCAATCTGTATGAGTATTCTGAGCACTGGTAGCAGAATTAGTACTCAAAAAAATTTTGTTACAAAATGGCGGTCTGTTAAACTTTAATTAACGATATTTCATATATTTTCCGGTATTCGACGAGTTATAAAATGTGGGCAAAATTATTGTTCGACTCAATTCTGCTACCAGTCCTCAGAAAGAGGCTACCGAAGGAATGTGCAAAATTTGAGCTCGATCGGTCAATTAGTTATCGAGATATCGTGGGCGCCGATTTGAAAAACATAGTTCCGAGATAAACGCGTTCAAAGTTTTGATACCGTTAGATGAGGCTTGCGCGCGGCTTGCTTATAATTTCTATTGCTCCCCGAGTCAAAACATTTAGCCTCCTCTGAACCCTCGCAGCACCCACTTAATTTGTAATAGATAAGCCGCCAGCCTCCGTTGAACCGACGAAAATCCATTTGTCGAGTTCAGTGCCATGAAGAGACGTCCTTTTGGTCCAGTGTAGCCTCTGTTAGACCTCCCGAACCTTCTTTCGACCCCCAGTTTCAGTGAAACGTGCAGAACACAGGCCTCCTTAACCTCCTTTCAATCTCAAACCGTTGCCTCAACCCCACCTAACCTGCCTTCGGCCCAAGTTCGATATCTCCTCCATCATCACTCCATTGTGGCCTGATCGGTAACCCGTTCGATGACGAAAATAATACGTTTTCCCTGATTATCGCCCGAAGAACGGTATAAGTAAATATGCATTGTCAGATGATTAATACATACTACACAATTTTAAAAAATACTTCGTCGCCTTATCAAATTATTAGTGCAATATTAATATGCGAATTCAACCTCATTCGATTTTTTGTTTCATTTTAATTCAACCTCATTCGAATTGATTTTTTACTTTTTTCCTTTTGTTTTTTTTTGTTCATTCAATAATCAGTCGATAAATGGCGATGGGCAATTACCGTCGATTTCAAATAAAATGTTTGATTTTCTTTCTTTTCATTTTAAGCACGTCGAAAATAAAAAATATTTCCACGTGTATGTGTGAAGGATATTTTTATTTCTTTTCGCTAAATATTATGATATTAAGTAACCGCGTCTATTTGATTCTTTTTTATTTGAATTAACTAGATTTTTCAGAGAACCAAATTTTTTCGATTGCATTCCGTTATTAGAATTATTTATTTCAAATATGTTTATTTATTCAAATCAATCTATTTAATATCGTCCAATAACTAAATATTTTATTTGATCCTAATAAATCTGTGATTCCGTTTCATCAGTCAAACATTTTCATCTGTTCAAAAAAACAATTTAGTCAAGTTCACTGAATGGATCTAGTTATTTTTTTTTATTTACCTTAAATAGAATTTTTGTAGAGTTAACCATTTTTCTATTTGATTGAACTAATGGTCCATCTTTATTGCAACACTTATATCGAAGGGGCATGGGGGGTCGAGAAGGTGGAGAGAGAGGAATTATATACACTAGTCCAAAAAATTAAAGGACATTGAAAAAGTCCGCCAATTTTAGGGTCATTTTCAAATAGCTGTAACTCCTCGAAAAATGGTCGCACAGCAAAATAAAAAAAGCAAATTGAAGCTGTGGATCTTTAGTTTTGAGATCTTGAGATCAAACATTTTTCGCATCAGCCACTTTTCAGTGGCCATCAAAAAACCATAGTAAAAAAAATGTTCAAAATTTTTGCTCATCTTTCACAGTCTGCACGGACTCTAATACATTTTTTTGAATGATCGGATTGAAAGGATCGTCTAGCTGGATTCTTCCCCTTTAATTTGAGTGGTAGGAGAGCTTTGTACGATTTTTT
>OX101785.1:49468513-49483513 GCA_944452715.1 Ophion slaviceki | reverse complement strand
ATATATATATATATATATATACATGAGTTTGTTTGAAAAATCTATAGCATGTTATTCCATAAAACTCTCTAATTATCACAATGATATTCACTAATTGATCTAGCTTATGTGATACATCAAATAGTTATAGGTATTCATTTCGTCTCTTATGCCATATCAGCGAGCAAAATGTTATAAGGACTCGGTGGCATAGGGGCAGCGTGCGTAGCTATGAGTAGGTAGGTACTAGGTTTGATTCGCATAAGGGTCAAATATTTTCTTCGAAAAAAATCATTTCTAAAAGTCAGGGAATGACGAATTACGATAAAAAATCGTTGTGGTAAAGCTCTTAATTAAGGAATTCATTTTATTTTCGATTTATGAAATATTTTATGCATATAGTACACTTACAAGGGGACCTTACAGGCTGTCACTCACGGATATTGATAAGTCTCAGATATGTTGTAGAGGGACCTACCCTGAGTATCTGAGTAAAGGGATTTTATACAACGCTCTTTAGTTTTCGAGAAGAAACGTTCGAAAGTTTAGCTCGTAGCTACCATACCGGTACGGTTACACCTTTGTCGAACCAGCCGGCGTGGCCCAGTGGGCAAGGTTCCCGGCTCTGACGATCGAGGTCCTGGGTTCGAGTCCCGTGATGGCGTTTTTTTTCACAAAATATAAATAAATTCGATGGATGATGCAAAACCGTCTAATTATTTATTATCATTTTATTTATGTATTTAAAAAAAAATTTATTCATTTTTTCAATTTTTTTACTTTTCATTAAAAAAAATTATTTATTATTATTTTATTTTTCACGCAGAAAAAAAAAGAGGAAGAAATTGTATCATCTTTCACAAGAAACTGCAGTTTATTATTTTTCATTGCAATATGAATTTTAAAATGGTCGGGCCGTTATTTCAAGTACTTTAGCCGCCCGAATAGAAATTTCTTAGGGTTAGCCTGACCAGGATCAGGCCCCGATCGGGGTGTGATACGGATAACACCTGTTACGGACATTCTGATCCGGCCCCGATCGTGCCGGAAGTATTTAGGCCGTAAATCAGGCTATACTAAAATGGCCCTACTAAGGCCGTCTCTGATAAGATCCTACTAATCCTGATAAGATCCTACTGATAAGATCCTACTAATAAGATCCTACTAATCGGGGAAAGCCCTATCGGGCTTTCCCCGATAGGGCCCTACCAAGGCTCGCCCTGATAGGCCCTACTAAGGCTTTTCCCGATAGGGCCCTACCAAGGCTTGCCCTGATAAGCCCTACTATGGCTTTCCCTGATGAGGCCATAAATAGGCTTGCCCTATCACTGCTTCAGCAGTCGATAGATGCACATAACCGCTTATTTTCCACATGGAAACTTCGATTTTACAGCATCGTAGCTTCGGAGTTTCGATGCATTCTTGAATTCTATTTAAAAAAAAGGCGCTATGGACTGTCACGACAAAAAACGTTATGCAATTCGGATGCGTGTTCGAAGATTTCGGCAGCTTTGTAAGGCGAAAAGAGAGAGAGGAATTATATATATATATATATATATATATATATATATATATATATATACACACACACAAGGTTAAGTTTCAAAAATCTATAGCATGTTATTCGATAAACCTCTTTAATTGTCACAATGATATTAACTAATTGATATACTTTATGTGATACAACAAATAATTATGAGAATTCATTTGGTCTCTTATGCCATATCAGGGACCAATGTGTTAAAAGCACTCGGTAGCATAGGGGCAGCGTACCTAGCTTTGGGTAGGTAGGTACGAGGTTCGATTCCCATATAGGCGAAATATTTTCTTCGAACAAAAACATTTCAGCAGGCCAGAGAATGACGAATTATGATACAAATTCATTGCAGTGGAACTCTAAATTAAGTGGTTCATTCCATTTTTGATTTTTGAAATACATTTCTTTCTGACCAGGCAACCTGATAGGGGCCTGACCACGCAACCAGGTCAGGCCCATATGTGACACAACGTTACATTTCCTAGTAGGGCCCTTTCAGGCTGCCTTATTAGTGCCCTACCAGGGCAGTCAAGCAACCCGATCGGGCCCTGATTTGGGCCCCATCAGAATTTCTACGCGGGCGAGTTCGCTACCTGCGTTCCTCGTGGTTTGCATCGAAGTTAATTGAGGAAAGACCGCTGTTTTTAAATGTCAATCAAGTATGCTTTCCAATAACGCTGCCTAAAACTCTGTGCGTCTGCAAGGCCATAGCTTTTATACAATGTGCGCGTTGCTCTTTGGTCTTGTGTTTTGCTTGCTTTTATGACAAATACCACCCGCAATATTGTTCTGATGTAACAAGCGACCACAGTGATAGCGAGTAAGAAAAACCTGTATATTGTAATGAAAAATAATAAACTGCAGTTTCTTGTGAAATATGTTATAATTTCTTCCTTTCTTTATTTCTGCGTGTAAAATAAAATAATAATAAATAATTCTTAAAAATGGACAGTAAAAAATTTAAAAAATAAATAAAATAATAATAAATAATTAGACGGTTTTGCATCATCCATCGAATTTATTTATATTTTGTGAAAAAAAAACGCCATTACGGGACTCGAACCCTGGACTTCGAGCGTCGGAGCCGGGAACCTTGCCCACTGGGCCACGCCCGCTAGTTCGACAAAGGTGCAACCGTACCGGTATGGTAGCTACAAGCTGAACTTTTGAACGTTTCGTCTCGAAAACTAAAGAGCGTTGTATAAAATCCCTTTACTCAGGTACTCAGGGTAGGTCCCTCTACAACATATCTGAGACTTATCAAAATCCGTGAGTGACAGCCTGTAAAGTCCTCTTGTTAGTTTTACAGTGTACATTGTAAGCAAATAAAGATTCATTTCAATCTGATCTTTATTAATATATATAAATATCTTTGAAACAAATATGATCGTAGTAGGCTGTGAGACAAGGAAAAAAACTATTTTATTCAAATAGATTCTATGTAAATTAATTTTTTTGTTTAGCAGTGTACAGTAGGCCGGAAGGGGGGTGCAGTAGGTTCCGCAGGAGCGCTCGAAGTAGGCCCACCTCAGGTTCCGTAGGTTCAGTTGTGGTCCTCACGGACCTCCTTTGAGTCAAAAAGTCTACTTTCTGCCATGCAGGAGGTTCATCAGAGGCCCTAACGCATGGTATTTTCAAACATTGTACCCTCCTTTAGATGCCCAATAATCCGCTCTCGCCGATTTCTGCTCGGGGACGGAAGCCTTCATTTTGTGGGTTGAGCGCGGCTTGAAAATTTCGACTCGGGTCTGCTAATTTTTTAAATATCAATAAACGATTTTCACGAGCGTATTAAGAAAGGTCTAAGGAATAATAAAATGAAGAAAAAAAATCGATTTTGTCAAATTTCTAGACCAGACTCTGCCTTACTTTGCAATAGAGATTTTGTAGAAATTCAAAAAATTTACCAAATTATCATGTTTTTCGTATAGGATCCGATCGCCCACTGCGCTACGGTAAACCGTCGCGCTGCCTTTCATTTTTTGCGTTTTTCTGAAAATTGTGCTTGCTGCTTTTTCTTTTGCGTTTTTCTGGAAACTGTGTTTTGTGAAACGGTGTGAGTCGTATCTCAAAATCTATCTGTCCGATTGACGGAAAATTCGGTCAGGATATAGTTTATCGCCTTTTCTATCGTACAGCAGGATGATTTTTTTTGTATGTTCGTACATTTGTCGATAACAAATTATTGTTTTTTTTAGTCGGAAATCAGTTTTTTTAACGGCTTGCTATTGCCGTAATTTTCCACATTTCCAGAAAGTATCTGGTCACACAAAAGTTTTATCATTATACTGAAAGTAAATTTGTTCATTTTCTATTTCAGACCCCTCTAGCTGCCAGCACCACCTACGCACATAGGCCCTGCAGCAACGGCGGCACTTTAGTTAAATAATTATAACATCCTTGTTTATCAATATTTTTCATTGAAATATAACTGAAACCTTGCAAGGCTATGTAAGAAGTTGTGTGCAAAATCTCGACCCCGTCATCTCAATACTCTCATCAGAAACAAATATTGAAACTCGACCTATTTTTTTTGTCACCGTGCTTATGGAGATCCGTCAAATCGGATTCTCAATATTTATAAAAGTCGAATCACTGATCAAAGTACCACTTATTTTTTCCGGTCCATATCATTATCCGTTATGTTCCGCAAATTGAGTCCACGTTTTTTAAATGAGATTTATTTTAAAACCTAGCTATATGCACGCACCTACATATATTATGACATTGAAGTTGGTCGTTGGAATGCAACGAAAATTAATCCTTTTTAATGGGTAGCTGTAAAGAACGCCGTAATGTAGGACGACAGATTTACATATATTTTATGCGTGGATAATGCAAATTCGCGTGACGTCGTGTGCAATAGTATTTAGAGCACGTATGAATAGAAATTAGAAGATGTTTCGGGTTTGGAAGTCTCTCGAGAAGTGATCGTCTTTCCTAAGATCTAGACTCTAAGATTCCTTCTCCCACTATTGAACCCTCCTAATTTTGATATCAAGAAAGACTTCCTTCCTGAAGCCAATCTCCCGTTGAGCGAACACACACTCAGCTACGCACATCATCAAATGTAAGCGAACCACATCATTCTGTTATTTTTCTGTACTATCCCTTTACTCCACTGTTTTCATTAATTCATATTCAAATTTGACTACCCATCTGTAATAAACGTCAGTTAAATTTATAGGTGCTTGTCGAATTATTCCTCAGTTTCGATACCTCGCGTCAATACCGTAATTATATACTTTTCCACGCACTACCCCTTTGTACTCTCATCCCGTGCCATTGCGCTAGGCGTAGGCAACAAAGAAGGAAATAAAAAGTATTATGCTCGCAATTTCGCATGTGACACCATCTACTCTGGCCTTTTCACTACTCCTACCGAGAATCTCTGAGCGACAAGCCAGCATCAGACCGTCAGAGACGCCACAACAATTTCAAGCTCGACATGAAGCGCAAGCTGATCGGGAAGCCAGCTTGAGAGCTGCCGAGTGCTGCTGAAACGACGGAGCAGTCTAAATATCGGAGTCAGCAATACGCTAATGATCTAGCATCACCACGGGCTGCTGAGATTGTCGAGGAAGCCGAAGCTCGCAGACGTGTTGTTGTTGAAAAGGTAGCACAGCGACAGCAAATGTTCACTTTGAACACGTGGGTCGTTTTTGAACACGTTGAGTTAGAATACGATCCGGCTCTAGACTCTAGGCTCTAGAACGGTCACGGGCTTATAAAAATAGAAAGAATGAGTAAAGAGTGTCAACTCTGCGGAGCGTTGAAATGGAAGGTGAATGAAAGTAGCCATTCCTAAATTAAAGGAGCCAGTTCAATCCTTGAAACAGCTTTTCACGTATGAAACAAAAAATCATGTAGGTTTCTGAATTGTATCAGAGAGTATAATCCTCCTTTCACATGACGTTGTTGTTGCTGATAAAGTTGTTTAAACTCAAAAGGCTCCAATTCCCATTGAAGTTGGCATTTTCCTTGACAATTAATAAGTCACAGGGCCAAACCCCGAAAGTGGTGGAACGCATTTGAGCATTCTGTCCTTCTCGCATGATCCACTATGTGTAGGCTGTTCGAGAGTATCGAGGGGCAAACACTTACATGTGCTTGCCGAAGACCATAAATGATGCAGTGTTGTCTACAGAACTATATTACCAACACTTACCGCAGTCAGTCAGTCTACAAACGAGCTTGAGAAATATGACACTCTACCTTTTTGCCCTTCATTTTTTTCTGTATTTGTTTATCTGCTCTTTTAATAAAATGCTAAAATCCACGCTGCCGAATTAGCGGACAAAAGCTAGAGATAAAGTATAGAAATACAAATAAATAAAAACATTGTTGCAATCGAACGATAGAAACTACAAAGTAATTACATGTATATATACATTTTTTCACCTAAAAAAATACGGAATAATCAAATTGACGGACAAATTGTCGCGGTAAATTTGAGGTGATGTGGAAGGCGCAAAAGAAATAGCTGTTCGGACCACGCGATCGAACAAGGAAAACAGATCGTTCTCACCTCACCGCGTGCCTCGTGCATATCACCCCTAGCTGATGGTAAACACCCCAACTAGAAATGTTGCTACGGGGGAGACTAGAGCTGCATCCCGGATACCGTATTCCGTACCACGGCACGATACAGGCCGCCGAATCAGAGCATTACCGGGCGTGAAACCCTTTTTTGAATCCTGCCGTGACGCGGATGCCGGTAACGTCACTGATCTGTATACCTTTTCAGACTCTGATCCGGTTGCCGTATCTATGCCTGAAATGAAATAAAATCTAAGAATTTTTTGTTTCCATATGCGTTATTTATGATCCTGCTGGATGATAATTGGAATAAAACGTATCCTGCCTCGTTGAACTTGTTTACCTCCCCTCTGAATTGAACCTACGTCTTCTAATTCTGAAGCTGAGCGCGCTACTTCGCATATTTTTATTATTCTAAATCTATCCTCAAGAATGTCAACAATTCTGAAGAATGTCAATAATTTTACTCATGGGGTTGAAGATTGCATCGCTACCGGATTTTCTACCTATTTAGGCTGTGAAAATAACTTACACGTTTTTACATATTCTCATTAGAGTGTTACGACCGGAATTTGCAAAAAAAGGCGTCTGCTGATGATTTTGTAAAAAAAAACAATTTTTAAAGTTGTGCCAATAAAATGTAATTTTCTTGATTTGAGTGATTACCTTTTGATGATGATAAAAATAAACGAATGAAAAGGGAAGAAAAAACGCGTTGTATTCCCACGATGCAAACTTCAAATTCATTTTGATTCGTTCTTTGTATCTTGATTCGATGGTGACGGCGTCCGCATGGACACCATACTTATTACTTTTATTAGCATCTTGCCGAAATTATGCACGCAGCAACTCAGTTGTTTACTTTGATGGCCTCGAATAAGGTTACCCGGTAGACATGTGGCGCAAATCAGACATACACTTCGAAGGGCATGGCGGATCGGCACCGGATGTCTACTGGATTAGCCAACCTCGGAGCACGGATGGGAAAAGGAAAATCGATTCGGCCTTGGACAGGTAACCTTAACACAGCTATGTGAGGGATGCGATGCGGGTCGTCTGATGTGGGCCTGGTTAATGCTGCCTTCTTACATCGGCATCTGAGTACTACTGATCTGGCAGACATACGGCGCCCACCAGGCACGAACTTCGGCGCCCTAACAAGGTGCTCGCATGATTACCTAATTCAGGACTGATCAGTTTGTCTTTATTACACCCGTTCTCCAGATTTACTGATCCAGTAAATATCCAGCACAGATGAGGCGGGCGCTTCTACGGTATTCCGGACCGTATCTTCAAACCTGCCAGATCAGTGATCCAGCTGCCGGAACAACATTTCCAGTCGGGACATTGTCGGTCTCTGTTCTTTTGCTCTGTGGTCACTGCCGCTGACGCTATCACGCTTGCACCCTCGTACAAGAGTTTTACATTACGTTAAGGTGATGCGAAACTGATGTAGGTGTGAGATGCATAGCAATAATGGGGCTGACGGTAGAGCGCGTGAGTGAGTGAGCGAGCGAGTGAGTGAGTGAGTGAGTGAGTGAGAGAGAGAGAGAGAGAGAGAGAGAGAGAGAGAGAGAGAGAGAGAGAGAGAGAGAGAGAGAGAGAGAGAGAGAGAGCGACAATGTGTTTGACGTCACGTTTGAGCGTCCCTTTCTTGAAACCGCGCATTGTAGGAACCCTGCGTGGTGTCCGCGACAGCGGAAGAACCTCTCCCTCAAATTTCATCGTGGTGGGCGCGAAGTTGCAGAAGTAGTCAGAGTTGTTCGTTCTCAACGAACGCTACTTCCGGCAGACGAGTTATTAACGCAGGTGCGACTAGAACGAAAGCGGGCGTGGGATGGGAAGTGCGTGAAAGAAAGTACGTACAAGCTCATCGATTATGCAGTTCGCGGTGATTCGCGAGGGTTCGTCATGCTCGCTCGCTCCTTGATCGTCTTTATTCGTTGGGATTCGTGACGGATGATTGCTGGGCCCGTCTGTCTGACGCTAACTACCGCAACCGGGGTTATTCATCGCGGGCGGGCACACACCCCGGCTGTGAGCCCGCGATCGCACCTCGAACGCAACACGCGAACGAACGGCCAGTAACTAAACGCGGATACGCCGATCAGTGGGTTCATCGTGCGCGCTTGGGTCACGCGGCCGATGAGCTTCTGTGACATCTCCCCCCCCCCTCTCTCTCTCTCTCTCTCTCTCTCTCTCTCTCTCTCTCTCTCCCTCTCTCTCTCTCTCTCGCGTGCGAGGTAAATACTTACAAGCAATGTGTAAATTGCGACTTTATCGATTGTTTAACGGGTAAAATAGCGGACGCAGTGTTACTTTCGCTTCATAAACATACTCCTTTGTGTACTTTTACCATGCGAAACCCAAGGGCGCTGTGGCTCACCGCTAGCTTCAAAGTTTGAATTAACACAAAAAACATTCTGTATAAGCAAGCTAAACGATCCGGCAATGTTCTAACAAGGGGGCATTCCCTACTCACCATCACCGATTTCGCTCAAATTTATAGAACATGCAGGACTTCGCTAAAAATGAAAGTACCCGAAGTGGGAACTCCAGATGGCCAAGCGTTTAGAAAATAAAAATGTTGACGCGGCTCTCGCACCGCATAAACCATTTACGTTAGTGCATTTGCCAAGCAGCGGTTGGCGTAGCGGTAAGATATCGGACTAGTAATTCGATGGTCGTGGGTTCGACTCCCCGTGTGGAGACTTTTTTTCATCTTTTTCTCAATTATTATATTATTCATTTTTCAATTAAGCAAAGAGGTGAATAATTTATTTTATTTATTTATTTATACGCAAAAGGCATATAGGAAGTCATTTTTAATGAGCGCATAATCGTAGAAAATTTGATAAATGGATTAAAACGTATTCTGCCTAGTTAAATTTTGTACCTACCTACGGTTTGAACCACGTCTTCTAATTCGAGAGCTGAGTGCGCTACCTACCTAGCCTTTCCAACACTTGTGCAAACTTTCTTTGTGTCTGTCTATTTGTATCATTCTGGATTTGGATACATATCACCGTTATATTGCTCTTATGGGATGTATCACTGACGAATATATCATACATATCGCCGTCACATTGCGCTCATCGAATGTATCACTTACAATTAAAAGGCAGAGCCTGGATGTCGCGAATCGGGTTCTCCTTTCGCGTGGTGAAAGTTGAAGACCTCCGAATTAACGTCGTTTTTGATTTTTGTTCCAATAGGCCTTAGTTGCTGAGGTATCGCGATTTGAAAATTTGGGAGTTTTGGCTCGCGCCCAGAGTACGTTGAGCGTTGACGCCTGAGACAAGAGCTGCCGTAGCTAATACGGTAAGACAACGGACTGGCACTCTGAAAGTTCACGGTTCGCATCCCCGTGCTTTTTTTTAATTCAATTTTTATTTTTATTTCATAATCTCTCATAAGACTTTGCATGTGCAGATAAAGAAGTCAATTCGAAAATATGTATTACTAGTTTTATCTATCGATTATATTAAAATAATTAATCTAATTCACACTTGCAAATTTCGCAGCAGGCAATTATTCTGATTCTTTTTCTATCAGATCAGTATGTTGACAACTTGGAGGGTGGAAATCATCGTAAAAGCAAGGGAAGCTCAAAGGCTTACGACACCACGAACATAAAGTGAATGTAATACCACTGCAACCACATTTAACCTTGCGGTTTCTATCAGGAAAGCATATTTGAAGATATATATCTTCAAATATGCTTTCCTGTGAATTAGATTAATTATTTATTTTTTATACCATATTATCTTGCTTTGTAATTGTGACTTGATTATTAGATTAATTGTTTGTTATACAATATTATTTTGCTATGTAATTGTGACTTCATTATTGGATCAATTATTTTAATATAATAGATAAATAAAACTAGTAATACATATTTTCGACTTTTCTTATTTACCTGCACATGCAAAGTCTTATGAGAGATTATAAAATTAAAAAAAAAATGAATTAAAAAAAGCATGGGGAAGCGAACCGTGAACATTCAGAGTGCCGGTCTGTCGTCTTACCGTATTAGCTACGGCCGCTCTTGTCTCAAGCGTCAACACTCAACGTACTCTACGCGCGAGGCGAAACTGCCAAATTTTCAAATCGCGATATCTCAGCAACTAAGGCATATTGGAACAAAAATAAAAAACGACGTTAATTCGGAGGTCTTCAACTTTCACCACGCAAAAGGAGAACTCGATTTGCGACATCCAGCCTCTGCCTTCTCCTTGTTAGAAATATGCATATCGCCGTCATAGGATGTGTCACAGAAACACGCATATCGCCGTCATATTGCGCTCATGGGATGTATCACTGAGAAATATGCAAATCGCCGTCATATGGCGCTCACCGAATGTATCACTGAAAACATGCATATTGCCGTCATGGAATGTATTGCTGAGAAACATGCATATCGCCATCATATTGTGCTCCTGGGATGTAGGGTAAAAGCCGGATAGTTGCCCCAGGGGGATACTTGCCCCGGTTTTGAATACACTATGTTAGGGATGTTGGGGGACTTAACGTTTGACTGTGATTGGAAGGGCCCCTCCTATAGGCCTCGGTGCCATATATGCCTTCGAAGTAGGCGCACGCATTTTGTCCGTGTGAGCAAAAATCTTCCGCGGCACAAGTTTGACGGGCGTCGAAATTATATTGGTATGTAATTTCGATTGAATATCTTTATTACTGATTGTTGTTTCAGTCAACTTTTTGTTTCTCAGCACGCATTAGAGTTTAAGTTACTCTGTTTACTAGGTTTTATTGTCGAATAGTTTTCATTTATTTCGCAAATAACAAGGGCAAGTATCCGTATCAAAAAGGATAGTCGCCCCATTTACTTTGGCGGATGGTCGCCCTAGGGCAACTATCCGCAACTATAAATTTTTCAGCGAGCAAAGGCAGATTTTGTTCTTTTGGTGTATTTTTCCAACTTGTTGTGACTATAATTTGTCATAACTATCAAGTACCAGGCGTTTCTGGAGAGCCTGCGTTACGAGACCGCGTACAGGAATGTGAGTCTGATCAAGGTTTTGCACTAAATCAACAGAACAAAGTGCCTCGACTAGGCGATCAAGTCCCAAACGATGCTGATAAAAACAAACTAGAAACTGTCTTAAATGAGGCTGAGCAGAATAGCGTGAACCAAGATCACACGCCACCTAGGCCGTCTTCAAGCCTTTTGAATATTTCTAAAGACTGTTTAGCCCTAGGAGATGGAGACATTGAAAATTACATCTTTCATTGTACTGAGCCATCGAAAAGAAAATAAAGAAAATAACCGAAATAACAGAAACTAAAATTAGGGCAGCGAAAAAAAGATTGTAAGACAGTAAAAAACAAACCAGCTGGTAGCAAGAAAAGTATTGTAAAGAAAAGAGGGCAACCGCAAAAAAAGACCAAAAAAATATCGATTTTACCAGCAGCGAAACTGAATCCGATAACCCAGATTTTACTGAACTGATCAAAGGAAGCGCTTTAAGAAAGAGAAAAATACAAATTTCCAATCCTGACAGTGAAAACGAAGGACTACGAATTAAAAGAAAAAAGGACGAAAAATCGATAAGAGACACTGAAAAAATATTACAGGTGAAAAACGCTAATTCCAAAATAGAAAATACAAATAAAAAGGTTTCAGTTGATGATTATTGCGCAGAATGTTTTGAGAATTATAATTTAAGTACATCGAAATCAGATTGGATTCAATGTCCGATATGTCAAATGTGGTTGAATGAAACTTCCACACCATTCAAAAGCCACTGCATTAGATGTGGAAAATTTAAAACTCTGGCTTCTGGTATAATTATATAATTCTCTGAATATCTGGTAAATTGATATAATTAATGCTTATGCCAAACCTGATTGCCATGTTGTTCTATCGTTAACATAAATAATAATATTTTACTAATAACTTAACTGATTTTAACTTTGGAGGCTATTTCTGTTGTATTTTTATAGTCCAAGACGTTAAAACTTAATTCTATTTTATCATGATGATTAATATTGTAATTAGTACTTATAAAGGATCTCAGTAAATAATAAAGATTGATTACTTAAATTGATATAAATTTGTTTCTATCTAATAAAATCATAGTGAGGCGACTATCCCTGCACGAGGCAAGTATCCCTCGAAGCATTTTTAACGTTAGGCTACTATCCGCCACGGTAAGCAACTATCCGTTTTTTGAGAGGTCAAATAAAACAGGATTTACTCAAAACCAGTATTAATTATCATTACAAAAATAGGCTACTATAAAAGATCGAAGACCTATGTTTTAATATACATATCGCATTATTCTTAGTAAGTACATATTTTTTAATAATAGAGCTTTTTTGAAAAGTGGGGCAACTATCCGGCTTTTACCCTATCACTAACAAAATATACATATCGCCGTCATATTGCGCTCAACGAATGTATCACTTAGAAACATGCATATCGCCATCATAGGATGTATCACTGAGAAACACGCATGTCGCCGTCATATTGCTTGCATGGCATGTCTACTACCAGTGCTAACCCAGTGAATTCATCAACACAAGTCATTGGATGACTCCCATATGACGTAAAATTTGCAGATATTAATTGTGGATACTTGAGCACAGCGATTTGAGTTAAAATGCTTTGTAAATTCACTATACTAAATGAGTTCACGGCTTTGCATCATGACATGTAGTCAATATGCTGTAAAATTTGCTTCATCAATTGTATGCATGGCGTGATGATCACGACTGTCTATCTGGGTATTTTTATCGTCAGGTTAAAAATTTATTTAAAAAATACAAAATTGCTCTTATCCCATCGAGCAAGAAAAATGAATAACTTCCCGCAGATACTGCATAAAAATACATTCGATTGTTCATCATCAATTTTCCGCGCCAATATTCGGTAATATGTTACGTTACGCGTAGTTCGCTTCTAAACATTGCGATGAGAGAGAATGCTTTATGAATGTCAATCAAGTATGTTTTTCTATAGAGACGTTGAAACAACGATGTAGTTATTAAAATGCGGCGTTTATAACGTGTGCTAGATGCAGAAATAATTATCGTTTCCCCTGTTTCTACGATAAATATCATCCCGACATATGTAAATCATCGAATGTCAACGAATAAAGTTTTGAATTTTCATGTACAAAGTCTTTTCGTATGCGCTTTAATTACAATCCCTTGTTTAAAAGTTCAAAATCCCAATTTTTTACCTTTTCTATGCCTTTGCGTATGAATAGATAAATAAAATAAATTATTCACCTCTTTGCTTAATTGGAAAATGAATAATATAAAAATTGAGAAAAAGAAAAAAAGTCTCCCTACGGGGGTCAAACCCACGACCATCGAATTACTAGTCCGAGCTCTTACCGCTACGCCAACCGCTGCTTGGCAAATATGCTAACGTAAATGTCTTATACGGTGCGAGAGCCGCGTCAACATTTTTATTTTCTAAATGCTTGGCCATCTGGAGTTCCCACGCGGGTACTTTCATTTCTAGCCAAGCCCTGCATGTCCTATAAATTTGAACGAAATCGGTGATAGGGAGTAGGGAATGCCCCCTTGTAAGTCTAACTATCTACACACATTTTACAGACCAGCTCACGGTTGATTTGCGCAAAGCTAAAGACGACTATCTTCGGGAAAGGCTATTCAATATAAGTGACAGAACTCGCCTCTGGAAAGAACTAAAAACGTTGGGGCTTACTAGACAGATTCAGACTTCACCTACCAGCTACTTCTCGCTTGACGAGCTGAATGCCGTCTTCGCTCACACTGTAAGTCTGTCTCTGCGATGTGATAACATTGCATTCGCGAATAGCATCACGGCGCTTCCTCAAAATCGTCCTATTGTCGTTTTCTCTACAACACCCTCGCACTCCACGGGCCCTGATGGCATTTCTCTGTTTGCAATACACAAGGCTCTGCCTAGGCTATCTCAATTGTTAGCTGTTTTATTTAACAACTTTTTCGAACTCGCTTATTTTCCTTCAATGTGGAAGCGGGCTTTCATTCGACCGCTATCGAAAGTGACCCCACCGACATCTCCCTCCGACTGTCGTCCCATAGTGAACTTATGTGAGTTCTCTAAAATCTTCGAAAGAATTGTAGACAAACAGGTTATGAATTTTCTAGAAACTCACGAAATACTTACTGGACACCTATCAATCGGGATATAGAGAACGACACAGTACCCAGACGGCTTTGCTGCGAGTCTGTCATGATGTGAGGCTTGGAGTTGGCGATCGAAAAGTGACTATACTAGTGCCGTTTGATTTCAGCAAGGCATTTGACATGGTGCCCCATCTTAATCTACTATTAAAACTCCGGAAGTACGGTTTCATTGACAGGGGACTCCACTGGTTTTTCTCTTATCTTACGGGAAGATCTCAAGCAGAAATCTACAATTCGGAGAAGTGCTCTTAATGGTTGGCTACATCGATAGGTGCACCACAAGGCTCGGTTCTGGGTACTTTATTGTTCTCACTCTACATCAACGACATCGGCTTTGACTTGTCTTTTACGAAACACATGACTTTTGCTGACGACTTGCAGATTTATTTAAGTTTCAATCCATCCGAAATTGATGATGCCATTGCCAGAGTTACCGATGACGTTGATGTGATAGCAAATTACGCTCACAACAATGGTTTAAAGCTCAACATTGGCAAATCGAAAGTAATTTTTCTAGGTAGTAGCGCCTATTTCAATCAAATCAACGTAGATGATCTGTCACCCATAAAAATTCAGGGTCTAAGTCTTCCGTAGTCAATGAGGTACATAATTTAGGGATTATAATGTGCTCAAATTAATCTTGGAATAAACAGATCGTTGCCATCTCTAGGAAGGTAAATTTCGCACTGTATAAATTAAGATAACACAGGAGCGCATTTTCTTAAGAACTGAAAACAGCACTAGTCGTGGCACTTATCATTCCAGTGCTAGATTTATTG